>JAFREQ010000027.1:3122500-3517500 GCA_025331565.1 Holacanthus passer
CTCTCTCTCTCTCTGTCTCTCTCTGTCCCTCTCTCTCTTCCTCTCTCTCTCTCTCTCTCACCCACTGACTCACCCTCATTCACTCTAAGTTTACTCACTGTTTCATACTGTGGCCAATAAACTACATAAATAGATAAATGGATAGATGATATTATTGTCTTAAAAACTATCATACAGGCCTTTTATTCCCCAAATCTATATAGAACAATTATATATCTTTACTTGTTTTTGACACATAGAAGCAGCTCCATGTTATTTTTTTTATCCTTTTGAAAGTCAATATAAAACTGAAATACAAAACCAACTAAAACTTCAGGTTTCTGGAGCTGATTCACACTATACAAGTATAATCTATAACATTTTCACCTCTAAAATAAAGTTTGTGTCATGAGTTTAGTCATTGTGAATTAAAGCTGCAGGTATCTGATTAAAACACCTTTAATAAAGCAAACTTGAAGATAAAGACCAAAAAAAAAAAAAAAAAACATTATGAATGCACGAGCCAGGCGCATCACTCCTCCTCTCTCCCTCTCCCTCTATATCTTTATCCACCACCTCCACCATCAGCACCATCACCCCACCCTCCAGGGACTCGCAGTCCTATTAGAACAAATGACGAGGGGCCCGGGCGCTTTTGTAAAAAAGGCGCATGCGGGCGGGCGCGCGCCTGTCCTATTATGTGCGACACATGATCAATAGGGCGATAACGCAGCAACATCAATATAAGCGACAGAACAATGAGGGATATCATCGAACATCTATCTTAATATAGCCGACTACAAGGGCCGTCTGACAACCGCGGCAGCTCATGAAAATTCCGCCCCACGAATCCTCCATCCTCCTCCTCCTCCTCCTCCTCCTCAATAGTCTATGCGCCCTCACGCACAAGCGCGCACGTCTCCAAATACGCACACATGCACGATGCAGCTGGCGCGGCTATTATTTTCCCATTTCAATTTGACACCCTGCCTTTCATGCTAATTCTATTATTGTAGGAAGTTTATGTGATTCCATATCACTAGAAATCGGTAATGTCTAATAACCCTTTGGGCTGAAAGGAGGAAAAAAAAAACTGCCTGGAGACCCGCAGCAGCCAGTGGGAAAATAATTACTTTCATATCAAAACTCAGCAGGAGGCGCAGGGTCCTATAGCCCGCGGCCACTAACCTCATTCCAGCTCGGCCTTTCAAATGAATAAATTTGTTAAAGCAATAAATACAAACAGCCAGGCGGACTTGAGCCCCAGCTCCGGCTCACTACACAGAGAGAAAAGGGGGATTTATCTGCTGCAACACGACAAAACTCCAGCCCACGATCCAAGGTTCTGCCACAACAACCACCTCCAATCTCACCTCAACATATTCCTTAAAAGACAGGCATTCAATTTAAACAATAACTTTATTTATCAAAATGTTTACATATAAATATTCTCGTTTGTTTTTGTTTTTGTTTTTTTTTGTACAATATCTGAGGATTTTTGTTGTGTAAGATGTTTATTGTAGCCTAGTTTTTTTTTTTTTTTGTGGGGTTTTTTTTTGTTACAAGTTGGTCACCAAAAAAAAGAGAGAAAGAACCTGCTTCTAAAAGGTGTTTTGGGCCTAAAGCCTGAATATGAGGACGGCCCCAGCTTTTCCAGGGCCATCTGGATTGATCACACATTATGATTAAAAAATAGATGAGAATTAAGTCTCCTGATTCCTGATATGTTTTAGAGTGTCTCAGCAGAGCTTTGGGAATGTTTGAATAGTCTGAGCGGTGTTCCTGGTCCTTTGTTTATGTTTGCTCCTTGCAAGTGTTAGTCCATATCGACATCCTCTCCATCTGTTCCGGGTGTTTCTTGACAGTCTGTGTTTGCCTCGAGACGCTCGGAGAGGTCTGGAGACGCTCGCTCCTCTCTTGCACCCTTCTCTTTTGCGCACAGCTCGGCGACTTGGCAGCCGTCGGTCGCTGCCTCCGTTCGAACTTTCAAACTCCTCTCCTCGCCGCCGTCGCCGGACTGCGTGGAGCTCAGCCTGGCCAGGGCCGTCTGAGACACGCAGCTGGGTGGAGGAGAGGCGGGAAATCTTCCATTGCTGCAGTCACCACCACCCTCGTCCACGTCCGTCCCGTCCACTCTATTGCTAATGTGATTGTGGTGATGCTGCGTGTTATGCTCCATGTGATCTGAGTTTAGAGGCTTAGTGACAAAGCCGGAGAGGTCAGAGGGCGCAGGGCTCCCCTCGCTCGGCGTGCACCGCTGTCCCAGGCCGAGCCTGTTAATGCTGTTGTCCTGACACGGTGAGGCCTTCAGGGCTGTTTGGGGCACGAGAAAGCCCAAGGGCTGATGGGTAATGGGGTAAAGCAAGAAGTGACCTTTACCCACCAGTGTCCTCTGGCTGGGCAACGAGGGGAAGTCCAGCTGGGATTTGCGTCGAGGCGTGGCGTCGGAGAGGAGGCTCTCCACGCTGAAGGGGTTGCGTTTCTGCAGGGCCGAGGACCTCGGGCCTCCAGGACTGGAGCTGTGCGTGCTGCCTGGAGAAACCTGCTCCGGTTCTCCTTCGGTTCTTTGGTTTGGGTGGTTTTGTAGTTGGCTGAAGTCGTGTCGTGTTTGGTCACAGCTGGATTCAGTTTGGTGTCCTCCTGCGCCCTTTGTTGCTGGCAGTTCGATGTGAATAGTCCCGTTAACGCTCGAAGACTGCTGCTCGCTGTCGGTGAACTGGGAGACCCCGCTGTCGCTCTCTGAACCTCCGGGCGTGTGGAAGCTGTCACCTGTGAGAAGTTTGTTCTGCGACTTCAGCAGCTTCCTCTCCTGCTTCCGCTTCTTCTTCTCGGCCCGCTCCTGCTCCCTGCGTGCGATCTCCTCGGGGTCCATGGGCTCGCCGCTGCACGTGGTCGGGTGGGAGTTGTGAGCAGGTCGACCCGGCCCTTTCTTTGTGTTCTCCTTTTTTCTCCATTTCGCACGTCTGTTTTGGAACCAAACCTATGCACACGCACAAACACACACACATGAAATACACACATACACAGTTGGAAGATTGACACATGAAATGATCTCTGTTTGAAAATAGTTTCCTTCCATGTCAACACCTGTCAAGCTGAATCTAGAAGCTCATGTATTTGTTCACATTATTACGTTTCATATAACAGTTTGTTTTTGTTGGGATTCAGGCTGATTTATGGATTAGCTGATTACTCTGGTACACCAGATAATAACCAGCAATTTTGATAATCAACTAATCATTTATGAAGGAAGAATGACAGGGATTAGTTTGTTTTAGATTCTCTATTATGACGATTATCTGCTTTTGTCTGATTTGTATCATTTTAAATTAAATATTTTTGTGTTTTGGGCTGTTGGTTGGACAAATAGCGAATGTAAGACATCACCTTGTGCTCTGGGGAACTGTGACGCACGTGTTTCACTATTTTCCTACATTTTGGAGAGTAAACAATCATAAAAACACGGGACTGATTTATTGGCATTGAACATAATTGTTAGTTGCAGGATAAGTTTGAACAACATTTTTTATAAAACAGGGCCTTAATTTATTTTAATGTGGACTTTTGAGACTTTTGAGACAATAATATTCACATTTGACACCTGCACAAAAGATGATTTGTTCAAAATAAGTGATTATTTTTGAGGATGTATTTTCTCGGTTCCTGTATAATTTATCCTCTTCAAAGAAATGAACACACAGCACTAGGCATGAGACAAAATGAGCTTATAGTGTGTTTGACAACCTCAGACCTCACAGCTGCCATGATAATAAATCAGGTCATCAGATAACTACAAAACCACACTGACTACAAATCCAAACAAAGTCCACAAAGCCATGAAACAAGTGGACCCTTTGTCCTCTGTCTGTCTGTGTCTTTGTTTCCTGCAGCTGTAAACATCTGTATAGAGTCCATCGGGTTAATGGGTCACAGAGGTGGACCAGCACGTGCACGCATGCGTTAATTAGCAATTGCATTTAATTGCACCGTGGCTAAATTGGCCACATCGCGCCTGTGTGTATCCCTCCGCACCCGGCGACCCCCGGCTCTCCGAGCCAACAGAGGCAGCCTCCCCCGCCTCAGAGGTCTCCCCGGCCGGCCTCTGGGCGCCGCTCGGGGCCGCGTGTTGGCCGCTGATAACGCTCCGAGTTAAGCAGCAGAAGTGGGATCGGAGAACGTCGCACAATAAAGACGGGACGCACCGACATCACGCGCGACAATGGCGCTTCTTATGAATTGTTAATGTTTGCTTCTATCTGTGCTCCGCAAACCTGCAGATAAAGGAGCGTTAAGCAGCTTGAGGGAACAATAATCTGAGGTTTAGGAGCCAAATCCCCCCAAAACAACATCCAGCAGCTTCTTCCGCGTCAGAGCACGAGACCCTCACGAGCCCAAATATTTAACGTCATATATATGTTCAATGACATGGAACAATATACATGGACACACAGCTTTTACACAGTGGTGTTTTCTTTTTATTATTATTAATAATATTGTCTTAAATATTATTACACTATTAATAGTAAATTAAAAAAAAGACAAATAACCTTTTACAAACTTAAATAAAATTACATATATTTTGTATTTTGTTCCTTTAAAGTAATTGTTCCAAAAAAAAAAAAATCTCCAGCTCTTGCATTTTATCAAATAGTCATCAATATTCTGTATTCTGTAGTATTGACTATTATTATTAGTAGTAGTAGTAGTTAATAATTCAAAATTATGTAAATAATGTCATATATTTTTTGCCATTACAAAATAGTATAATCTTAAAATATCATACTTTTATTTTTACTTTAAATATTTTGTCTGTATTAGGATACTACTACTATAATAATAATAGTAATAGTAATAATAATAATCAAGACTAAGAAGCAGAATATTAATATGAAAATGAAAAAAATAAATAATAGAATAATAGTTTGAAATATATAAATAATAGGATAATTATTTAATTATCTTAAATTATTTTAAATCTTAATTTGAACCAGCTGAAACTGTATAAATAGATTTTAAAAAATAATTGTAGAATTGTGTCCATAATTAGATAATAAAGAAGTGAAGGTAGAGGAACATGACTAGTTACCATTGTCAGCCCTCGGTTTGCTCAGTAAATAGCCTTGTTTTTATTAACCTATAAATCAATAGGTTGCCTCCATGCATAATTCAGAGGAGAGTCTTTGCTGATGCTCTGATAGTTGACACACAGCTCTCTGTCAGTGTGGGACAGACCTTCATCATCATCATCATCATCATCATCACTAAACAAACCCTCTCACAGCTTCTTTAATTCTGTGTTTGGACATGAATTGATAATTTATCTGATCAATAACTCAGATCAGTTTCTCCTCCAGCAGCCACATGAATGAATGAATGAATGAATGACTGACTCTGACTGTGTGTGTGTGTGTGTGTGTTTGTACCTGAACCCTGGACTCCACCAGGTCCAGTCTGAGCGCCAGCGCCTCCCGCATGAACACGTCCGGGTAGTGGCTCTCGTTGAACGCCTTCTCCAGCTCCTCCAGCTGCCACCCGGTGAAGTTGGTCCTGGTGCGTCTGCGTTTACAGCCCGGACTGTCCTTATCCGGGTCCCCAGAATCTGCACGGGCCGACGAGTGTGTGTGTGTGTGTGTGTGAGTGTGTATGTGTATGTGTTTATATGTGTTTGTGTTTATGAGTGTGTGTGTGTGTGTATGTGTGTGTGTGGTTGTTTATGTGTGTGTGTTTGTATATATGTGTGTGTATGTGTGTGTGTGTGTTTGTGAGAGAGAGAGAGAGAGAGAGAGAGAGAGAGAGGAGACACTGTGATGGCAGAATTGGCTTGTAAACCCCCAGTTTTACTTTAAACTGACTGACTGAATGAATGAAAAATCTTGTTGCTCCTGAACTCAACATTCAGGCCTAAAATCAACTTTAACACTAGATTTAATATTTAAAAACATTTCCCCCCCAAAAAATGACCAAGAATCAGCAGCCAATATTATTGTCATAGAAATTAATGTCAAGTTATTACATTTATTTAAACTTTAGCTTTTACAGTTAAATTATCAAACATGAACCTGCATGTAAACTTTTTTTTTGTTGTTTTTCTCCTTAAAGACAAAAAAATTAGAAAGAGTCATATGTGAAAAGTGCATTTAGGTGACTTC
Organism: Holacanthus passer; assembly: GCA_025331565.1. Taxonomy (NCBI): domain Eukaryota; kingdom Metazoa; phylum Chordata; class Actinopteri; family Pomacanthidae; genus Holacanthus; species Holacanthus passer. Next base: position 3,128,629 of record JAFREQ010000027.1, read on the forward strand.
TTCTCATAAAATAAAATGGCACTAAAAAGTGTTTGATTCAGCCTGAAAATCCACTTATTCGCCCACAAAACATATATTTATCAGACCTTTCCTCCGGAGCACTGTTTCCCCCCAGGTGAGGTAAGAGACACGGGCCTACCTGAGAGTTTGAACTGCGGACTGTCGGAGGAGAGCAGCGGGTTGGAGCTGACCACCGAGGCCGAGCACGAGCCGTTCAGTAATCCGTCTATCGAGAAGGGCACGGCGGCCGCGGACTGCAGCTGGTGCCCGCCGGCCAGCTCGTAGACGTGCTGGTGGTGGTGGTGGTGGTGGTGGTGATGAGGACCGAGCGGGTACGGGAAGCCCACCAGCCCGCCCAAGGAGCCTCCGAACTGGGCGTGAGGATGCTCGAGTACCCGACCGTCCATGGTCGCCCGGGCTGCGGCGGGGCCGAAGAGAAGCTGCAGAGGGCGGCAGTGTGGCTGAACATGCAGTCCGGGAGGGGAAAGTCAGGGAGAGGAGGAAGAGGAAGAGGAGGATGAAGAAGAGGAGGAGGAGGTCTCCTGCAGCCCCGGTCCGTGCTGAGCCGGCGGAGACCAGGATCTGAGGTGTCTCTCACGTTCACGGTCCAGCCGGGATGTCAAACCTGGACTCGGTCTCTCCAGCTCATTAGGACTCCTCCGTCTGCTCCCGGGACCAATCAGAAGCGTTAATCGCCCCGTGACGTCAGAGTTAACGGAGGAGAAAAAAAAAAAAAAAAAAAGGGAGAGAGAGAGAGAGATTTTTTTTTTTTTTTCAGATCAATCACTAATTACACCTGGTGAGGATTTTTAATTCAACCTGTCAAAACAAAGAGGAAAACAAAATTATTATTATTATTATTTTTTATTATTATTATAACTTTGAGGAGGATCAGTCTCCTTCCTCTCTCTTCTCCCTCCTGTGTGTTTTACAGGGCCGTTCAGGGCCAGATTGATCCAATAACACAGCCCCTTTATCACCCCCTTTTTTTTTCCTGAGCTGTCACATTGCATTTTAAACTACAAGCCTCTCTCCATCTCCCACCACCTCCACACACACACTCATCCTCACCAGTGTGTGTGTGTGTGTGTGTGTCACCTGAACAGCTCACACCCATGTTTAGTTGTAAATGACGACCATAGTGGGTTTTCCAGCGATTCAATACTCACTGTTCAGCTTTAAACTGTGCATGTAGTGTCACTACAGGACATTTTTTTAAAAAAATCATGAGTCTATTATTTGGGCAGGAATCTTTTGCTACTGATGCTTTTTTTTGTTGGTTTCTCCAAACAAGCTTATATAAAAATAAATACATAAATAAAATAAATCAACAGCAACCAGAGGTCTTAATAGTTTTATTGGCTTTTATTGATAAGACACAAAATAAAAAGGATAATAAACCACTAGTAAACATGCAGGCTATATAATTAACATTTATACACTATTAAAAATATGAGGAAGTAAACTAAATCAAAACAATCTCAAATCAAGGTTAGTAGCTGTTTCAGGCGCGTTGCTTCACAACAGCTACTATTTATCCCGAGGTTGTTTTGTCGTCTACTGTTTCTGAGGTCAAGAATAAACTTTAATACTCAATTATTAACTGACAGACAAAAAAACAAATGGGCAAATGAATTTTCTAGGCATTTCAGTAAAATGTGCTGCTCTCCTTTTCCACCAATAGATGGAGGTAGAGAGAAAAGCAATTAGTATTAATGTAGTAATGTTGATGAATAAGTGTTTTTCCATATGATACAAAAAAGATTCAACCTGCACAACTTCATTGTTATGCTATTTTAAATTGAATCAGGTGGTTTTAGTCGTTTCCAAGAAATTAAGGAACAAATAAAAGATCAACAAGTAAAAGACCAATTAGTCAAGTGAGACCTAAAAATGTGAATGTGAATTACTGGCGTCAGTGCTTGATCTCTATAAAGCAAAAAAAAACACATGATGACTGTGTTACATTTGCTATAATTCTGTTATGATTCATATGCATGTTAACACTTTCTATATTTATGTATAAATTAACGCCGTCATTTTATGCTTATTCACACACGACCTGAAAAAGACTGATTCATTGTCCACCTACATCTACACCCAGTCTTTCAACCTCTGCAGAAAAATAATGGCTGCAGTTAAAACATCTATTTTCATTTCAAACTGTCTGTTTTAGTTTAGGACAGATATTGAGGTACTGTCATGTATCTGGTGGTTTGCTCCACCTTTATTATTACATTTGAACTCAGGTTTGTGTTTCTCTAAGTTTTTTGCCTCTTCTTTGAACGATGATTGAATAAAATCAACCACACAATGGATACAAAGCTTTGAAAGACACAAAGTCTCAGTGGTGAACGAATAGCAAAAGAGAAACACAAGCAAAATGGAGTTAGTGGGCCCTGGTGGTGTCAAGTCAACCACGATTATTGCTCCACTGCACAGTTTAAGAAACCTCGCAAGAACCAGTCATTGTCTCGCTCGTTGGTCAGAAAACCAAGCATGAAACCTGACTTCCTTCTTTTGACTCTTAAAATAGATGTAATATAACAAACAAACAGGGCCAATTTGAAGAACCGTTAAAGATTGTGTTGAATAGTTCTAAATTTCCACTAATGCTAATAACATACGGCTAAATATATGTTATTGACAGAGAGGTACAGAAAAACACTTAAGTATTAAACAAACATACATCATTATTATCCACGTCTTGTTTAATTAAAGGGTGCTGACTTAAACCAGACTAAAGCTGGGATGAACAGGCCGTTTCTCCTCGGATACCTTTTTCCATCGAAGCTTCTTTAATACGTGTTTGTAGTAATTACAGTTACCCATAACACCCTTCTCTGTGTAGGTCGTCCAAGATGTTTGCATGCATCTTCTGAGAGGCACAAATCCAGCAGCTACTCTGTTGAGCTAAATGCTAACATTTCATGCTAACATTTATCACCATCTTAGTTTAGTGTGTTCAGCTAAAACACAAAAACAAGCATTGGGTAGATCATGACCACATGATGGTGGCTAGATGAAAAGTTAGAGGATCACCAAAGTTAATCTAGTTCATCCAATGGGGGACATGAATTTTATGGCGATCCATCCAATCGTTGTCAAGACATTTCACTGAAAACCACAAATTTCATGGAGGCGCTTAAGGAAAAGGAGGGGATCACGAATATCTATATAAAATTCTGTGCCAATCCATAGATGTTGAAAGCAGATGACATTACCTTCACTGGAGCAGCTGTTGCGTCTAAAAACTGAACTAAAGAGTTAATAAAGGAATAAAAGTGAAATTTGGTTCTCTTCCAGAAAATAAGTTTAAAACCTTTCCCAGTGCTCAACAAAGCCATTTTAGCTAAAAACTGAATGTAGAAACTGTGAGTAATATGCGGTATCTGTCTGGTGGAGATAAAAAAAAAAAGAGAGAGAGAAGATAATTGCAATTAAAATTTCAAGTTATCCTGTTGAGTTAAGGGTCTCGTCTAATGCGGGGGAAACGGTGCTCGAATTGGAGTGTGCGTCAGAAAATGAAAGGTTTTGAAATTTACAATCACGGCGCAGGCCAGGAGCAACTGGGCGTCCAGGTGGACATCTTTGGGGAGGCGACGGAGGGAGAGAGAGAGAGAGAGAGAGAGAGAAAGATTATACATATAAATTGTAAACGGTGTCGCGGAGGCCAAATGTTGCCCGAGGCGGTGACTGCTTCATTTTGTGTTAAATTTCTTGACAGAAAGCCACCCGCGTGCTGGTGAATACTGAATGGTAATCAGAGCTGGTTGAATAAGTGCCTCTCCCTCCCTCTTCCATTACTGTGAATTAATTCGACTTTATTTATCCAATTTCTGGAGCTGACAGAATGTTAATTTGAGTTGAGATTTCGCTCTGCTGTTCTGCCTGTGACCCGTAGCCCTGGGATTGGCGTGTTGTAATAACCTGAATCTTTCACCAGAAGCTCCGATAATTGTTACCTTATTAGCATGTAAATTGTTTAATTAATATTATTATGAAGAACCATATAATCCCTCAGTTACTTGACCCCGAGTCCACACGCGAGCAGGCTTTCTGCATTTCAATGTCTAGTTTTTAAATGGACTCTTTAATGTCGGCTGCTCGTCGTTATAAACCCCCTTTTCCCGCCCAATCTTAGTGCAACTTTGAACGGCTTGAGAGGCGCTTTTGATGTCACCCCGTCTCTATCTCTCTCTTCCGCTCCCTCTATCCCCCTTTTATTTCTTCGCTGCTCTTTCTGATGTGTATTTATTTTCCTGCTGCCATTTTTTGAACATCAAAACCCAACGCCTTCTTGTCATTTGCTTATAAAAGCCCGCCTCCCTCCACTTTCCCAGTGGCTGTTCGAGCCAAACGCACGCAGCGCTCGATGAAAAGCAGCCCTTGACACGAGGTCCTGAGAGACCGCAGCATTTAAATTCGCTTTTCTTCCTTCCTCCTCCTTTTTTTGCTGGGCACGAGTGACATTGTCAGATGCTAGCTTTAATTAATTTGATAATAAGATGGGCGACTCACATGCAGGCCAGGGTTTTGGCTTGCCTCGCCTCCAGCCTTCCCCCCCACCACCCATCCCTCATCTCTCTGTGCAGGCAACACAACCAATCCCACACTTAAGGGAAATAAGACGAAAAAAACAAGACAAAACATTGGTCCCTGCTGAGGTGAAGGCTTCTCAGCTGTTGTCATTCTAAGATCTGAGGCAGCTTATCTTGACACTTACTGATATTTTTCATTTGGGCAAAACAGATGTCAGAAGCATTGCAAGAGTTAAAGGGAATCTCCAACTAAGTACACATTCACTTTTTTGAGCTGATGTCTGAATGAAATCAGGAATTTTTCTGGATCTATAATTAGACCAATGTTCATGTCGTTATTGTACAAAACATAATAACATACAGCATCCGGTCAATCCCTCTTAAGATGTCTATATTAACACCTGGTCTCGTGTTTGCAATATGACTAAAACAGTGGCACATTTATCCTAACATGTGCATGACTGTTTTATTCTTTAGAAACGTGTGTGTCACGTTTTAATGTCTGACCCAGCTTTGAGTGATGCAACAAACCCCTCTATGGTCCTGCTGGGGTTAGATATACACTTTAGCCATGATTTAAACAACCTGAAGGGGGCGCTCTAGTGGCAAATTGCATTCGGACGTGCTGACCTCACAACAGTCGACATTAGTTAAATGTTTGAAAAGCTGTACTTTGTTCTTGGGATATTTTGACAAGTCGGGTTTTGGACAGGGACAGGACTGAATTTAGCTGCTGTGAGGTTCATTAGCTCTTTATTTGACCACCGGCTCCATCGAGGTCATCCAGTGACCATATGTGAACAACATATTCCACCGATTTTGATGATAAATGTACATCATCGATTTGCCAGCAGAAGTAAAAACTAGAATCACAGTTTCCACAGCGTAACCGTCCCCTCACTTCCTCGAGCATTTTTAGATTTGAATTTGTTCTAATTTGGTTATTTTTCCTTGACTTCATTCACAGTGAAGCTGATCTGAAAACCGGCACTTAAACTTAAATAAACCCTCCAGATTTTAGCGCCTAACCTCACTGAATGTGGCAGATGTCTTTTAAAGCACGTCGAGGGTTAAGTTCTTCAGCTGAAACAAATTGTGATAGTAACCCGGGCTTCGGTTAAGAAGCCACGATTATCAACAATCGTATAAGCAAACAGCCAGGATACTGTATGAGTCTTCACTCTGCCAATTACTCATTAATAGCCATCTGTACATGTACAGTTGAGACGGGAACTTCCTGACTGTCCAGTTAGAAACAGTCACCAAACTGTGGCTGGAGATAGAAAGTCAGAATTTTCATAGACGTTTGGTACAAAGTTCTTTGTGGAGCACATGAGATCACCATCATGTGCATGGTGGTGGTTTAGAGACGATCAGGTGGCGTCAGTGAGCAAAGAAATTACTTATTTCGTCTTTGCCGTGTAGCATCTTTATGTTTGTTGGTCCGTCTGACGGCCGATCTGGTGTCCATCACTTTGGTTCGGACCGAAATATCTCAACAGCTATTGGACGGAATGATGCCGTGAAGTTCTCTACAGACTTTCATTGTCTCCAGATGATGCACCTCTTTCGACTCTGGTGATCCCCTGACTTTTCCTCTAGCATCTAGCATTTTTGTGGCTCAATAAAATATCCTCATACTGGATGGATTGTTATGAAATTTGGCACAGGCATGTTCCCCATGACTTAGAATATCTTAATAAATAGATGAATTTATTCTAAGCACCATCACCAGGCCAGAACTAGAATCTGTTTATCACCAAATATTGCATTGCACATTTAATGCACATTGCATTTTGTGCAAATTAACTAAACATCATCACGACATGTTAGCAGCATAATAAAGAGCTGCTCTCATGTCTGCAGACTCTTATTCTTGTTAGATCATCTATTTCCCCTTCTATCAGTCATTTACCAGTTCTGGCCTCCACCACGTTGGGCCACAGACATGGTTTGCTGTGGGTAAATCATTGAACACTCAATGTGCAGCACATCTACAGTCTCACACTGTTGGTCATTGAGCAGCTCCACAGGGGGAGATCAGCCTTTTAATCTTGGATAAAAAAGCATCTCAACTTTAGGTACTGAGGGAGGAGTTTTGGTCTTTTACTTCCAGAAACTTTCCAGTCATAACGTGTTTATAGACGACCAGAAGCATAATCTATATGTTTAAAGCTACACTTGTGACCACTCATTAGCAAATAAGCTCCCAAAATAAAACTGAACTCATTCAAGCTTTTCATCCAAATTCTAACCAAGGTTATATTGAGATGAGGTTTTGGACTATTTAAGGTTTAGTTTAGAATTTATTTGATTATGACTTTTATTTTTAAGTTCACCTAAGAGTTCATATCATGTGTGTTCTCGAGCAAAACTGTCTGTTTGTGTCCAGAAACAGCCTGAGGCTATCTGTCCTGTGGGGACACGTGTCCTCCACAAGGCCGCTCAGTTTCCTCCACGTGGCCATAAGGACATGAAAACACCAAGCCTGAACGTTCAGAAGAAACTCCCCGAGAACCCTCAGTTTCTTCTTTCAAACATGGCTCATAGAGAAAAATGAAAGTCTGACCATGTAGGTTACTACACAGAAGAATACGAATCTCTTTCGAGCCATAAAACCCTCAATCCGCCTCTTGAGAGAAGGAATCAAGTCATATTTATTTTTTAATTAGCAAAGTAAGGTGAAGCAGTGGAGAGTTAATTAGTCAATTACTGGTACAAGTTAATTTTTAACTATCTGAAATGAAGTCAGTCATTATTTAGACGATTGGTTGATAATTAAGAGTCTAATCTAAATTAATTGTTGGGAGGGTTTTTTGATCCTGCAGCGCGCTTGGTGCAGTGTAAAACCCAGAAAGGATGCGATTCCAATTAAAAGTATGAGGATTTGATGTTTTGTTTTTTTTTCCACCACCAATGCTGACACATAATGGAAACTTTGATCATTTAGAAAAGGAGAGAACCCATCTCCAGGCGAGTGCATTTTAGCTCCTTCTCTCCCTGCAATTAGAAACTTTTCCTCCATCTAATTATGAGAGTAATTGTGCCTCTGACAGAATATTGGGAGGAAATGTAAACCGTGATTGATTTTAAAGTTCTTGTCTTGCTTGATGTGAAGCCTTTAAAGTCCATCAATGTTTCCTCCTGTATTTAAAATGAGTGTACCCAAAGCCAAACTTCCTCTAGAGCCATAATTCCATTTCAATTAAAAGTGACTTATCACCTTTTCCTAAAATGTGTTTAATATGCCAAAATTTTTCAATGCTTGAAAGAGTCTAAAATGCCATTTTAATTGTTATCAGCCGGTCGGATCTCCCCCTCTCTCTCCCTCTTTCTTCTGCCCACCCCCTCTTTTTTCTTCCTTGGCTGTCTTGGCACAAGCCGCACGGAAATAGACCTAATTAACCCCCCTACCCCACAGGGAAATCCGCTATGCAAATTAACATTTTCAAAATATAGGCCTAGTAATGATATAATTTGAGAACTGGTGACGCCAATTTTTCACGCACTGGCTACGTTTGAGCAGCCCAATCAATACTTTTCTGCTCATGTTTTGATCATCTGGAGTGTGTGCATGTGTGTGTGTGTGTGAGAGAGAGAGAGAGAGAGGGGGGGTGTTAAAACAAATGCTCAGATCTGCTGGGCACAGAGGAAGAATGGATCAGCCCATTCGGCCACTGGCTGGCTACTGGAGCCCAACAAAACCATCTGCCGGGAGTGAAACGGTGGAGGGGTGGAAGGAAGGAGGAGAAAGTCACCTCCTCCTCCCCCCAAAGAGCTCAGCTTAAAGCCGCTCTGTAAACGAGGAAAGATGTTTTAATTAGGAAGCAAGTTCACGCACATCTCATTTAAATCACTTTAATGAATAGCTTAGTCAGAGTGGCCCCCGTGCACTGAAATGAAAGGACGGATGCTGTTTGAGACAAAGCTGTTTTCTTTGGTTCGTGTTTTGTTTTCTCACCTCACCAGGTTCCTCATATCTCCCAACCCTTATGATTTCAATTTGCAATATAAACACCATTTTAGTTTACTTAGCGTTTAAATATGTTTAATCTAATGCAAACACGGTTGTTTCTATTGTCTGTCAGAGTGTGTCCATGTAACATTTGGATTACACACAGACACAGTATAATGATCACATGTGTTAAAAGAAAATAAGGTTCATGTGCACTTTATCCCATTTATTGATCTGCTGATTCATGCATAATTCTTCCTGAAAGAGATTTGTACACCTGTAAGACTTCTATCTATGCTTTTTATTCTGACATAATATTTCACTGTGGGATGACATTGGTTCAAGAAATAGCTGGTTAATCAGTAAATCAAATTTTTGGCCATCTTTACATAGCAGCTTAATCAGTTTGTCTATAATCTACTGAGATGATTAAAGTGATTATGCCAAATAGTTAGTGTATGCCTGTATCAATATATTGTCAATTGCTAATCCCAATCAATTGTTTACATGTAATGCTAACTGTAAATCATTTTCAAACAGATATGACTGCTTGTTTGATTGATTAGATAATAATAGTACTGGCTTTGGTCACTCAATGGGACGTCTGACGTTTTATCCAGGTTGTTTTATCCAAACTGACACTCAGCTCTTCAATGTTGGGTTTGTCCATATTATAACCTTTGGGCCCAACGTGACCAGATTAGCATCATCCCTGACTAATTTTGCATGTGTTGTTGTGCTAAACCTGAGCATGTATCTACAGCTCAGTCGGATCGGCTTCACTCTGACCAGTGCAAAGATAAAACTGATCCTCCTGCAGCAACATCAGTTTGAGTTTCAACGAGTTTCCAAACACATGAGCTCCTGCGTTCCTTCACAATGAGATGTTCTCAAATCTCCATCATCCACAGAATCACTACACATCAGTGGAAAGGGTCTAGAGTTTTTTTTTACCCTACATTTCTATGACTCTTTAAATGTTCTGTTTAGATGCTCAGGTGATTCAGCTCAGAACCCTCGAAATTCTGCTATTTTTCAGCCTAGAAGAAACCTGATTGATGTCGTTGTTCACATTTCCTTTAGGATTTGATTGGTGTCAAAATGCTGTGAGCACTTTACATTTTCCTCGACATCCACTGATTTTTATATTGTCACCACACAAATAATGTTTGCACGATTATAGGAACAAGTAACACAATGATCCTTATATCAAAGCACTAAAAGCATTTTCTCTTGTGGCCAAACAACCACTTTTTCAGCTCTTTTTCTCGCAGCCTTTTTTTTGCTCTAGTCATGACAGCATGCAGCCGATGGCACGCAGCCAAAATGACAGAACAGTTTAAGCAATTAATGCTCAAAGATATCAGTCAGTGAGTGAAATAATTCCAGATAAACTGCCAGTCCAAGCACAGCCTGATGATACCCTCCGGAATATCCCATCCCAACATATGTCTAATTGTTTACTACTGCTTGTTTACATAAATACAAAATGTTGCAGGGGGGAGGGGGGGAGGGGGGGGGAGTCGAGGAGAGTCGGTACACTATAAGACAGAGCTGCAGAATTAATAACAATTTGTGGCAGATAATTACTTATCAATTAAAGCTGTTATCCCGCCTAATTAGGCAACGTTCATTAAATTCAGCCAATTTAAACCTTAATCAAAGTTAGCAGGGCCTGACAGCAGAGGGAGGCTCAGTGGAGGAGCGCCCCCCAGTGGAGGAGGGAGGAAGGAGGCGTTCCTCAGGGGGCCTGGGTCATGGTTTTATTTATCTTTTGTATTTTATTTTGGAATGAATGGCTTTTTCATTGTTCACATTATTATTAGTAGTAGTGGTAGTCGTAGTGGTAGTAGTATTAGTATTAGTAGTACTGGGATCCTTTACTGAAGTGAAAGTAGTGATACCTAAAGTACAAAATATTGCATTGATATATTATCATCATGATTATTATTGCTGATGCATTAATGTGTAAGCAGCAAGGTTGAGCTTTACTAATTCATATCTCCAAACTAAATCTGTCAAGTAAATGTAGCTGAGTAAAAATGTCCCTGTTTAATGCTGTGGAGTTGAATTCTAATGGAGCATCAAAGTGAATTACTAAAGTGAAGCATGGCTCCCAGTCTCCCACTATCATTTGCCTCCTCGTCCAGATGGGGCCGAGAGGTCAGGTGAGCTGGACCCACGTGAATCTTGATGATGTTGATGTTATGCTGATGTTATTCCCCAAAACGTTAGAGAAATAAAATGGCCTGAGATCCACTGATTGACAGAGTCGTGGTGGGAATTGTTGGGTCTCTGTAAGTGATGTTGTAAAGCTGTACGAAAAGCTCCTTGAGATAACATCTGATTTTTGACATATAAAAATATAACTGAATTGAATTTTCTATTTTAGTTTAAAATGATCACCAGGAGCTGGTAAAGGTAAAGCAGGTGAACACCAGGTGTGCCAGCTGATTGGTCAGTTGCATCATGAAGGCTGATGATGTCACAGGTCCAAACTTCTGGTCACATAAAGAAACACATGTCAGCATTCAAAGCCCCTCGAGGTCTGGATGCCCTGGGGCACTTGTTCCTTTTATCCGGTTTGTAATCCAGCCTGCAGTACAAGTACCTTAGAAATTGTAGTATTTGTACTGAGTTACTTTCTACCAATGATGATTATTATCATTAGTAGTAGTAAAAGTGTAAGGAGTACTATTATTTTTAATTGAAGTAAAAGTAGTAACAACACAATGCAAAAATACTCAAAAGGTCCTGCATTCAAAATTTTGTAAAGTAAGTAATTTGTACTTAAGTAAAAGTACTCCCTTTCTGAGTATTTTATTAGTTATTATTATTGATGCAGCATTTTTATACTGTTTAGTAGTTTAATCTATACACAAGCATCAGATTTTAGAAGATAATCATTTGTTTTGCAAGTAAAATCTTAATCTCCAAAGTAACTTGTATATTTAGCTGAATAAACAGTTGAGTGAAAATTTGCCTCTAAAATATAAGTGAGGTGCCAGAAAATGGGAATACTCAAGTAAAGTACCTCAGAATTGTACTTAAGTGCATTACTTGAGTAAAAATTTACTTTCTGCCAATGATTGTTGTTTAATGTAATAATTCAGAATCATAAAAATCTGCTCTCGTGCACACAGTGACTGGAGGTCGGACACACTCCTTCACCCTCTGGCCTGTCAGCTCCGGCTTTAAAGCTCTCACTTCCAAGAACTGTTGTGGCCAATTGACAACAAAGCTCACGCTTCTCGGGGAGGCCTCGGCACGAGGAACGAGTTAATTAATATTGGCTCTTGTTTGGTCTAGTTAATGAATGAGTGAATTATGCACCTCTGGGACACCGCCTCCCCAATCGCTTTAAATTATCCCCCCCACACCCCCTCTTCCAACATTGTCCTCCAATTTCCCCACTCTGATCCTGCACTGATGGGGTCCCTGTCAGCAACCAGACCACGACACACACACACACACACACACACACACACACACACACAGACTGAGGCTACCCCTGCAGTCTCCATCTGTCTGTCTTTGTCCTGCTCGGGTGTATTTTAGTTCTTTGTCTCCAGCACATTTATTGACGGCTTTTTTTTTTTTTTTTTTTTTTTTTTTTTTTTTAAATTTAACGCTTCTGTTCAGCTCAGGGTGGCAAATAACTTCCATCCCATTAACTCGTTTGAGAGGGGAGGCTAGTCAAACAAAGCATGGCTGCAATCTGATCCTCTAACACACACACACACACACACAGACACACACTCAGTCATGTTGGTCAGAGAGGGCGAAAAAAAGATCCATATTATTTGCATTAAAAGCCTCGCACCGTGAAATTCATTTATAATTACAAAGTGGGGTTCTGTGTGTGTTATGCAGATGAGAGACATGTGTGTGTGGCTCAGATTGGTTATTTTGTGATATGCTAACACGGAATGTATAGTGACAGATTGCAATTATCCCGTTATTGTAATTGTCAAAGTCAATTCTCCGCAGGCCGAGTGCAGGCTGCATGAAAAGGAGCAGGATTTACACACGACTTAGATTTGCTTGTCTTTTTGACCCTGTTTTTCAATCTAGTTCTTAAACCGGTCTGCGCTTTAACACACACGCTGTTGTCAGGTCGTCACCTCGGTGTCATCGCTCTGCAAGGTGCTGGAAGTGAAGCTTGGCCTGGACACGAAGGTTTCAGTTGTATCTGTTATGAAATGAACATATGTTGACTAAGCATTTTAGAATCTGATAAATGTAAAGGTGCAATAAAGGGAAGATTCTGCTAAACTGTCCCAAAAATATCAGGCCTGTAGTGGTTCCATAACATTAACTGGCATCGTCACGTCAGAGAAAATCTATAAAAGCTGCTGTCAAATTTAATGTTTTCTGATCTCTATTTCATTGTCACACAAAATATGGGCCTGCAGATTACACTGCGTATGACTGATGGAGAGTTCTGCCTTTTCACTGTCACCGTGCTCGTGGATCTCCAGCGCCCCCGGGTGGTCAACAAGGCACAGTGCTGGACTGCATGGCCATCCCATCATTGACGATTCTCAATTATGCACCAGAAGCAAAATACGTTTTCACACCACGGTGTTTAATTTCACTGAGCATCAACTAGAGAAGGACGTGAGCAGATGAATGACATCAATGTAGACATGAAGGTGTGTGTTGGTGGAGGAGGAGTGTGTTGCCTAACCATGTTCTCATTATCACTATCATTACATGGATAATATAAAATATCTTTTGACTGATACAAAGGAGAAATGTTTAGTAGCTGAACCTTTCATCAGATGTCCAGAAACTACCTGGCCTGACCTTTTCTGTGTGCCAGTTAGTTTTTAGTCGTTTGATTAAAGACAACTTTATTTTTGGAAAATGCACCATGTCAGCACAAAATAAGACAAATTAATTAACAGTGTTAGATTTTGACACAAGACAGGGTCACAATATTATAATGCAAGACCCGGTTAATAGAAACTTTGAAATTATCCAAAATGATCCAATCCTCCCACCTGACAGCGATAACTTACAATATCAGGTTTCAGGATTATGACAAATGATGTTTGAGGAAGCAGCATGCAAAAATTGTGTTGAGGCCATTTAAAGTATTGGATTTGGAGGAGCTGGAACAAATAGAAGACGTGTATCTAAAGCTAAATTATCAAATGATTTTATATTTGTACTGTCCATTCAAATTATATTGCACAGAGCAGATACCGTTTAAAGGAATAGTTCGACATTTTGGGAGCCCAAAATGTGAAATTATTACTGTAGTTTGTTAATTTACATGTTTTGTTAATCTAATAACAGCCATAAAGACTTAACTTCATTTAAGTATAAGCAGTGTTTTATTTATTTTTTTGAAGGGGATTGGCTGTGGGTCAGGTGACACAGGTGATCAGGTGATCAGGTGCAGGTGAGTGCCAGCACACCTGCATGTATTTCTCCTTCGTTAAATCCTTCATGCTCTGCAGGAACCAAACCACAGGGTCGGCTTGTGTTATGAGTTGTGATGGCTGAATCTCGGAGGGTTCAGTTGACCACTCTGTCCCAGGATGTAGGCCCACCATCATCCTCTGACAAACCGGAGCAGAAGTGTCCGTCAGGTGTTCTGCAGGGGAAAGATCCAGATCGACCCGCTGACACCGAGACAGTCCGACTGGTGCTCACTTTATTTGAGCCCGATGAGCGGAGCTTCCCAGAGTTCAGCTACAGTCAACTCATTGACAACAAGGTGGGATTTTATCCAGACTTCTGCTGAGAAAACAGTTCACCGATGGTTCGATTAGTCAAGACTTTAATCTAAATTTTTTATCATACCAAAATGCTAAGACACACTTGCTTTTCTCCTTATTTATGTGCATGTCACATCAATATCGCGGTTGATCATAATGAAAAGCTAATACTTTGAACAGGAAATTCATTAAGACAAAATTTGATTGTCATTATTTGACTTTTTAATGAGCTAAGTGATTCAATTAAAGATAAAACCTTCCTACTATGTTCACCTTTAACTGTTTACACTTTTTTTCCCAAGCTTTTAAATTAAACACAAATCCTGTTACTATAATAGAGACCTGAGTTCAGTGGCTCTCAGACTCAAGTTCATGGATGATCCAAAACATGATGAAATGCCACAGCCTGAGTTGATCTTTTCAAGTACAGCACTCAATCAAAATACTTTTGATGGAGGTCAAATACTCCGTCTTTTGCCTCTAAAATAAGTAAATCAGAACGAATAGAGACTGAATCAATGATGGGTCATCTTTGTCAGTCCTGTGACAAACTGACAATCTGTCAACCAGTGCATTCTGGGATGTGACCCAGTGAACTAGAATTGGAGGATAATGAAGGAGAAAGTGAAATGAACATCTTAGGAGCAACTGAGCTAAAAGTGTGACTATAGGAGACACCACTGTAAAATGTATAATTGATGTGAGACTTTTTTAGATCAACCACAAAGACGGTGGCGTCCCACTGAGCAGATGTGAAGAGGAAGAAAAGAGAGCGAATGATGAGGTTGCTGCTATTGCAAAGAAGTTGGAGGAAAAATATGTGAGTAGCTTCACAATAACTACCAATATCTCTTAGTAAAATCAAACTCTTTATCAAAATGTTCTCATATACAACATTCTGTATCGTCTCATTGCAGGGTGGCAGACCTAAGAAAAAGAAGGACCGCATTCAGGACTTAATTGATATCGGATACGGATATGATGACGAGGATTCTTTCATTGACAACTCTGAGGCTGTGAGTCAATGAAGTCACACATTTAAATCTGATATTTATTATTTTAATTTTTTTCTAATTGATTAACATCTGTTTCTCCTGGCTGATTTCTGCAGTATGATGAATTCGTCCCGGCCTCCATCACAACCAAATTCGGTGGATTCTATGTGAATTCGGGTTTGCTGCAGTTCCGACCGACCTCTGACACAGAGGACGTCATGACAGAGGAGTCAACACTTGAGCCCTCAAAAGTAAGTTTTGCATCTAAGAAGCATGCAAAGCACTGTGATGGTAGTAAATGCTGAAGTGCACTTTCAAACATTTTAGAAACGCAAACTGAACGGCAGACAGGATAAGCCAAAGAAGAAGCCGTGCAGAGAAGTTGGAGAGATGAAAAGCAATTTGGATCCTAAGTCGAGGTGAGACTGACCAAATCAGTGTTGCATTTTGATATAATGATCCTCAGAATAAATATCTCATAGTTTAATGTGTTTGTCTTGTAGCATTGAAATTGGACCAGAAGATGAGACAAAGAAGAAAAAGAACAAAAGGCCTGTTGGCACATTAAGCGTCACCAGCATGTTGAAGAAGTTTCAAAGAGAGAAGGAAAAGGAACGACAGAAGGTGATGAAGGCGAATCAGAAGGCAGCAGGAATCATGGGTGTACCCACAATCCCTCTGTGCCCGGCAGATGCAGCTGGCGGCGGAGGCTCAGGAGTGACCGACCCCCTCCTCAGTTTAATCGGATCAACCAACGACCACGCTCTCATCCAAGCGGCCAACACGGTGGATTTTGATATTGATTTGGACTCTTTATTAGACGCCAGCGAAGGGACTTTGTCACCAAAACTGGTTCCTCAACCTGCCACAGAGACGCAGGTATTCCAACCCAAAACGGAGGATCACAGTCAAACCCAGCCTCCAAACATGAAGCTGAAGCCTCATTCAGAACAAATCCAGCTCATGGCACAAACCAGTTCACCTCATCCAAGTGTCCCGCTGCCAGAGGGACTTCCCTCAGGACTGGAGGACAGCATTCGAAGACTCATGGTGGTAAGGTTAAACTTTGTTACCTGTGTAGTCTCTGCTCATGTGTTGAAAGATTTGAACCTCAGTTGTAAAAAGACAGACGAGATGACGAACGCTAATTTTTCAGGCTGCCAAGACGTCAGAGGGGGAGTCGAAGCTCAAGTTCTTCACTCCAGAAATCAACTCAATCCTGCTAGAGTGAGTTATCCAACACAGACGAATGCACCAGTTAATCCACAGTATATGCAGAAGTCAAGTGTATTGTTTGAGGCTCACAGTTGTAATTAATTGCATTTTTGTCTTCTTGGGTTCCTGAATACAACGACATGCTGTGGTTGTTTGTAACAGAGGATTGTTGTTGCAAGGTGCAAAAATAACTACTGCCAGGGTGTAAAGGTGTCTGCAAATAAGTTTGCATGGAAACAATTTTTGACAGTGTCCAACATCGAGTGTGTACTACTGGAGATGGTGGCAATAATGTTTGTGTTACAGTTTGGGATACAACATCTAGTTGGCTTTATGTGACTTCAAATACATTTTTGTTCAGTGTTTTCCCTGCCTTCTGTGGACCTGAGTAGATTGGGATTCACAAGAAAAGTGGGTTTAATTCATAAATTGCAACGAATATATTATCTGACCATAGCTCAAATCTGACCAGTGTGTGTTTAAGTGCATAGTTCAGCTCTGTCACTGTGTCTTTGTCCAGCATTGAGTTGCAGTGTCGGGAACAGGGCGGCCCGTTGCGCTCGAAGGTTTACACACACCTGACGTCTTTCCTGCCCTGCAGCAGAGACACGCTCCTCAAACGTGTGAAGAAACTGTTCCTCAAACACACAGTGAGTGTGCTTTAATTTTGGATTACAGGCACTATGGGTTGTTCAAGTTTTATATTTGCATGTGACTCGCTTCTTTGACACCGACCAGGAGGAAGCCCCTGATGTGGAGGACCCCATGCACAAACTCAAGGAGGCCATTGGCAAAGCGATGCCCGAGCAGATCGCACGTTTCCATGAAAACTGCCAAGTACATGAGCAAGTCAAGACTTCAAAGTAAGTTCATCAGTGTATGTTTGAGGGCAATGAGTTTAGAAAAAGGTGACTTTACTGCAAAACAAACCTATGACACCACCTTTATGGTCTACTCCCAAAGTAGGTGTTTGTCTTAAAGGAACATTTTAAAATCTCAGTTGAACAGTTTCAGCATCTAAAATGTTATTTGTTTGAGTTGGCGTAAAAGTTGCATAAGCAAATTTCAGTACAGCTAACATCCACGGGTTGCTGTATACATAATTAGAGTGCAGTACATACATGTCTGGTTTTCTGTGTCAGAGTGACCGAGGAGGAGAAGGAAGGCAAAGAGAAGGTGAACGCTGGCCCGGAGGACAATGTGGAGGAGAAAGGCGGGAGAAGAGGAGGTCCTAAGAAGTTGTTCAAATGGAATGAAGAGATCAGGTCAGATGTATGAAAGATCATTAGATTGTTTGAAATGGTCTCATACTTCTCCTTAAAGAATCAGTCTACGAAACCAGCCTCAGTGCACATTGCACCATTTTTACTTTCTGCAAGCATAATCTCATTTTCTCTCATGCAGGGAGTGTTTGTGTCAGGTGTTAAGGGTGAAAATAGAGAGATATGAAAAGGAAAGGAAAGGAAGCCAGGAGCTGGAGGAGTTCCTCAAGACCTTGTTAGACAATGAGGTCAAACCGCTCTGGCCGAAAGGGTGGATGCAGTCAAGGTATTTGACACTGATGCAGATTCACACCTTCAGTCATAAAAACCTGATTTCATAGTTTTAAAAGTACTTCTTTACCTGATTGTGCATGCAGACCTTTCTCAACATGTGTTGTTTCAGGGTGCTGATAAGGGAGAGCAGGAACATTTTAAGCCTCGTTACGTCACTACCGTGAGTACAAGAAAGAGTTGAGCTCCTCTTCATTTCTAGATGTAGTTGAAAGCTCGAGCAGATGATATAAATAGTCACCGTCACAGTCACTTGATGCCTCATGTGCACTCAGAGTAAAGAGGACCAGGCCTGAGAAGAAGAAGCAGCCATCCATCAGCGGTCCTCCAGCTACGTCAGATGGCGGCAGCGTTCTCCAGAGATCTCCACCACTGAAAGGACGAGCCCAAGAAGCAGACGGTGTCTTAATCGAGGGCTCGAGTAGCTCTGATTCTGTGTCACTTCCTGCCTTGAAAAAGGTGGAGGGTGAAACCGGAGGAGCGATGGCTGTGGACGCTGGTTCCTCCACACCTGCGGAGTCGGACGAGCCTGTGGTCGACCCCACATCAGCTCCGACGCCTTCTCTTCTGGATCTCCTGGCTGATCAAGCTCTGGCTCGGGAACAACCTCTCTCAGTTTCCCATGAGCTTCTAGCAGCAGCTGTCGCTAAATACAAGCAGTCGGTTCAGCACTGGCGCTTTGCTGTGGACACCAAAAGTCCTCCCCTTCCTCCTCCGCCTCCTCAGTCCAGCCCAGTGGGGTTCCCAGTGAGCGGGGTGTGTCAGGTGGTTTTGCCTCAGCTGCTGCAGATCGGAGACTTCGCCAGGCACATGGATGCTGGACAGGTGGAGATCATCTCTGATGACGCCAACATCACGATTCAATGACAACTCCCAATGCAGGTTTACACACAGTAAGTTTCATTTATTTATTTCTTGTAGTTAAAACTTTTGGTGACCTTACAGATATTTACTCTCTAGTACTTAGTTTATTTAAATAGCTAGTGCTCCAGAGATTTAGTACTGCATTCCTATAAAGAGACAGATTAAAAAATGAATCAATCAAAACATCTTATATCCCAACTTTTAGTTCCTATTATGGATCAAGCAAAAACCTGCATCTCCCATAATGCAACAAGTGGCATCTTTTGTTTCCCCTTCCATGTCTGTTAAATACCCACATCTTAACCTCCACAACACCTGAGCTAACTACAGCTGCTGATGTTGTTGAAAGCTGGGGAAAAAGCTAGTCAATGAATCTTAGATATTTTTTTGCCAAACTGTTTCCAATATGTTAAACAGCATTTTTGAATGATGAAATCATGCATTTGTCTTTTTTTAAGATGTCAGAATGCAACATCACATGCAAGTGAGCAATACTTTTTTCCCTTTTTTTTTTTTTTATCAAAGTAAAACTCAAAGATTTTGCTGCACTGAGTTTAGTTTCATAGACTTTTTGAAATGTCTTTATTTTGGTAAAATGTTTGTTTAAATTTTTCCAGCTGTCATCCACATTTGGTGACCTTGTGTCTTCCTAATATACTAATATATATTATCAAGTGCTGCGAGACGATAATTTGCTTCAATGCCAATAACACAGTTGTATGAAGTTCAGTCATCGTCCAGACATTTTGTCAAGTGGATAAAAAACAAGTCTTATGTGCATTTGTCCTTTTCTTTCTAGATGAGAGCAGTTTCCCGAATGAACTGACACATGGTGGACATAGACGAGTGAAGATACCGAGATCAGCCGTTGAAATGGGAAACCCAACAAAAGTAAATAAGCTTGTGTTTTATCTGTCATCTTTACTCGTGTTGAATCATCTGAGATAAAGAAACTAAAGCGAGTAACACTGATGGTTTTGACCCATGAAAGGAGAAGTGGCACTTCTGGCATCCCTCCTCATCTGTTGCTGATAAAACCTTGTCAGAAACGTCTGCTGTTGCTCAGAGAATCAGCTGTTAACTGACTTCTATTTGAAATGTACTGATGATTTACTTTGAATGAATAAATAATAAAGAGCTTACATCTTGTGTAGCCACTTGTTTTAAGCTTATTTGTATTAATAAGAGGTTGATTTTAAATGTTTATGGACAGTGATGTACAGTCAAATTGGCCTGACTGCATTTTCGAACGAAACCTTTAAAGCCTTGGACACACACATAGCAGAGTATTGTCCAGCTTTTATTCTCTACTGAAGCAATCAAATTGTCATGATTGAAAGTGCATCAATGATTGATCTGCAGTTACGTCCTGACTATTTTGTACTTGTACAGTTCGATTTAAAGCAAGAACGAACTGCTGATGGACACGAGATGCTTCAGCATTTTAATGTACAGCAGACAGAACATTACCTTGGTGAAAGAAGACCTGGTACTTTGCAAGCTAAAGTGTAGATATCTCTTCATACTAGAGAAAATCTAACACTTGTACACAGGACAGACATCCTAACATTGTAAAATCATACTTCAGACAGTTCATAAATGTTCTCTTACAGGGAAGTGGGAAAACATACCTCTGTCACAGACCTGACGGTATGATTGATTACAGAATTACACAGAAACCTCTTTAATAACATAAAAAACTGTACCTGGGCAGAAGCTCTCCAGAAGAGAACTTGTATTTGTTTTTGCTTTTTTTTTGGTTTTGGCGTGTTGAAAATGAAAAATAAAAGACACTGCAAAACTGATCGATTTGAACAAACGAAGAGATGCAAAGCAATGAGTCATCCCTGATGAACATTTCTTACAGCAGGAGCACTTCATCCAGACAGCATTGGAAGATCATGTTGGGTTCTTTTAGGAGGTTTTACATCCAGTAAATCATCTGAATCAGCAAGAAGGCCAAGAGGAAATGTCTATTACAGCTGTTTGTAGTTCCTAGAAAAGGGAAGAGAGAAATTAATTCCACCAATATCGGATGATTTTAAACTTCCAGTCCCTTCTTGATCATGCAAGATTTTATATTGACAGAACAAAACGAGGAAGGAAGAGAAGTTTAAACATTCGTAATCAGACTTAATTAAATAAACAATGGGGATTTACAATCTAGTTTGCAGCTCTCGTGCATGCACTGATTTCTTGTTTGTGGAGAACTCAGTGCAACATGTCATTTTATAATAATGCAGAATACTTAAACCTACCACTGCCGCCAAGGACCTCCACCTCCACTGTAAAGTTTTTCTCCTCGAGGAATCCTTTCGCCATGACTGTGTATTTCCCAGCATGCTTTTGGCTTGAGTGGGTGGGCAGGGCGACCACCTGCCCGTCTCTGAACCACATGACCAACGGCTGAGGGTTTCCTCTCACCTCGCAGCTGAGGCTCTCTCCCTCTCTCACCCGCAGCTTTGTTGGACAGACGAGCTGTGGACCAACTAGAGAAAAGAGAAGGTTGATGTGTTTTACATAAAGAAATGGGTCAGCGGAAGTAAATTGCAAAGAGGAAAGAGAGATTTTAAAAATTCAACCCAACCTCCCGCCTTAGAGGATAAAAATAAATATACTTAGAGGTAAGTATGATACATCTTAAACATGTAATGAACAATGTCAGCAGCTTCACTCACAGAGGACGGTGGCAGTGATGTTTTGAGATGTCACCACCGGAGGATGCCGAGGTCCTTCTGGTCCCAGTTCTAGCTTTGCTTCACACCAGTACTGGACTCCATCATCGTCTTTACTGGGGGTGATGTTTAAAGTGAAGGTCTCAGTCACTGGTTCCTCATTCTCTATGTTGTTGTAGGACTGTGGACGTCCCAGTCTTGTCTGTCCTCTGTAGAAGGTCACAATGAGACTTCGAACAGGAGCAACGTTGTGGACTGAACACTGCAGAGTGTACTGACGGCCCTCGAACATCGGCCCCATGTGATTGACAAAGCTGATGGACACGTTATCTGGAGGCTCTGCAGAGACAGATCAACAGATAAATCAGACAGAAAAAGCCTGATGCGTTTTCTAAAATGTCAGAAAGGCAAAATTCTTAACTCACTGTAGACTATTAGAGAGAGATTAATGTGGCACTGGCCTCCCTGTTCAGACAGAGCATAGCACACAGGCTTGATGGTCCAGTTGGTCATCCTGTCCACACTCCAGACAAGAAAACGATCCATTGTGAGGTCAGGTTGGTCCTAGAGACCAAAAGGTCCCAAAGAACAAAGCAATTAAGATTCAGTTTAAATGGTGATTACAAGAGCATGATACTCTCTGGGTAGTAGTCATTTATTAGGTACAACTCAATACAGTAGGTCTGCAATAAATCCCATCTTTTTAAAGCCTTAAACATTCAGTCTTGTTGTTGCTGTCTGTGGTTATGTCTGTGCGGAGTGGGAGTATCTTGCCTCCTTGGAGTCTCTGGGTGTGGTCCTGGAGAGTCACATGCTCCCCCTCACGTGGACAGAGATGGAAAAACTTCAAGGCCACGACCGGGAGGAACAGCCATCTAATCTGAGCGTGATGGTGCTCTCTTATCAAACTTCTGAATTAGTCATCGTCAATGACAGACAAGGTAATTCACAACTGTACCCGGTGTCATGGTTTGGGGTCGTTAGTGTAGTCGTTCCCTGTTTTATTTTGAAAGTGTCATTCCTCAAGTTGTCCCAGCTTTTGATTCTTGCCTGCTCCTGTTTGGATTTGTTTGCCTGTTTAGGTGGCCCTTGCCTGCCTGACCATCCAGTAAATCTTTTGATTTTGTTAATAAATTAAAATAAATACATTAAAGATTTTCAAGTCATATATTAGAGAGCGCTGATTCGCCTACCACCGACACTTCCCAGCCAAGAGCAGAAAAACCCATCCTCAGTACAGAGCAGTTAGCTGTGACTGGATCTCCGAACCTGCAACAGGAGAGATTACACACAGTTATTTGGCATATATTTACAGAGATGTGACAAAAGCACACTTACAAAAAGGGAAAAGAAAAAGGAGGGGATCCTTTCAAAGTACCTGTTTGTCCAGTTGACTTTTATTGTCTGCATTTGTGCAAAAATTGGACAAAGTAAAATTCTCAAAATGATCTGTATTGCAGATGAGCTGCAATATGGGAACCCTCTTTACCCAAAGCTACACAATGCACCAGATCACTTTCATAATATGTCTCATTACTTTGATGCATACACTGCATTTCACATTTTCTAAAGTAGTGTAAATCTCCTCCACTGCTGTCTCTATTATTTTGAAAGGTTTTTTGGGATTTGGTTGAGAAGACCCTTAAATCACTGACCCACCCTGCAATAATCACCAGCTCTTTCTGACATACCTGACCACCAGAGTGGAGGGTGACACCGTCAGAGGGCAGCGGACTTTCTCTGCTGACTCTCCAGAGTCGCTGCTGAGGGGAGCGATGGAGGCTGGGATGCTGATGGAAGGAGAAGGTAGAGATGGGAGGATGGTTGAGGAAGGAGAGGGAGGTGAAATTTGCAATGGAAGAGGCGGAGCAGGTGTGTAAATGGAAACAGGGGATGAGGTAGCTGAGGTCACAGCAGAGGTCATTGAATGGGAGAGGAAGAAAGACACAAGGAGTCACTTCAATATGTCAGTGTATGATAATTATATCTTAAAGGTTCCCTCCAGATCTTTGTGGAGTTTACTACAGTGATGCACAGAATTGATGTTCACAATAAAACATTTTGGCCTCTTTATTCTAATATAATCTAGTATAATATAATCCAAAACCCACAGAGGAATACTGCACTATGTAATAGCAGTATACAGTATGTGTTAAATGCAATTCCAGAAATGATGCATCTCTTCATTTGTTCAGAGCTGTACTGTAAGTTGTATGAACCTATGAGTCATTTCCCCCTGTATTTACGTAACCCAGGTAAGGGTCAATTGAATTTTGCCATCTCGTGAAATAATACTCTTTTTAGCTGATCTGTTGTGAACCATTGTTTCGTAGCGCGCTGAATCCACCCAGTGTGTTCCTCTGAGGAAGGAAGGACACCCTGCCCAAGTCAAAGAACTCGCTCCTCTTTCTATGACCATTGTTCCACTGAATCCTGAGGCTGTTCTCCTGCCTATCAGATGATCTCACTCACAGAAGCTGTGTGTGTTTGTGTGTGTCGGCATGCCCGCTGTCAAAATGTATAGTTATGTTTCCCACATGTCAGTCTGCTAAATGAGTGAAACCAGACAACTGCTGTGTTATTACTGACATTTCTAGAGCTCAATGTCATCAAAAGTCAAAATGAAAGTCATTATTGAATGACATCTATTTTTTTCTGATTCATGACTATTCAGTAGTGGAAGACGGACTCAGATAAGTATGAAAGTATCGAAGTATGAGTAGCAGGAGTATCAGAATTAAAGTACTCATTATACAGGTTTATTATTTATAATTTCTTAACTGGGAAATTTATCTGTTAACAATTCATTCAGTTTTATGATATGACATATTTTGTTTTAATTTCTTAATTAAAATTTCTTAGTAAGTAAAAAGTATAATATTCTCTCTGAACTTTGTGGATTTTAAATATAAAGCGGCATAAAATGAAAATACTCAAAGTATAAGTACCTCAAAATCATACTTAAGGACAGTAAACGTACCACTGCTACTATTGCTCTTCATCAGTTATGACATGATTTCGGAAAGTGAAAAAAGAATTTTCTCTTCAACTAATTGTGGCTCAAAAGCAAAAAATGAAAACGTTTTGGTTGAGCTGCTCACACCTTGATGACATTCTGCGACGGAGCCAAATAAAGTTTACTATATTAAATGACCAGTCTGAATCATCTCCTGTGCCCTGACTGTTTCCACACCGAGCAGGTTACCTTGTCACGTTTCATCTCATTGTCCCTGCACATTTAGCTGTCATTTCACTCACCTGAGCCGAACAGGCAGAGCAGCAGAAGCGTGATTGGCCGTCCAGGTGCACACATCCTTCTTCAGTTTCCCTTCTTCAAAAAATACTGTCCGCTGATGCGACGTCTCTCTCAAACACCAGTTACTGACTGTGATGCTGGCACAGTTTGAGACTTCTGAGAAAACACGGGGCACTTCAGATTTTTATGGGCGGTAGTGGGTGTGTATGTATTTGCTTTTTGTGTGTGTGTGTGTCTGAAGCTGATGATCAGGCGATTCCTTTGCTTTGGCCTCTGAAACCCACCATGGGCGTTCTCTGTTGGTATATCAGGAGAGGAAGGAAGGGAGGGTCAAGAATAATGCAGTGTATTGCTGCAGCACAGAGGGCAGAAATGAGTGAGCATTGTGTGTGTGTGTGTGTGTGTGTGTGTGTGTGAGCAGTTACACACAGTAGCTGGAGAATTGTTAAGGAAACAAAACAGTAGACTCAAAGATGATGTTATCGCAGAAAACCCAGAATTATCAACATATGACAGCGGTTGTTGAATTTTCAATGTTTCTTGTCAGTGTTACTTTCAGCATATTGCTAATGAAACATGTGTCATTGCTGTCCACATTTTTCCATTTCATATATCTCAGCTTTGATCAATGTTTTTATATTAACAATGGACAAAGACGACTATGTGTGTGAATTTCAGCTCACTGTTTTGGTTTTGCAGCCTGTAATTTTACCGTTTTGGTTCACACTGCTGTTTTCAACGAAAAGCTCTCATAAGCTCTCAGTAATCTGCTCAGCAGCAACAAACAGCAGCAACTATAGCTGATGGAGTGTTTTGCAGCGAGAGACAGATATTTCACTCTGAGAGAATATTGGACGGACGTTGGACACAAGCAACACTTTGAATGCTAATTTCACTCCATGTCTGCTGGGCGACTGTTCATATCAACTTTACGTGGTCATGTTATGATGCCCTCAAGTGGCCAAAATCTGTTTTGCGGATGTACAAACAAAAGTCTGGAACCACGGGTCAAGATATTTCTATTTTGCATTTATTTCGAGTTCATGTTTTTTATATATATATCAATCTAACAATTTGAGTGAAAAGTTGAATTTTAGCATAGACTCCAGCTGGCATGGACTCCACAAGTTTGTGAAAAACCTGATGACCCATGTTGTCCCCGATGATTTGAGGTTCCTAAGAGCTTCTTGAATTGTCCTAGAATTCTTGGCTTTCTCAGTCTTCAGGTGGCCCCATAAATGTTCAGTGGGTTTGAGGTCAGGAGGAAAGTTAATGTCAAGACTTTGGTCTTGCAAAGCTTTGAGGTCAATATCCTGCTGCAGTGTGAATCCTTCTCCACAAAGATGCAAACCTACATCACGTCTGCCTTTAATGAAGTTCAGGAAGAAAAAATACTGATGAGATATGACACCAGATATTTTCTTGTCTTTTGTTTATCTAAAGATCAGTCTTTTTCTGACTAAAGTTATGAAATAAATGCCTCTATAACTGCTAGTCATCATGTCCTCAACAGTCTGGGGCAAAATATCTTTAACCTACTTCTGAGAAGACAGTTGAAACATTCATTCATTCATTCATTCATTTGGGGTGGAATGTGAAGGGGAAGAGAATCAAACTAATGTCTCTGTCAGTCTCTTTCACCGCTTGATCTTCTTCTTTTTTTTTGTCGCCTCAGTCAAACTTCCTGTTCGGGTGAAACTGAAAGTAAGCGTTTTTGCCATTTTGTGTTCTTTTTCTCTCTGTGGTAAATCTGCAGGCGGCTGGTGACTCGGTAAGTCGTTCTTTATTTGTGTATTCTAGGCAGTTTAGGCTTTAGTATCATGATTGGGTATGAAAGGGTAATCGTGGAAAGACTCAGTTGTTGACAAGCATGGATGGGACGAAGTTCACCACTTTGTCAACCACATGATTGTATAAAGGAGATTAATACGTAGGCTCAGGAACACTTCGTAAATCTGTTGTCTGAAAACACAGTTTGTTTGCAAATGATTGCTTTCTGTTTGTATTCATGTTTTACACAGAGTCCCAACTTCTGCGGAATCAGGGTTTTAACTCTTTGTTGTCACATTTATTGATTTAAATCATTCATGTTATGCATTTATGTACACATGTGGAACGACTTTTGGTCTTCTTTATTCTTGTTTTTGGGAGGTTGACTCTTTGTGGATACGCTAGCAGTCACTAAGCATCACAGTTTTTTGAATGGAGTTGGGCGTGCAGTTGTCTTCAAATAGAGAGGCTGCATGGGGAAGGTCTCAGCCTGAGTCTTGGTATTATTCTGTTGGTGCAGTTTGACATACACTACCATCAAAAGTTTGATTTACTAATGTTTATAAGTGCAGATGTGACGGCTCATTAGAGAGCGACAAACTTTTCCAGCAGGACTCAGTGGCTGAATAATGCTTTGGTACAATCACAGTCCAGCACATAACCCTCTGTAAAACAGATCAAATAGGACAGAGAGAGTTATCAATCTTCTCATCTAACTTTTGCTCTTATCGATACTCAAAAATAAAAGTTTTGTCAAATTATTCCTTTAGTACTAAAGGTTAATCTGGAAACTAATGTCCCCTCCTCTGCCTGTTCAGTGAGCAGACATGCTGGTTGCACAGCTCCTCCTCGACACTCTGGAATCCCTGCTCGATGTTGAATTCAGGACGTTTAAATGGTACCTCTCGATGGACATCTTGGACGGCTGCAGGCCCATTCCGAAGTCCCGTCTGGAGGCGGCTCTTCGGATGGAAACCGTGAGCAGGATCATAGAGAGCTACGGTGAAGAGTCGGCTGTGAACGTCACCGTTGACATTCTGAAGAAGATAAACTTCAACAGCGCTGCGGAGGAATTGCAGAAAGCGTACACAGGTGCAGTAGATCAGTTTCTGTCTGGTGTCTTTGTTTGTGTCTTATGTGTCTGTTCTGATTCTCTCTCTTTTCATCTGCAGGGGGGAAAACAGCTTCACCCTCCACCTCCTCCTCTGCAGTGGCACCTCCTGCTGCTCCTGCCACAATGCAGGCTCAGCAAGGAGGTGTGATCATCGCCCCGACACTTGCTGGAGGCACCTCTGGATCGTGGAATATAACCATTCAGAAATAAACTCATGAACACAACCAGATCCGGATAACTAGAAGATAATACACATGATGTTTTTCAATTATTGGTGTGATTGACATCTACTGTAGTTCACCATACACAATTACATGTCCCCAACAAAATGGAAAACTTCGATCTAACACAACATGTGGAAGTCCTCCAGCTCCAGATGTGCTATTTTAAAGAACATCTGGAAACAAATCAGAAGCATGTTTTTTCTCATTTAAAAAATCTAATATGGACTCTTCAAATGGATAAACAACCTGAGCAGCAGATCAACCTGAATGGATTTTTGATTTGAGGTACAAAGAGAGACACAGCCAGGTGAAAAGTCTCATCATGGTCATCATACATGCTTTGTCTTGCTTTGGAGACGTGAGCTTTCATAGGGAAACTATTAAACTCAGTTATTTGGTCAGTTCGGTTCTCTGTAACATCAACTTGAATGTGTGTGTGCTCAATATTAGTTTCAGACTTTCCACGTGGGAAAGTCACAAACTCACCAAATTTACTTTGCTTTGATTAGTATTTTCATATATCGCTGTTCTCCTTTGCTCTAAATGATAATGTAGCTCCATGTCTGCTGGATATGAACTGCTTGTAAAAGTTTGACAAGATGGTGCTGTAATATGTCAGTGTTGTATTAAGAGCTTTTTCCCCCCTCAATTCCCAAAAAAATCAGTTACTGTGATCAAGAAAGATAAAATGATAGATTTTTGTCTCTGGTTCTCTGGATTTGTGTTATTGTTTTGGGGTTTTGTTTGGTTTGTATTTTGGCGGGTACCAAGCCTCATTTTAGCATTTAAGTCATTGATATGAGGTTTGACATATAAATAAAAATATGTTTTACAAAACATATATTTTATAAATACACAGCGTTTGTCAGTATCTTTCTTTGATGAAAAAGAAAACATCCTTTGAATGGAAAACAACTTTGGTTCCACGTGTCAATCTTCAACATCATATAGCTGCATACGTCATCACGTGATCACTTTCAGCCGGAAGCTCACTGTCAAGAAGCTGAACCACGTGACCGACTCTAAGCCAAACAGTACAAGGTCTGGCCAAGCGTGTGGACGTGAAAAACTCGATTGTCTGACGAACACATAACACACGATTATGAATCGTTCCTGTGTTTAGATTTTATAACTCACATTCCTCCTCATTTTGTGGATTTAGCTTCACGGTTTGGCCTTTTTGAATCGTGTGTGTGACAGTGTACCGGATGTGGGCCCGCAGCCGCTGACGTTTCTGTCCGCACCACGTTCAATGTTTTGTTCTTGGATTCAAGACCAGGAAGCGAGAGTTTGCCACCTACAAGCTAGCCGTTAGCTTACGCGATGAAAGCGCAAAAGAATCGGAAAACATAACATCAGTTCTTATAATTCGATATCAAACGACGCATTTAAAGAAGTGATCCGCTGAATTTAAAGATTAGCATCACTGTGACTCACGTCCTCTCCGTTTAAAACTGCTAGCTAGCTTGCTATTTAGCCATCTGGCAGGATTGTCGCTCGCTAACATTAGCAGTTTGTCACCGTTAGCAAGTTGGTGACTGCCTGGTGATGGCTGTGGCACATAGAGGTTGTGTCGTGGCTGGATATTTACTCCTACTGCTGCTGGCTGGGTGTGAAGCAAGGATACACAAACTCACCCTAAAGGTAAAGCGACTATCTCCAGGTGGAGTTATGTTAGCCAGGGAGCTAACGAGGAGTATTAGGCTAGATGGAGTCAGACGGCAGTTTATTAGCTAGCTTGTGTGCTTTAATTAGCTTTGACAGACGGTGATTCAAACATGGTGTCTTGTTGCGAGATTCAGTTTTAAGAAAAGTGTGAAACCTATGATGTTGATAAGAGCTATAGGATCTTATCTGCTAGTGAACTTGAGATGCAGGCTAACTGTTAAATGACTGAACTGCTTTGCCACGACAGCTCAACTCTTCCACTTTTTATTTGTTCCTCCTCCCAGAATGAAACTCGATTTGCCGTCGACCTCAACAACTTTGGTTTCTATGCTAATGGGACTCTGGATGTCAACCTGATTTCTCTGCGCGTCCCAGAAAAGCTTGTGAACTACAGCAAATTTCCTGTAAGAAGTGTTTCTTTGGTTTACTTCCGTGTGTTTGTGTGATCATGATTGTTGGATTTGTTCGTGAGTTGTTGCTCCCTTCCGTGGTTTTCAGCAGGTAAAACCATGTTCCTCAAAATAGTTATATAAATGAAAAGGTAGAAATGCACACCTGGATGCATTTATATTAGTGTTAAAGGATGAGGATGGTAATTTCCTCTAATCTTCTTACAGTCCATTAAACCAACAATTAAATTATCCTACTTAAAGGTATTGCTTGTGTTGCCAAAGTCTGATATATTTTGTTTCTCAGTGTGCCACAGAGCTCCGCTGTTGCCCAAATACTATTTAAAAACACACCAATAAGCCACACTGCTGTGAAATATGATTTTTATGCTGGAAATTCTGAGCTATTGACCCATTGAATCATTACATTTATAACTCTCTTCAGGTTGGTTTCAGCCTCTCCAGGTCACGTGTGAATGGAGTCTTGTCCTATACAGTGAGTACATCCAATCATACATTTCTGAAGAACATCACACACAGACATTTTCAGACTTGTTTGAATGCAACTAGTGCAAGGTACTTCTGGTTATTGATACTACTGGTTAGGTTTAATGTTGAGGTGTGCAGTGGTCTGTTCAAACGTGTAATTTGACTGTTTGTGATTTTTTTTTTCCTTCCAGGCTGAGGAGACTGAGACATGCCCGCTCAGTCTCACAAACTTGACCAGCAAGGAACCTGTCATTCTTTTTCTTATTGATTTCGAAACGCTCAGGTGTGTATGTTTCAACACCAGTGTTTAGCAATGTATTACGGTCCCCAAACAGCCTAACGTGAAGACTGACTGTGAAATGTGTGTGTGTGTGTTTTATAGTGTCAATGTGAGAGTTATGGGTGAACAAGACAACATCTTGACTGCAAAGCCAAAGGCTGAACTGCCTAAAGGTCAGTGGCTCTTACACTTTTACACACATACAAACTCCTTCAGTGTTTTTGCTTCTTTTTGTCATATTTAAGTGCTAGAATAGATGATGGAATCATTTTAAACACACTCTACTTTGAAATATCCTATGAGAATTTTAAAAATAGCTCAAGTCTACCACCATTTTGTGAAAGCCAAGGAATATGACCAGTTGGGCTCATGATGCAAAAGATTGAATTTATTACTCATTACTCTTTCAAAAATAGTATTATTATTTATTACTCCCTGCCAATAGTAATTTGTTACACTACCCACAGAGGACTTATCCTTGGTGGGGTGCATTTCCACAAGCTTCACATTGTTGGTAGTAGAGGTTGTGCTTTTCGCAGTGGAAAGTACTAGTGGTACTTTCCACTGCATAATTTGCATCGACAACAATGTTCTTGTCATCTTTCCTCTTGACAAAATCCAAGAAATGGGAATATTTCCAGCTGCTGAATGTAAGCGTTCCCATCTTCCAAGCTAGCTGGGATGTGATTGGATTTTTGGATTTCAATCCTGTACCTGTATTTGTTTTCTGTAGGTCAGAGGAACACCAGGGATGTTCCTAATCCTCCTAATCCTCCCGTTAAACAAGAGGGGCATAAGCAACCAGAAAGTGAGGACAAAACTACAACCAATGCAAAGCATGGGGATCAGATGAAAGAAGTTCAGACAGAAGAAAAGTCAGTGCCTGCAGTAGAAGTGAAGAAAGTGAAGGAAAAGGAATTTCAGGTAAGAGGTGTTTGAATGTTTGTGTGATCTGTTCATGAAATCAATTTCTAACCTCTGTTTGCTTCCAGCTGGAGAAGAACAACAAACTGACTTTAGCTTTGGACAGAATTAATGGCTCCTACAACTTCAGCGTAAGTACACCCTTCTTAACCATTACATATGATGTGAAACAGGGTTTGATGTGGCTTACTGTTGCATGACTTTTTTTTTTTCTGTCCTCCTCCCACAGTTCCATATGATGGTCGGCGTGCTGGCAGAGGGTCTGTACAGCCTCAAGTTCCATTACTGTCAGAACAGGTTGCCTGGAATGAAATTTCCCTACTCATTCACCGTAAGTTGAGTGTTTTTGTTTTTGGACACACATGCTCAGGTGTGACATGTGTTAACCTGAATGTATCCCCTGTAGGTGGAAGTGACAGAGAAGAATCCAGACGGCTTCCTGTCTGCTGCAGAAATTCCCCTGTCTCGCCTTTACATTGGTATGGCTGGAGTCTTTTTCACCGCTGCCTTGGTCTGGGTGTACACACTCATGAAGCACAGGTACACATTCATACAGGCACACTGACATGGATGCTTACAATGTGGTGTAACATAACCTTACAGTTTCCTTATTTGAAGATCACTTTGGAGAGTGTGGTGGGACTGTTTGCACCATCATGCTTTTTTGCATATCCTGTGAAGCTGTTACAACATCCACATTAAAACAAGAGGAAGAGTCTACAGCCATTCCAGCAGCTCTGTGAGCTGGGCCTGAACTTATGTGCAGTGTTGAAAAAAAGACTATTACAATTCATCCTGACAGGAACAATAGAAGACATGGAAGACACTTTCACTTGTCATGGCAGGAAAAACATGGTTAAAACAATGCAATTAATGATGGCTCAGTTCCTCGCAGTGTCCCACTATGCCAGCCTGCACAACACCAGGACCCTGGAACTGTCTCACCTAAATGGAATGCAGTCATATCAATGGTATCAATGACACCTTAGCTTTTCCTGCCATGACACGCCAAAGCGTCTGCTGTGGCAAAAGATTTACCTGATCTACCAGTCGACACATTTAGTCTGGCTAAAAATTAATTGACTCCCTCCCCAGACTAACAGCTTTAACTTGGAGGCAAGAGAAAGCTCTTATAAAAACACATTAGGAGAAACAGGAAGAGAGCCTGTGTGGAGCTACTTAGAGAGAGATCTTTCCACGAAACAAGAATAAGAAAATGGTGTAAGGTTAATCTAACAGGGTTTGTTTTTATTATCTAAGTAGTGCATTTGAATAAGTAGGAAAAATAAAAACCAAGAAATGGTTCAGACAGGTCAAAAACAAGTTACATGACTGACATTTGTCTGTAAAATAAAAACAATGTTGAATCAAAGATTGTCAAAGGCTTTTTAAATGCTCACAGTTGCCATAGATCAACAGAGCAGTGCAGTTAAATTAAGAAAGTGTTAGTGACTCTTTTTGTGACTTTTTTCAGTTGAGGTTTCTGTTTTGTTTTTCTGTCTTCAAATGCTCTTTAAAAAACAAAAACAAAAAAAAAAACCTGCCTCTGCTCTGAAGGTGGCAGATTAGTTTTTTTAATACACATACTTGTACCTCAAAACCAAACATCAGCAGCGTAATGAATGACTTTACCCTTAAATATAAAAACTACATCTCCCCTGTGTGCATGTTTACAGGTACAGTGTGTTTAAGATCCACTGGCTGATGGCAGCTCTGGCCTTCACCAAGTCCACGTCATTGGTTTTCCATAGTGTAAGTGCACCATTGCTACCGAGAAGATTATTGTCTCCTCTAGTATCTCACATTTGGCTTTTATTGTGATGTCTTTGTGATGTCTCCGTTATGTCTGTTTATTCTGTCTGTGCTGCTCACTGTGCTCACAGTACACCTGGACTCTTTGTCTTTTTATGGAAACTGTCTATCTGTGTCTCTCAGATCAACTATCACTTCATCAACACTGAGGGGCATCCTATTGAAGGCTGGGCCGTCATGTACTATATCACACACCTGTAAGTACAGAGTCTTCAGGATATCACGTTTGAAATTTTCAAGGCTCTATTTTGCTTTTTTTATTTGATCATGTGTGTGGTTGCACTTCTGGACCCATCAGCCTAATATTTTTTGTGCACATTTATGCTGTATGCTCAGTATTGACTGCTGTTTTATACCTTATTGACTGCTGGCTCAAGCACAAATGGTCAACAACTGCTTCAGTTTGGAATCTCATTTGCACTGTGGACATGTCTAGAGACCAGGTCTAGTCAATGAGTGTGGTGGTGGCGTTCATGCAACACTGTACCCGTTCCAACTTGTCCGGACATTTCCAACACGGATGTATCATCAGTGAAAGTGTCGTGCATACTGTGTGATTGACTCTTAAGTCATTCATTATTTTACACTGAACCTGATAGAGAAGAAGGCTGTTTTCATATTCTAACCAGCATCACATAGAAAAAGACTCAAAGTGCATTACTTATCCTTCCAGGCTCAAGGGGGCTCTCCTGTTCATCACACTGGCGCTGATTGGCACCGGCTGGGCTTTCGTTAAATACATCCTGTCTGACAAGGAAAAGAAGATCTTCATGATCGTCATCCCTCTGCAGGTGTGTGTCCATGTGAAACAGTAGTTGTGTGGTGATTTTACACTCAGTGAATTTGTTTTGGTGACCCACTCACCTGTCGTCATCCTCCAGGTCCTGGCTAATGTCGCCTACATCATCATCGAGTCCACAGAGGAAGGCTCCAGTGAATACTATCTGTGGAAGGAGATCCTCTTTCTGGTCGACCTCATCTGCTGTGGAGCCATTCTTTTCCCTGTTGTCTGGTCAGTGTGTGTTGTTTCTTGCAATGAAAAATGAGCCTAACAAGTGTTACATGCACCATGTACGCAGGTTTACCCATGACAGTAAATAATATTATCAGTCTGAGTGCACGCCTGTTTGTAGTTCTCAAACATTCCTCTCTTTTCAGGTCTATCCGTCATCTACAGGAGGCCTCTAGCACCGATGGAAAAGGTGAGAATTCTTTTCAGTTCCAGCCACAAATGTTTGAGTTGTACACTTTGTTGATTGTAGAGATTTTTTACCTAAATTTTGCCCATGTTTTTTTTCAGCTGCCATGAATTTGGAGAAGCTCAAACTCTTCCGGCATTATTATGTGATGGTAAGAAGGAGTTAAGCTCAGCTGTATTTTTCTTCTTTCCATCTTAATCCTCTCAGTTTGCAAACATTTAATGCTGAGGTTGTGAATGATGTTGTTGATTGCTTGCTCATTACATGTTTTTACTATCTGGTCTCAAGCGTTGTTCTTACCACTAATTATACTGAGTCACAGCGTTTGGCAAGGCCACTCCAGGCTTCTCATTCAGCAGAGTCACTGCTGCAGAGCCACAACAACAGCTTTGCAAACAACCCCACATAGCTTTTGACCTTTTTGATAATGTATGTCATCATACTTACAACAAGTTTGTACAAGTACAAGTTTGACTAACCTTGAGCAGCTCAGTAAGGAGAAGATTCAGTTTAGATTAAAAACTGTATTGTTCATGTCCAACTGCCAACTTTGTGTAATTTTTGCAATTTTGTTTTCTTCCTTTTTAGATTGTGTGTTACATCTACTTTACGAGGATCATAGCCATTCTGCTCAAGGTCACTATGCCTTTCCAGTGGCAGTGGTGCTATGAGGTAAGACAGCAGCAACAGTGCACAGTGTCTCTCTGACTCCATTACTTTTAAGGAGCACTTGCTTGTAAAAGATCAAGGACATCCTGTTTCTCAGTCTGACTCAACAATGACGTGGCAGAATTGGCTCCAAGCTTTATATGGATGTATGACATGTGCAAACACACTGCATGTGTCAAGCCCTTTGATTATTTAAGAAATGATCAAGAGCACCATTCTTCCCTTCGGAGGTTTCATAGGATATTGGTAGTTTTGGAAGGAGGGAAAGTTTCAGGCTACACTGATTTTTTCTATGGCAACCTTTTGAGAGTTTGACATAATGAATGAGCAGCTCAGCAGCAGTTAAGCTACAGGCCAACTGTGAGCAGTGTTCATTTTTATTACTGGTGAACGTGACTTAATATTTCTTCTCCCCTCTGTCATTAAACCCACTCTCCCATGTTTCTTCAGTTTCTGGTGGAGGTGTCTACCCTGATCTTTTTTGTGCTGACGGGCTACAAGTTCAGACCAGCGTCCAATAACCCCTACCTCCAGCTTCCCCAGGACGAGGAGGACGTAGAGATGGATGAAGTGTAAGTTTGTCACGCCTTCTGTTTAACCCTTTGAAGCCTAGACTTTAATTCCTTCCTTTACACACTTATGGTATGACTTGCACATTGTTTACACACTAGGACAGGACGATATTACTGAAAGAATTATCACAATCAAATTTGAGTTGTTGATGATGAAAATTTTTAATGACCTTTAATAAAATACAGGAGAACAGGTTGAATTTAACTTCTTTACTTTGACTTTAACCACATTTATATTTTAACATTTTAGTTTTATAGTTTAAAAGGTTACTTTTACTGTCGAAATTAAGGAACTTAAGAACTTGCATTTGTCTTAATTGTACTTTTCTTATTGACTTTGAAAATATTCATGTTCTAAAAGATACTGTCTGTGGATGATTATGAAACTGTGAAAGAAATTATGAAACTATATTCGCCACAAACCAAAAACTGCCACGCTAGCGAGCTGACCTGTTTTTTTTTTTTTTTTAATGAACAGTTCCTCACAGTCTGCACACATTTTCTCATGTCACAATGTTTCTGTTGTTGCACACGCACACCCTGCAACATCTCCTTTTCTTTTAATAACACTCACTAATCGTTTTGGAACTGATGACACTAAATGTTGAAGTTCTGAGAGTGAAATTGGTTTCCATTGTTGCATTTCCTGTTTGCACTTTAACCATGAATGTACAAACAACAGTCACTGAATTACTTGTATGACTGAAGAAAACATCTGAACAACACAATGATTTGGTTAAATCTCATGTTATAAAGGGATGTTTGATGTTCTGTTATTGAGTTATTCCAACAATTAATCGAGTGAGAAAGTTTATTACAAGAGGCTGTGCGTGATGCCCATGTGTTCCACCGGACCAGAAGATTTTTGTTTTTTGTTTGCATCAATCAGATACAAAGCATTGATATTGCTCCTCTCTGTTTCTCCCTGTGTCCAGAGTGACCGAGTCAGGTGCACTGGAGGGTATTTCCAAAGTCAAGAAAACATGTAACGGACGTGATCGCCAGAAAGAGTCCACCTTGTGAGCGGGAAGCTGCATCTTTGGGAGGGCGGAGGAGCCTACTCAACATCCCCGGGCCAGCTGGTACAAAGGGGAGCACACGGACCAAGGCTCCCCACTCCCAGTGACAGCTTTCCTTTTGAAACTCTTTGAGTGGTTGCAGTGGTCATGTCCACTGTCTGGCTATGCAAAAAAAAAAAAAGAAAAAGACTAACCTTGTTGGACTCTCTCCATTTGCTTGGAACACCTCCACCCAGAAACTCTGAAAGGTTTCAAAAGGAGACACGGGCTTCTGCCACATGGATGGGTGGAGATATGGAAAAGAACTTTAGTTTGGATTTCTTTCTCTCTTCTCTCTCTCTCTCTCTCTCTCTCTCTCTCCAAAGATAATTATCATTTTAGAGAATGACTTGCTTTCTGTTGTGTTTATATCGGCTATTTAAAACGGTACTTCTGACTCTTAGCTGTACCTTTTCGTGTGTGATGTGAGTGTGCGTGCGTGTGTGTGAATGTGACAACACAAGATTTGGACACAACGGTTTTTTTGTTTCGTTTTTTTCTTCCCTTTGGAGACAATGGCCCGTACTCAGGTAAAAGGCTAATCAGTATATATTTAAAATTTAGGCAACAATCTTATTCTCTTTCCCAATATTTAGGGGTCAGTAATGTCCCATTGTTCATTATAAAACTTCCATCACCACACAGTACAGTTTTTTCTTATATATTTGATTTGTATATTGAAATATATGGACATAAGAGGCTGTGTATTTCAATATATTTACTTAATGCATATTGAAATGTTATATTTCAGTATTATTGTTTGTGTTGGAGAGGTAAGAGCTCCTCCCAGTCCGTCACTTGGACCGCTGCTGTAATTTAGTGCTTTAGTGGTTGAGGTCAAATTCACACGTCTGTGAATTCAGCCCAGATGTTGACATGTGGACCTCTGAGTGAATAAAGAGGTTTTGGGATCAGTCTTTGAAATAAGACAGAGCAGTGGCCCTACTGTTCAATGACGGCCTTTTTTTTTTTTTTTTTTTCCTCCCTCCTTCTTTTTCTTTTTGGCCATGCTGTTCCAGTCTGAGCAGAGAAGTGACCTAACTGATCATTTTTGAATTTGTCCGCTTTCGGTTTTGCCTTCTCGCTCTTGATGTGAAGCTTATTTTATTAATTATTGATGACTTCTTGGTGAAAGATCAGAAATGCGTGTGCAGCCGGGCGGGGTGGGTGGCCATTTGTAAATAATTTACAGAAGAAGACTGTTGATACAAAAGGAGGCACATAACACTTTTCTAAGAACTGCATAGAGGCTTTTAGACAGCGCTTGAGACAGTAATGACACAGGTTCAGTTTCAATTAGATTTTTTGATTCCTTTTCATAGTAAATGTGAGGAATCAAGGAAAGACTACTTAGAACCACAGACACTCCGGGACAGGGATGACGGTGTTTACAGACTGTTCATGTGTCTCCAGGGTCTCGGCGTTGTGTGCCTGGGAGGACAGGAACAACCAGTCTGTAAACCCATTGAACAGAAGCGGTTTTGTGCTTGTTACAGAGAGCTGTTTGATGTCTGTGTGAATTGTCACAATAAAGCTGGTGTTCTGGAAAGGTCTCAAATGAAGCAGTTATGTCTATGTGTCTGGAAGCAGTTTGTTTTTTTTCCCAGCTTTGTTGACAGAGAACTAATATTACATCTCTATGAAGAAGGGGAATTTTTAGAAGAAGTGGATGAGGCCAGTATGTTCTGGCTTTTAGTCACTAGCTCAAAGTCCAAAAACAAAGAACCAACTCATCCCATCATGCAGCTCCATTGATCTTTTAGGTTGCCCCTCCCTGCCTGATAACTGCCCCCCGTCTTTTAATCTCAACCTCCTCACCCATTGTGACACAGGCTTTTCCTCTTTAAAAAAAAAAAAAAAAAAAATCCAATTATCATACATACAAGTCCAGTGACTTTTCTCAGACCCCTTCATTCTGGTCCTTGTCTCTGCTTTTGCCGAACATATTGATGTGTTATGTTTCAGTATGGATACATGAAAAACTATGAAACCAGCACAGTAAATATGAAAGATTGCAAACATTTTTGTAAAAGTAACAGACTTCTCAAATCGTTCTGCGCTTAAAAACCCTGAAAACATATTTTCACTTATTCTTATGAAGGTTGGGTTCCTAAAACTGTTCTGATGATTTCACAGGAGAGATTTCTGTATTTGTGTTTTGTCTGTCTCTTTGTCGTTGCTTTAAAAACTGTTGCCTGGTGTTTTGTGTGTTAAACTCTCATTTAATAACATCTATCTGCTGCTTATGTAGTCAAATTTAATACTATATATGATTATTTACCAAGTTTTCAGTGCAATAGCACCTAATAGAACATGGACAAGAATTAATTCAGACTCTATGTTCACTGTGCTGGATTATACAATTGAAGCTTTTTCAGTTTCCAGAGCAGAGCTGCAACAATTAGTCAATGAATTGATTACTCGATTCATGAAAATTGATCTGCAGTCACTTTGATTATCAGATAAGTATTAAAGCCATTTTTCAAACATAAATAGCAACAAGTCAAGAGTCAAAGCTTTTCAAAGTGAATATTTTCTTTATTTTTTTTTTTTACTTTTCTATCAGATTGTCTTTGGGTTTTGGCTTGTTGCTTGGACAAAACAACACTTTGGACTTTGGGAGCTTCAGCATTTTTCCAAACAATTGATCCATTTATGGAGATTACTCAATGATGAAAACAGTTGTTTCAGCCTCATACCAGATTCTAATTACCTTTCATATCCTATCTAAATAAATAGAAACCATCAGTTCTCTTTAAAACTTCAAACTGTAGCATGTATTGACATTGCAGCAAAATCTCAAATATCCACAATTTGTAGTTAAGATATAGAATACCCCAAACACATTGTGTGTTCCTTTAAAGTCAGCTTCTTTCTGAAGAGCATGCATCTTCCATTAAAACCCAAATGCAGCTCAGTTTGTCTATATTGCAGATGTAGACAATATGAGAGGAGCAGTACATTTGGGATCATCTCCTGTGTTTGAACAGTGTGATGGATGAACGATGGAGGAGGTGAAGTCGCAGTAATGACAGACACATATCAGCTGTCCAGTTCTGGTTCTGGTCTGCTGGTTTGCAGCCTTGTGCAGGCTCAGCCCCTCCCTCCCTCCCTCCCTCCTTCCAGCTTCAGGCGGACTCTGGTCCTCACTGCAGTCTGTCAGAGTGCAGCAGACTGCAGTCTCCATCACTCCTCCTCCTCCTCCTCCTCCTCCTCCCTGCACTCCCCTGGCAGGTGGAAAGGACGCACACACACGGGGCCGGGACAATGTGAGTATCAGCTCTTCTATCTAGCTCTCAAATGTAGTTTCTTCATAAATAGCTGATGCATATTTTGCACAGAAATCTGACCTTCTTTTTTCAGCATTTTATAGCATCTGTGCAAAAGCAGTGATTGCATTTTGAGTCAATCCTTGCTCGTCATTAATAGTTGAAAATCAGGTGTTTTGGCTCAGTTAAACAGTAAAAATGTAAAGATGAAGGGTTTGTTAATGAGCTTCTGATTGCCGGTCCTCCATGACCTCAAAACGCCTTTGCTTTTGTGAATGCAGAGGCTGATGATGCAGCACATCTCTCCCCCTCTCTCTCGCTCCCTCTCTCTTCCTCCTCCTGAGCAGAGAAACGTGTCCCATTTCATCTCTGCAGTGCAAACAGGGGAATGCAGCACGCTGACGCCATACTGACACACACTGTCAAAGCTTTTTTTAATCTGACTCTGACATTTTAAACCAGAATTCTTTCAGATTTCTATCTGCTGAAGATGAAGGTGATGAAGATGATGAGGATGTATGATTTGTCCTTCCTCAGGGCTTTCATCTCTCTCTTGGCCTTGCTGGCCCTTGTGGTCTCTGCTGAAGGAAGTGTTGGGTAAGTCTGTCTTCAGATAAGATGTGCTGCATGGACAAAAGTATGTGGACATTATTGGCATTTGGCGTTTTTGTCCAAAGTGACTTTCAGTTTTTTCCTTTTGCCACGTCGGCAGGAATTTGGAGTCTGCAGTCTGACCGAGTGGGTTTGATGTTAATTGTAGGATTGTTGGTTCAATCCATGACACACTTGACCTCTGAGTTACAGCCACCACATGTGATGTGGTGTGATTAATACAAGTTCAAGATGATCCTTTCAACAAATAAGGCATTAAATATCGGTCCCTCTCTACTTAAATGTGTCCTCAACACTGGCAGCTACCTTAAGTCTTTAGAGGAGGGACTTGTGGTTGTTCCAAGGTCAAGACTGAAAAATAAAAGTGATCGCGTCAAATCTGCACATTCCTCAAAGGCAGCTTAAAATCAATTTGTTTTATAGGTTTTACTTTGTGGGTCAGACTCTTAATTGTCCTTTTAAGACAGTTTCCTTTCAGTCTCTTCTATCTTGCTCTTTTCCATTTCTTCTTCATTTAATCCCTGTAGGTTCTGTTTTGAAAAGTGCTGTGTGAACAATGTATGCCTTCTTATCATTGATGCTGGGTGATCGGGCCTGGCTCCAGTTCATCCCATAGTTATTGGATCAA
The DNA here is from genome assembly GCA_025331565.1 of Holacanthus passer. Classification (NCBI taxonomy): domain Eukaryota; kingdom Metazoa; phylum Chordata; class Actinopteri; family Pomacanthidae; genus Holacanthus; species Holacanthus passer. The sequence continues at coordinate 3,170,089 of JAFREQ010000027.1, forward strand.
TGCAGATCAGTCAGGTTTTTCTGCACCAAAAAAACTTAATTTCTTTATGGAACTGGCTTTTTTGCATGAAGGCATGTTCATGTCAAAAACTGGAGTAGACCAAACAGAAACCATTTCCACAAAGCTGGAAGCACAGTGTTGTCTAAAATCTCATTGTCACTCTGTTATAGACCGAGCACCAACACCAGCTTTTGCACGGAGTCAAAGGAGTGTCTGGAATATGAGCTGGTCTGCAAAACAGATGAATATGAGGTGAGTGAGCTCCCAGTCAAACAGCATGTATACCAATTTAGTTCCATCATTTCTCATTTTATCTATGTGTGTGTGTGTGTGTGTGTGTGTGTGTGTGTGTGTGTGTGTGTGTGTGTGTGTGTGTGTGTGTGTGTGTGTGTGTGTGTGTGTGTGTGTGTGTGTGTGTGTGTGTGTGTGTGTGTTCAGGTGAGACACTACAGCCCCACTCGCTGGGTGTCAACAGATGCTGAAGCCTATTTCATGGGCGTGGGTGCAGCCATGGCCTTCAGGAGACTCTTCCAGTACATCACTGGAGCCAACGAAGGAGGTGAGGACCGGACAGAAGCAGGAAACCAGCACTAGTGAGTGTGTTTTTCCTGTGTGTCTTATACTGTGTGTGTGTTGTGTGCAGGCATCCCGATGGAGATGACCGCCCCCGTCCTGGTTAAGATCCCAGAGGAGACCAAGATGTGGGAACCGGCCGTCTACACGCTCAGCTTCCCGCTGCCGGCAGCCTATCAGGACAAGCCGCCCGCGCCCACCAATGACAAGGTGAGCTGAGGCTGACGGGTGGTGGGGGTGGGTGTGTGTGTGTGTGTGTGTGTGTGTGTGTGTGTGTGTGTGTGTGTGTGTGTGTGTGTGTGCCCTTGCCAGTCATGAGGTCGAATGCTTTTATCCTCCAGTATCTGTGTCATTTGATCGTTGATTTTTGCCCAAAGATCAATAGAGAGCATTGAGTGATGTGCAGTATTTACTGCAGCAGGTTCTGGTGCTGCTTTCACTGACTCTGCAGAATAGAATAGTGCTGTCTCATGCTGTCCTGTATCTGTTTTATGATTTGATGATCTAAAGTCTGTGCAAATGTACGTTCTTGATCTGTTTGATTCGTCTGAAATGGGCTGGAGACATCCACAAATTAAAATTAAATCAATTAATAAGTTAACTTCACCACCTGTAACTTTTTGTTACAGTTTTCCAAGAACTTACAAAACTCAACTGGAACAACTGGACTGAACCACCAAACTGTACTTGAAGTAGTGGCAAAGTCATACTAATTTATCAGTCACAGGGATGAAACCAGTACAACATTTTCTTGATAATACTTCTGTACTTTTTCCTTCTATGACCTTGACGTATCCATCTACTGTGACATATGATAAGTTAATGTGTGACTGTTAATGTTGCATCCTTCTCCTGCACAGCTGTATTTCACTGAGATGCCAGAGATGGACGTCTATGTGAGGAGTTACGGAGGCTGGATGCTGTCGGTCACCTCCAGGCTTCACGCTCACCTGCTGACTAAAGAACTGGAGAGAGTTCGAGCTTCCTACAACCACAGCTACCACTACGGAGTCGGCTATGACAGGTGTTACACACGTCCACGAATACTTTCTTCTCGGAAATCACATACCAATTTTTCACTTTTTAGTCCTTTAATATTGTCCTCCAAAGTTTGATATTCTGTATTATTTAGTTGCCAAATTCTTACTGATGTTGCCTAATTGACAACTTTTCAATTTTAGGTGGTACACCATCATGATAAACTTAAAATATCCACAACTGAGTGACTTGTAATTCTGTCATCCTCCTGCAGAGATCTTATATTCCTTAGCAGGATTTCTTTTCAATGTGGCCCTGAGAGCTCGACACAATGCAAACAGACAAAACACAAGCCAATGAAGAAACTCTGCAAGTAGCACAGACAATGAAACCTGTTTCCAGGGGACACTATAAAGTGACGCACGTGACTTGTTTCTGCCATGATTTGTGACTCATGAAGTTATTGAAGTCGTCTCTCCGTTAGTTGTGTTGGAAAATGAGTCTTTCTAGTGTCACAACATTCATTTATTAATTAATTCATTCATTCATTCAGCCTAATTTAAATCTTGAATCATTGCAGTCATCAGTCAAGAGGACAGTTAGAAGAGAATAAATACACACAAAAATAATCAACATACCAGGACATCTTGGTGTTTTTGGCACACTGTATTTAACATACTATGTAATGGAACATACTAAATCATTTTCTGACATGTTAAATAGTATGGCAGTATGGGTATTGAGATGCAGTCGTGGTGTGTCCCAGCTGTGTGCGGGCGTGTTCATCAATTTTTCAGTGTCCCCTGGAAACGGTTTTCAGTTGTCGTCCGTGCAACTTGCAACATTTCTGCATTTGGTTGTATTTTCTCACTTTGCAACTTTTTCTAAAAATGCTGCTCAAATTAGTGAAGCTGTTTTCCCTGTTTGCATTTGTTTTCTTAAGGGTACGTCGTGTTGAGTTCTCAGATGAATAACAAACTACAATTTTCCGATTTAGGAGATTATGTGGCTTGAGAAAATCAGTCTTGCTCAGTTCACTCACTTGTAACTGTTGTGTTTTTGGTCTTTCCTTGTGTGTTTGTGTGTGTTTAGTCCCTTGAAGCTGTTGAACAGGCACAATGAGGTGTGGTATGTGGCCGAGGGGCAGCTGATTTGCACAGACCCACAGGAACCGACCCCTGCACACACTCCCAGGCCGACTATGACCAACTCACCCACAGACTCTGCGTCTGAACCTCTCCCGCACACACTCTCCGATTCCCCCTCACTCACTCCCTCCAACATTTCCTCAAACACAACATCCAACTCCTCTCCGCAAACGCCCTCCGACACACCTGCTCTCCCCTCGTCTGATGCTCCGCCCAGTCCATCATCCAGCATGCTCGCCGATGCCGCCTACAGCCACCCCCCCACCTCCGCCCAGATCCTGCTGGACCCAACGACCAACTCGTCTGACCCCGTCTCTGTGAGCCCGTCCCTGGAGCCCCAGCCGGACGCCGCCCTGTGGAACAGCACAGCCCACAGCTCTCTGGATTCACAAGCTGACAGTAACCCCGTGGTGGAGCCAGATGATGCTCATTAGCAGCAGATTTGATAGAAGCAGCTATTCCAGGTATATCAACATGGAATCTAAAGAAAAGAAGCAGCGGAGGTGGGTGATAGATGGAGAAGCTGTTCTCTTCCTCCTGATCTCTCTATTCCTATGTATCACACCAATTCCTCCTTATGGCACTTAGTGTTTAACTATGTTCTACCACAGCTTTGCACCTGCGGCTTCCTGTATCAGCACCTGCTTGTCCACTTTGTCGTTCTGAGGTTCTCGTACCAGCTGCATTATAGAATTAAGTAAGATGTGTGTATTAGTTAGAAAGTTAGAATCCGAGGTTATTGTGTTGATTCAACCAGCTAAAGCTGAAGGCAGGGATCGATGTCTGTTAACATCAGTTTAACTAACTTAGCAACTAATAGGACTTAATGGAAATCTGTGATTGGTAAGTAAAGTGTATGCTGGGACTAACCAAAGTAGGATGATATATCAGAGAAAAACAGTCATACGTTCTAGCCACACTTGTAAATGGAGTTTGATGCTGTAATTAGTGATTCTTCAAAGTTTCTGTCAATAGTTTTCAGCCATAACATCCTACAAGCTTCTCCTCTCTGTTCAGCTTCATGTCGGTTAATTTCATGATATATGTGGCAGCATATTGGTGAATCATTATAAATTCAGTGTGCACATTCATTGGGATCTTTGGTGCAGCCTTAAACCTAATTTCTAACACTATATAGCTTAATATTATAGTATCGTTTATGAAATTTCCAAAATGATTATTATTATTTTTCTTTGGATCAAACCTTCTAAAAAGTGCCTGTAAAAGTATTGGCCATGTTTTGCTAAACTTATTGTCTCAAAATTTTAAATCAATTTTCAGGTAATTACAATAAGCAATTTGATCAGATTTTGTGAATTTAATGATCATTTATTACAATAATATAAACTTAGATTATGACATAAGGGATATGTATAACATACAGTACACTGTGCACCAGAAAATGGTTTCTTGTTAGATTTTACCTTAATGTCCGTGTTAAAAGCTCAGCAAAAAAGAACAGCAATAAATATTTTAGCATCTCTGAGAAGTCAATTCCAAATCTAAGTGTAAAAAATGTATAACTTCCTGCTAAATTAAGACCAAAATGTTTCAGGAATTAATAAGATGACAAGTAGAAAACAGCGAGATTCACATAAGCACAGCTCTGGTCCCCCTGAGCACTGTGATTAGTTTTCAGTCCATCTTTTCCACAATAAAAAAACATTAATCAAAATGTTTAAAATGACTTCCCCTAAACTTCAAGTATATGTTCATTGTTACTACCAGCCAGGACTCACAGACTGTATATGGCACGATACATATTTCAGCTGACCGCAACAGTTACTGGCAGTGATGCGCTATAACAAGTAGACATGAGTAATTAAAGAAGGCATGTAAACAAAGCAGAACTCAAAAAACTTAGAGAAGAGCTTACCACGTTTTATTGGGTCGGAAAAACATTTAACATGTTTGTCAGGCCTCGAGGATATAAACAAAAGGTTTTGGTAAAAGATGTTGAATGTTAACAAATCCACGTTTCCAAAGAAAATCCCACAGGGAACTTTTAAACCTGCGTGCTGTAGAAATAAAGTCACTAACTCAATTCTGTCCTAATAGCAAATCTTGAACATAATTTGCGTATCTGCACCTAAAAAAAATCTGTCCACAACAATCCCTAATCTTAACTTTTAGCCTTGGTATATTGGTGGTCTAATGTAGAAATGGTAGGACTGCCCCAAAGATCCCAAAGAATCACGCCTGATCAACCAATGCAATACGAACTACATCAGTTAATAAATGATGTTCTCTATCTATGGGTATCTGAGCTACGTTCTGTATGTTCTGAGGAAGGTGCAATAAAAAACCATAACAAACTCTCGTCGGACTCATTGCATTATTGGTTTCTTTGGGCTTCAAGAGAATAATTACTCAGATTATCTGAGCAGGTCCATGAATGTTTTGTCCTTATCCTTAGGATTCTAAAATTCTTTACTCTGTTGCCATCTGGTGGTCGTATCAAGAATAACACTGTGGTGGACGGCAACACACACTGACCTTCACCTTCATCTGCACCAAACTTTGTCCGCTCTTGTGCAATGATCTTGGTGGTGGTTTCCTCAGTCTTCCTCATCTCCTATATCTAATATACTGGATGTTAATGTTGTATTTTTAGCTTGTTGCACTGCCCCCAAGTGGCCAAAAAATGTAACAATCCCACCTCTAACCCTGATTCTGCTGCTGAAACCGAGCTCCCGAAGCCGCCCCTGACCCCTCACTGGACCCTGGCAGTAGCGAACATGTGGCTCCCAAAGATGCAAGAAGAAGAAGCTGAGAACGTCAGTTTACAGGTCAGAATCAAGTTTTACCACAAATGTCTGATTGCTGCTGTGAACCACTGTCACATTTTTATCAAGACTTATAAACTTGTTGGAGAAAGTTGTAGGTTGCTTTGACTTTACAGTTCCCCAAATCCTCCTAAATGGCCTCTCAGTATCAGTGTCCTTGTAGCCGAAAGGTCGTCAGCAGCCGTTTAGTGCCCTGCTTATTTCTAGGTCGGCTCTGCTCATCATTAAAATCATAGGCTGTTAATAATGAGCTCTCATTCAGTGTGAAACAACGAACCAGGAACATATAATATAGCAAGGGAAAGAGAGAAAAAAACGAATGAAAGAGAGACACAGGTTGATCAGTGGAGTTTAATCCAGTCTGTTATTTCATACATGAATGCTGGTCTGAATCACACCAATAAACATTGTGTGCACTCGAAGGTAGCCATGGGGTTCAGTAGCATTTCGTCAAATCCACTTATGGAATTGGAATAATTTTGAATCCCTTATCGATCTTTGAGTTTAAACAATATTGTTTTTTTCACTCCGTATCGCACCAAAACCACAGAGATTCAACTGCATATATTTACACATATTTAGTCACTGCCATTTTATCCGCATTTATTAACCCTGTCCTGACTCATTTGTCCTTTTGCTGTGGGGGAAAACAGTGTTTGCTCCTCAGTGGGAGGCTCAGCTAGAACATAGTGGAAATAATTCTACTTCATCATTATGCAAATATCGACTAAATCTCAGATCTCTCATGCACGATGCACTTAATGTTACCTAACAGTGAATTTGTTGCTGCTCTGCTACAGGTCACAGCATCTACAGGCCACAGAACACAGTGTAACACCTGCTACAAGCTGATGGGGAGAGCACTCGTCTCTCTTAAGTTATCAGTTCCTACTTAAACATAATGGATGGTAGATAAATATTTAAGAGACTTGTTGTTCCCCCTTTGTCGTACGTACCCATCTGCAAATATTGCATTTGCACGGTTGCGCCGTTATCTTTGCAACGTTTAAGTTAAGGCCATCCACCATGTTCAGTCAGTCCTGTTAGCAACTGTCGCTGATTTAGCACGTCAGTATACGTCACCAGTTTTTTTCTTTGCAGATGTCTGTAGTTTCAGAAAGAAGTAAAAGAGGCATTCTACAAGAGATCAGGACAGAAAGACTTGATAAGGGATTCTTTGATCTCGGAGCTACCAACTTGGAACTGGATCCAAAATGGACCCAGCTATCGGAACCCATCACTAACCAAGAGTGCAACAATCCAGGTACTTCTAAATGAAAGCTTGGCATGACACATAATCCTCAATATGTTATTAATTCAGTGTTGTTTAATTGGCATCTGACACTCGTACGTATGCCCATTATCAACATAGTTTCATCAAACATTCAGTTTTCACTGTGATACTATTTTGAAAAAAAGCTTATACCACATACAGTAATTAACCATCCATGCTGTGGTGATCATCTCTGAAAACCACTGACACATTTACAGATGTTTGACTGTTCACTGCTGCTCTCTGCATCATGATTATGGCTATCGTTCACGTTGCAAAACAAATGTGCTTTAATCCACCTACTGACAACTGTTGGTAGAATTACACTTGAAACTAGCACAAGATAAAAGTCCTGCCAGTCACTCTGACACGAGAAGGCATTTTCTCTGTTGTTTGGCTTAATGTATAAAACTGGTGTTCTAGTTGATGACTTCAGTCCAGAGAACCAGAGAGGGAACAGACAGTGATCGTTACGAAAGTCAGTGTTTTTCAATAAACAACTTAATAAAGTTTCCTTTTCTTCTGAAAGAAAAATTTGTACTTCAAACAATGAAAGTATAAGTAATGAGACTTTTTAAAAGTAACTCTTCCTTGTGCAATTAGCCTGACATTTTATAAAACCTTCCTCTGTACACTCTGGATATGAGTGTGTCCGTTTAGGAAAAGAAAGTTGTGCTGTTACCATTTTCATGCACATAAAGGGGGAGTACAAATAATTTTTTTTAAGTTTTGTGTTTGTAGTAAAATCCCAGGTCAAGAGAGGTAAGGTGTTTGTATGCACACACATGGCTAAAGGCTCATCTGTGTGCATAGAACTGTTTTCCACATCTGACTACAGTTTCCACTATAATCACAGTGTTTGCTTTAATGATCTGTCACTGTGATGTTCTTCACTTTAAAACAACCGTCTTCTTAGTAATGCTTGCTCTCCTGCATCCTCCTCCTCCTCCTCCTCCTACTCTATTTCATATTTGACAACAGGTTTCACTATAATTACAGTGTTTGCTTTAATAATCTGTTGCTGTGATGTGTGATGTTCCTCACTTGGAAATGACTGCCTTCTTCGTAATGCTCGCTCTCCTGCTTCCTCCCCCGCTGCTCCTGCTCCTCCTCCTTGCCAGAGATGGCTGGGGATGGTAAAGGCGTCAACACTCATGCCCATGGTTTTAGAGGGGATGGCACTGAACTGCTTCCTGTCTGAACTGTATTTGTAGATGGACTCCACCTGGGTGGAGCTGATTGTCCGTGGGCCCACGCCAGCCAATCGCACGAGCTCCTGGGAGTCGGAGTTCATGGTGTAAACGCCCCTGAACTGGCAGCTGGAATCACGGAAGAGGATGAGGAAGTGGTTGGCAGGACTCTTCTCCATCTCCTGAGGTCAGAAGAAAGTGGAAGTAAGAGAAAGATGAGTGCAAAATATCATATTGGCTCGTGCCTACAAATGCACAAGCAAAGGAATTCATGACAAGATTTAAAAGATTAATGTCGTTAATTTAACTGAAGTGAATCATCCACCTCGACTATCTTGTTTTTTTGTGTCTCGTTGACCTTTCCAGCCAGGCAGCAGCGAGAGAGAGCATTGTGAATGATGAATTTGTTGGACTTGAAGCTTGGTTCTTTGAAGAGCTTTGGACCTGCAAACACAAACACAGGTACATATGTTTATACTAACCCATGTGTACAATTGTAGGCATTGAGGCATATGAGTACTCAAGAACTGAGAGATGTACCTGTGTATTCTGGGGCGGGCGAGGTACCATTGGAACCACTCTCCCATTCTTTATCTCCGTTCTGATTTGTCAGTCTACTTGGTGTCACACATCCTGCAGGTGAAGCAGGACGGCTGTTGGAGAAAAGTCAAATAATGAACCAGTAGCAAGCAAAAAGGTGTTAGCTGTGTGGTTACAAAAAAAGCAGAATAGCATTTCCATCTAAAAAGGTTTGGGTGACACAACTCTCTCCTGGAAAAAAAAAAAAATCAACATTCTGTTGCAGACCATGCACAAGTCCAGTTCTTTGGCTTTAAACACAAGTAATTCACTTCTACTTGAGTAATAAGTCAAGGAACAGTACATTTAATGCTTGAGCTGCAACGATTAGTCGATAGAAAGAAAATTAATCAGCAACTATTTTGTGATTTATGATCGTAAATGAAGGTTTTGAACTGTTGGTTGGCTAAAAGAAGCAATTTGAAGACGTCACTTTGGGCTCTTAGAAATTGTGATGAACATTTTTCACAATTGTTTGACATTTTGTAGACTAAAAGATTAATTGTTAAAATAATCTGCAGATTATTTGCAATAATTGTTAGTTGCAGCTCTACTTTACATCCCTTTGTGACCGTATGAGCCAGAACAAGCAGTCGACATGTTTTTACAACTTTGTGTGTTAACAATCTAAAGTTCAACCTGTAACATCTAGAATGCTTTCACACTAATATTAGCACATTACTGCATTAGTGTGTTACTTTTATTTACCTCAAAGTTTGGCAAGTGTTAACATGTGTACAGGTAATGGTAGCATGTTTGCGTTTAGAAACATTGTTAAAATTTATCATTTATTAATCTATAATGTACTAACATTTAAGATGTTATTATAATATGATAAATTTAGCATGTGAGAATCAATTCCAGAATAATTTGGTAACCTGCCACGATCTGAGGTGCTGCACAAGTGGAAATTATGACATGTTGGTTGCAACACTAAAGTCATAAAGGCATTTTTAAGGCTACAAACTGTAGCAAATGATCTATGCAGCAGTGTACCTGCTGGGTTTCTTTGTGGCGTCAGCACATTTGTTTCCTGGCTCATCTGTGGCTGCCAGGTTGAGGGAGGAGTGAGAGTAGACTTTGGTCAACTTAGAGCCTGGAGAAACATAAATATTAAGACATTAAAACTGCCATTGAAATCATCCACAAACACACCACTCTTAATTAGTTGTTAACCTTCTTTTCATTTTTGACTTTACCAGTTGTTCCCTTGGCTGGACTCAGAGACAGCTTTGTTTCCTCCCTGGTCATGCTGCGAGGCCGGGAGCGGGTTTTCTTGGCGGATGATCGCCCTTGATTGTTGGTTGATTTCTGCCGAAGCATTTTGTCCAAGTCATCCATGATCCTGAGTTGTTGCCGACGTGCATACTCCTCTCGTGTGAAATCTCCCCGGCGGGCTGGTGTAGCAGGAGGCGTGGGGGAAGGCGAGGTTGTGCCTGCAGGAGGTGTATTGGAGGGTGATGCGACTCTTTTGTCTGAGGATGCTGGTCTGAAACTGAGACAAATTAGGTTACTTTAAAATGGGTACATCTCATCTTACCAATGTACAAATGTAAGCATTGCAGAGATAAATGAGAAGATATGTGTATGCATCCACTTTGTACAGGTGCATTCATAAATGTTTTCGCGTTACCTGTTGTCCCTTTCTTGTTCATGCCACTGTCTCCTCTTCTTCATCTCTTCAGTTCTCTTCTGCTGTTTTTCCAACAGGAAAGCACGACGCTGGGCCATCTCCCCCTCACTATGTACCTCCTCCTACAACCACAAGATCATAAACCCGAATGTCATGACATAACTAATGTGCATGAAAAACAAAAACTTCTTTTCCTTCCATTCTGTTTTGCAAACACTCACCTTAAAGAAGAATTGAATTCCTCCTCTAGTCCCTTGCTCATTCTGTTCTCCCCACTTGGCTCCACTCGGTTCCAAAGTTTCAGTCTGTCTTGTCTCTTCTCCTTTGGATTCGGTTTGTTGTTCTGGTAAGTTGCCTGCTCCGGTGGCGAGTTCCAGCTGCTCTATGGGGTCTAGGGGTTCTGCAGCAAGTCCTCTAGCAGGTTCCGCAGCAGATTCTGTGTGGTCGCTCATAGAATCAGAGGAAAACTCCTGCCCTTCATCAGTTGGTTCATCACTGCCCCCCTCTGGCCCTCCGAGAGATGACAGTGAGACCTCAATGATGCTGCAGCGCTTCCCTGCCTCTGCACCTCTCCTGCCTTCACCCCCTGCGCTGTACGCAGCAGAAAGGGACAAAGTCTCGCTCTCAAATGAGCACTCGGACGGAGCTCCAGAGCTGCTTCCACCAGCAGCCCTCGGACAATCTTGTCTGGGATGTGGCAAGACTGGCAGCCCTCCCACAGCCTCCACCTCCTCCTGCTCCAGCTCCAGGCTGAACTGAGTTGGTGTCTCACTTGAGCCTGTGTCTGAGGTGCACTCATCAGGCTGCGGCTGCTGAACAGGCTGAGGAGACTCTTGAGGAGTCCGAGGCCCACCAATACGGAAGGAAGAGGAGGTTTGAACCTGACACTTGCTGGGGGACACACGGCGCAAGTGGGGGAGGGTGTCCACATTCTGGGTCGGTGTCAAGACGCGGTTGAGTGGGGGAACTTGAGTTCAGAAGGCCGTGGGTGAGGCTGATGTTGGACACGCGGGTGGTGCTTGGGGCTGCGGGGAGTGGAGGAGGAGTGGATCTTAGTGCGAGGAGCTGGGCAGGAAGAAGAGATGATACTTTTTGGGGAGGTAAGACCTTGAGAGCGCCGTGACGGGGAGGAGGCAGTGGGGGGATTGGAACCACTAGGAATCATCCAGGCTTTAGTGGTACTCCTTGTAGGAGTCTTTGTCGGGGTTCTTGGTGGAGTCTTTGTCGGGGTGTGAGGAGGAGTTTTGGATTGTGATTTGGAATTACTTCTGGGTGTTGATTTTGGAGCAGTTTTGGGTGTATTTCTAGGTCTTTGGTTGCTCATGAGCTGCTGTTGCTGTTCTGTAAGTTTCTGCATGTCCTTCTGTAGTGACTGCAGAGCTTCACTCAGCTTTTGCACCACTTCGTTATACTCCACTAGGACAGCTTCACCTCCTTTCTCTTTCTCTGCTCCTTTTTCTTTTTCTGCTCCTTTCTTACTGTCAATGGAGAATGTGACCTGTTTCTCTAACCGAGGAGGACTGGAAACAGATGGGTTCTCTTTCTCCTTCTCTGCATCATTTTCTTTCTCCTTCTTTTCCTTCTCTTCCTTCTCCTCCTCCTGTTTCAGTTGCTCCTCCATGCGAGTGAGGCGCTCCTCCAGGGTAAGATTATCCTCCTCTGCTCCCTCCCCTCCTCCCTCTCCTTGCTCTCTTTTCAGCTGAAGGAAGGCAGTTTTTCCAAGCCTCTGTCTGTGCTTGGCAAAGATGGCTTCAATACGTCTCTTTTGGGCTTCGATGCTTTTGCGTTTTTCCTCCAGACGAGCCCCCAACTCCCAGGCCTCTGAGCCTGGTTCAGGGCCTCTGGGACCTGGGCTGTCCTGGCGGCCAAGGTGCCCCTGCTGGGGTGGAGGGTGTATGTGGAGTGCCTGGGGTTGTTGGGGTCGGGGCAGAGGTCGACTCCTCCCCAGGAGCAGCGGGATGTCTTCTTCTGCTGTCTCGTCGCTCAGCAAAGCTTGTCATGCGTGGGCTGTTGCTGGTGCTGTGGTTTTCCTGGCGACCGTTACTGGGTCGAATATTACCAGGGGCGTTTCTCGGGGTATCATCCGATGCTTCAGAGGAGCCAACGCTGCCATCTCGTAGAACAGAGTCATCATCACGTGACATATCGGAGGTGCGTCCTGATCTTTCCCTCCTCTCTCCCCTTCCTTGCTTTTTATCACCCATTTCTCCTCCAACGGGCCGGTAGAGGACTCCAGAACGACAGGGAGCAGAGCTACTGAGCTGAGGGTTTTCCTCCTCTGGGGAGTGTAGAAAGAAACCAGCAGGGGCTCCTTCAGGACGTAACCTGGGTTCTGGTCTTCCTCCCAACACTCCCTTTCCTCCTTTCTCTGCTGTCCTTCCCTTCCTCCGATCTTTGTTGCCAGGAGTATGCACCACCTGTAGCGCCTCCTCGATGGTCGGCAGCTCTCCCAGTGGCGTTGTGTGTGCGTAAGGGCCCCAGGACGAGCGCTGCGATGGTGCAGAGGCACTGACCAGGTGGCTGAAGTCCTCTGGAGGGCTGTACGGGACATGATTCATCCCAGCTGATGTCACTGGTGAAGTCATTGCAGGGATGCCAGTGGTGAGGCTGTCAGTGCTGACAGAGCGAAAGACAGAATCTATTGGGTTTCCCATGACAATGTCAACATCACTGTCCAGCCCAAATGGGATGCTGAAAGTCACTGCTGACAGAGGACGACTGCAGAGAGGTGGATGACGACGGAGGGATGGACAAATGGGTGGGTTGTGCCAGACAAGAATGGAAAAGCAGAAACCACAGAAGCCAAAGTAAGAAGATTAAAAATTAAGATAAAATATGAATGCAACACAACATTTACTATAGAAATCACATCAAGCTGTTCAGTATAACTACCTGATTTGTTTCTTTGTCCAACTTTTATTTTCTGTAAAGAAAGATTTAAAACAAAAAGTCCATTAAAGTCTATTCAAATCCATTCAAATAAAAACATTATGTGCATTTCTTTCTATTGCTGACCTGGTGACACAGGGGTCGAGATGGGCACAAAGGGTTGTTTGAAGATGAAGGAAGGGGAACCACTGAAACAGGAAAATATGCTGTTCATTCACATGTCATATCTAAACAAATCTCACATTTAACAATAGTGTCAATGTGTATTCTCTTTAGGTCTCAATCAGGTGTTGGTTCAATACAAGCTGCGTTGTTGAGTTTGGTTTTGGACAGATTCGGTTTTCATGTGGATGATATTAGTGGGTTGCCGTTACCTGCTGTTCCCATTGACAGGACTTGTACAATCTAGTAACCCTGAGACATCTGACAGAAAGAAGACACAGAAGTTTCAGAGGCAGATTATCAGTGTGATATTTGTTCAATAAAACAATATTACGGAAATGTTCTTATCAACATGCTGGACGTCACACACCTGCGAGGTCGATGGGTTGTATGGGCTGGACAAAATCAGGCTTCTTCACCTCAAACCACTCCAGCAGCTCAGATATGAAGCTCATGATGTTCAGCTGAGGAAAACAGAATATTTGGTTACCATGAAGATGATCATCATCAAGTGCAAATGGACAGTGAATGGAAAGTGGACTGCCAACACCTTAAAGAGTAACCACACCCAGCCTGAAAATTATACTTCCACTGCCATGAACAGCCATGATGCTTACATGCAGAACGGGTGGAGCGTAGAGCAGGTCCTCCACAGCCAGGGGGCAGCAGCTCTGTAAACTGCTCTCACAAAACTCTCTGATCAGCTGCAGGTTGTAGAGACTGTCGGCCACTGACATGGTGTCCTTCAGACACACATCTGGAGGGAGCAGAGAAATAACACATAAACATATTAATATGTAGCTTGTAGTGTTTGTCGGAGGTAGTTCACTGAATTTCAGCAGCAAATTATTGATAAAAAATTTGATGATTTGAGATGTAGTAATAAAAAAAGTCCTGAGAAATGAACTTATGAACATAAGATCTATTCATGATACCATATTGATTGGAAAACTTTTTTAAATGTTGGAACCATCATTGAAGTCGTTTAGTGTCTGCAAGCATATTTCAGATAATGTATAATGCATGAACATAAATATTTAATCATCAAATGTGTACATGTTTGCGTCTGAGTGCGTGCGTGTACCCTCTAGAGGCAGCAGGCTGGAGCAGTAGTAGTGCAACACAGCGGCTATAGCGCAGCCATTAGACAGATCTTTGACCGCGTAAACCAGAGGGAAAGTCGGAGTCAGCTTAGACTGCACTTTGTCCTTCCTATAGCGAATCTGGGGGAGAGAAGAGGGAAGGAGGTGGAGAAGGATGAGGAGGGAGAAGAGGGTAAAAAGAGGAAGAGTTTTGCAAAGACAAGTAGGAATCAGAAACAGCAAATGGGCAAAAAGTGAGGGGAAGGATCATAAGGCAGATACAGAGAAATTACAAATATGAAAATAGATAAAGGTTTACGTTGTGTTTAAGACTTAAAACGGTGACAAAAAAAAAAGTAAAACCAGCCAGGGTTGTCCTTCTTTCAGACAATAAATAAAACTATGACGCCAGCCAAACTCCAGGAAAATTGCAGAGAAGAAAACCCACAGAAACAAAGCGCAAGACCAGTGATGCCTCAATTAAGAAACACACACACATACACACACCAACCAGAAGGTGCAGGGCAAAGGTTCAAAAATAAACTAAAATATACCATGAAAAGAAAACTATGGGAAGAGAAATGATCTAAAGTGAACATGAGTTTGTCCTCCGGTGTCCATGCAGCAGAAACAGGCACCGACGATACTGTGAGCCTTCCACTCTGATCAGGTAATAAAATACATAATCAGATAATAAAAAGTGAATTTTAGCAAAATGAAAATTGTACTGTGTCACTCTTTTAATGTGCACAAGAGTTAAAATAGAAAATAATCCAAAACAAAACAAATGCTGCAAGTGCATCAACTATAACTTATGCTGAATGATGTTACGCAGCCTTGTTGGAGGAGGACAAACATCAAAAAGCGAAAAGTCTTATGACGCCTCCTATAACAAGGTTTTGTAACATACATGTCAAAGAAAAGCAGTAAAACACAATAACTATGGATAAATGCTGTTAAAAGCTGATCAGTTTTAACTGATCCATCCAACCTCGGGGTTGGAATAAGTGATTAGTTTGCAGTCGGTCAGTCAGTCGGTCATCGGTCGACAGCGTGGGACAGGCGTGGCGATTGGTCGGTCGGTCTGTCAGTCCAGTGTGCTGCTACGGGAGGCGTGGAGGATGAGGGTGAGAAAAGAGCGAGGTTGTTATACGTTACCACTGGCGGCTTATTCCCAGACTCCTTCAAACAAAAAGCGATAGCATGCTGGATGGGGGATGGCAGAGAGAGGGAAACAAGCATAAATGACAAGGGGGCCGGTCATCATGGGAACCGCCACACCACAAAGTCACATGGCACTGCTCAGGGAGAGAAGAGCGACAGGGGAGGAGGAGGAGGAGGAGGAGGAGAGGATGGGGACAAACAAAGGGGGCGCACAGGAAGTTTAATCAGCGAAGGAAGCAATTTCACCTCCCTCCCTCCCTCCTCTCCTACGTCTCCTTCGCCCCCTCAGCTCAGATAATCTGGGCAGTTTGAGATGAAATCGATGACTCAATGTAACAAAGTCATAAACACCCCAGTGTCCAAAACATCAGTTCATCATAATAAGCAGTTACAGGACATTTTTCAGTGGCATCTAATTGGTCAGTTGTAAAAGTCAGCAGATATTCAAACGGCATAACCGTCATACACAAAGGCACTTAGTGCTCATAACAGGACAGATAAAAGTTAATGCGTGGCATTTCCAGCAGGCACAATAATGTCAGCCATAGCAGATGGACAGACTCAAAGAGAGAGAGACAGGTGGACAGGAGAAGGTTACACTTACGGGGACTAGTTTCCAGTACCAGCGGGTGGACTGAGACTGCCAGAGAGCATGAGGGAGACGAACCAGGGGGAGAAAACAGAAGCAGAGCGACGTCCATGTTAGAAGCTGCAGCATAGACATGACATGCGTGTGTGTGTGTGTGTGTGTGTGTGTCTTTACCGCGTCCTGGGCAGGTTGCAGGTCTGTGCACGTCTGTGACTTGGGGGGTTCGTCGTCTTCTGTGATTTCTCTCAACTTCTGGTTCAGCTGTAGGAAGTTAAAGGATGAGTTCACTATTTTGCTTTTTTACTTTCACTTTGCTTTGAAGTTACGGCTAATTCTTGTTTACATACTATGTTACTTGCAATAATACTGTAGTATTTTCCACTCTGTTATTTACTTTAAATAAATACCACCAGTAAAGCTAAGTTAAAGGATGAGTTCAATATTTTTCAACCCAAACTTTATTCAAATGTGTTGACAAGAGAGCGAACAAATCCTGTGATTTAAGACACTGTCAGAGTGAAATAATGTCACACAACCAAATGAATCCTACAATCAAAAACATAAGAATTTGTATAACAAAGTCTGGCTCCTTTCTTCTTGCACCTGATACAACTAAATAGATGAGTAACAAAGATAAAACTGATGAATACACGCAGTATATAAATATGAATATATATATTTTTAGCAATATGGAATGGGTCAACATGGGAGGAAAGAATGACAGAAATAATAAAATTAACAACAGATAATTCTGTTTCGTTACTTTCAGGTCTAAGTTGTGCTGAACACGATTTTTTTACTTGTTAATATGTTGTTTTTCATCATTAACAATCAATTTCTCTCCAAGAGTTTAGTCAGCAGAACTTAGCATTTATGCTGCGAACTTGTCCTTTAATCAAATAGCTATTTAAACGAAGAGGGTCGAAGGTGACATCAGCATTGTTGCCATGATTTTGTGTCTCACCGTGTTGACCCAGAAGAGCAGAGCGTTCTCCCACGGAGCACCGACGCCCATCTGCTCCGCCTCCGCCGCCATCTTCACCCTGCCCACCGTCTCTTTGGCAGCCAGCGTCATCAGAGCGTCGATCAGGGCGAGGTGAGCTTTCTGCGCCGACCACAAGAGGGACAATTAAACCATCTGTCTCTAAACACACAGATTTAATCCAGTCGAAAATCAGCAGAGGTGGAAATTTCATGTAGTCAAGTTCTGACTTTGCAGGGAGTCGTTGCTCAAGTGTTTTGCTTTTATTCCATTTTTTTTTTAAATTATATTTATTATTTATTATATATTTGACTTTTACTCTACTATGTTTTCTCCTTTGCAGATTACATTTTAGATTCCACAAAAGGTAAGCTTGTTAAATTTCACTTCACTTCCTTCCTTCTTTCCTACTTTCCTTCTACCTTCTCTGCTTCTCTTCATCCTTCTGTCCTTTCTTCTTCCTTTGTTCCCTTCCTACTTTTACTTTCCATCTTATGATTACTGTCCTTAATGTGACTCCTCCTTTACTTGAACTGACATAAAAGCATCCCTGAACAACTTTTCCCCACTTTGCTTTGAAGTTATATATTACACACAATAATACTATAGTATTTTCCACTGTGGTATTTACTTTAAATAAATACCAACACTAAATAAAGGGACCATAAACACTGGAGCACAGTTAAACACACTCACCGTCTTGATGGGGACGCAGCTGAGGTCGTCCTCCGTGACGTCTGCATCCTGGACCTTTGGGGTGAAACCTTTCTTAATGAGGAACTGCAGCAGGGCGGAGTTGTCGGCCGGGGGCCCCTGCGAGGCCGGCAGGGAGGCTCCGTGGGCCTGGGCCAGCAGGGCCTGGGCTCGGCAGTAGATCTCCGGGGACAGTAGCAGCTTGGAGACGGAGGGTTTGAGGTGCTCTTGTTCATACTGGTCCTTGTAAAGCGGCTCCCGAAGCTCCACGGGAACATTTTCTGAAGAGAGAAACAGGACAGTCTCACTGAGATTGAATGGTGAAGTCAGTCTGTCGCTTTGGTCTTAAATATCAGATACAAGTACATATATAATTGAAGAGATATTCATGAATCCGTTTCCTTTAGTATCACCAGCAGGTTGACATTTTTGGATTTTAGTGAACAACTTTTGGATGGATAGCAGTTATGAGTGGTTCCTAGAGGATGAACCCTTTTTTTTTTGAGCCTCTGACTTTTCCTCTAGCGCCATCTGCAGGTCGACCTTTTCAATTATTTTGTAAAATACCTCAGACATACATGGTTCCCAGAAGATGAATCATCATGACTTTGGTGATAACCTGAGTTTTGCTCAAAATTTCAATTTGTCCAACACTTTATGACCAAATACTCACAAAGCCAATGACGTTCCAGCCTCATCTGTACGTCCTGTTTAGTGCCACTTAGCAAATGCTGTACTAAGAACATCCCGCTCGCTTATTGTCAACATCATGGATGTGGTGAACATGCCAAGTTTAGCTCAACCAGCTGCGTGCAGCCTCACAGAGCTGCAGACTATTTGTCTCGTAAACGCATAGAAGGAAACAAACAACGTCAGAATGAATATTTCAGTGGATGGCACGAGTTGAATGAGTCCACTCAATCATCATCTGCAAGCTGAGATAATTACTGAGTGGAGGAGCCCGTTCATCTACTAAAGGGACGTTTTCTCAGCTGCATGTGATGAGAAACAAAACCATGAATTTTATGGAGCAGACACAAGACATTTACTGCCTTCCTGCAGATATATGAGATGGGAAAATGAGTCAGCTTCCCCGCATTGTTCCGAAAAAGAGAACAATGCGGAGAATTGCTTTGTCGACACATTGTCCCATGTGGAAACGTTACAGAAGTCACACAGGCTGCTGCCAAGAGAACGCAGCTCCACTACATTATCTGTGAGAACTGGATGAAAGTGAAGAAGTTTTCCCACTTTGGAAATTAGGTGACAGTAAGCGACAGCGTCTGACTGCAGGGAGCCTGAAGGAGAAGATAACATCATCATCTGCATGAACAGCTCAGCTAAGACCCCCAGACAACTGTGTGTGTGTGTGTGTGTCAAGTAATCTACGATGTGCAGGAAGCTCAGACCACTACGACTGGGTCATTTCATAGACACACACACACCGTGAACACAAAAACACACACTTCCCTGACTGACCCATTTTCCAACTCTGGAAGGCTGTTAGAGGAGTCGGGATAATCCTGAAGACTGGCGTGGACTTTTTAAAGGGAAATCAGAGTCTACATCTCTTCCCTTCACTACTGCAGTCAATCCTCGTTCCCTCTGAGCCTTTACAAATTCTTTTCTACTCCTTCATCCGTCCATACACATTTATCTCTGACTGGAAATGAGGGCTACAACTCCTTTTCTTTCTCTCTCTAACCTTCTGCTTCTTATGTAACTGTTACTCCTTCTTTCCATCCTCTGTTCCTTTTCTCTGTGTCGCTCAGATGAGAGAAGGGAAAATACTACAGAAGCACAATGAATGTGAATAGAAAGTCACGGCATAAACAACAGTTTCTGCACACACTCCACTGCAGTGAGACACACACTGTTTGGGGTTAAACCCTCCTCTTTCGCACTCTGCAGCACTGGGAGGAAACAGGACCGCTGTCACCATGGGAATGGTGGAAATGGAAAGCAGCCATTCTGTCCTGATGGCAGCAGAGAGGATGAGACTGGACTGCAGAGCAGGAACCAGCTAACCCACTTAACATAATACTAATTCAATCAGGAGAGAAACAGGCCTGTGCAGCTACAACAACAACAACAACCATCAGTGTTACATTGTGTGGAAATCATCAGAAATACACACATTACTAACAAGATAACATGACGCTCAATCAGATCTCACTTCCACACATATACAAACACCTTTCAGTCTGAAAAACACTGCCAGTTATTCTGTTGCTAAATTGTTTTATCTGTAAGATGTCAGGAAACCATGAAAGCCCGGGATCATTTTCCAGAGCCCAAGTTGAAATCTTTCCTTGTTTTATGAGGCCATCAGTCCAAAACTCAAACACACTGGCTTTAGCAAAGAAAAGCAGCAAATCCTAATATTTATAGTAAGTTGAAATCAGAGAATGTGAAGTGTTTTTGCTGGAGTATTCTGGAAACACGGAGCAGTTTATCAAAGTATTTGCCACTTAATAAACTAAATGTTTAAGCTAGACACACACAAATGAAGCTTGGCAACACAAGATAAGAAAAAAGATAAAAGATCATTTACATTCTGTATCATCAGCTTTTAACTTAATGTGGCGAACTTATTCATCTGGAGTCTTGTGTCTGGCCACCTGACATTTAACTCTATTTTTGGTCTCCACCAACTAATGTGGGAAATATCTGTCCCTTTAGTTACCAAATGTGCATCTGTGAGTGTTTCTAATTTAGTCTGACTCTTGTTTAGCACTTGGCAGGTAGTCGGGCTGAACCAGCAGTATATTGACGTACTGTAGCGCAGCAGAGATGCTCTGACCAACAAATCCTGCTCTCCAGATGTCAGTGTTTGGTCCAGACCCCTCAAATGCCACATCATAATGATTTGAATAGTTTCTTCAGTGAAAAATGGAAAATCTGTTTATCTAGCTTACATATTTGCTTTTAATTATTTCCTGCTATTATTATATCAGTTACACATTGTACTTCTGATCATAGTTGATGTGCCATCCTTGATTATTCTCTTCATATTTTATTACAATTAATTAGAAGTCTTTCTTCTGTGTTTAATAGTCTTATGTAACATCTGTGCTTCTACAGTATTTGGACCTGGACTCTCCTGCAGGAGAGATTTTTAATCTTACTGAGGTAATTTCTTGGTTAAAAAAAGGTATAAAATCAGTGCAGGTCATAGAGATTAATACTTGTAAAATCATAATTCACTGACAGGATAAATGCTGATTGTTGATACCATTAAAAGACACAGGTTTCATTCATTCCCTCTATATTTATAAGTGACTTGGAAAATACGTTCTCATGAGGAAACCATGAAGAAATGTCACTGACAAAGCTTTTTTTTTTTTTTTTTTTTTTTAGAGAAGTCATCCTTTGGCCGTGTCAGGTAGGATAAATCTCAGCTGAATCAGGACTGTGTGCTGAATCCCATTTGTGGCTTTATTAGTGCTATTTTTTCTCGGCCTCCATTAAAATTCAATGAGGCACCCAGTGGGCATTTTCCAGTTGACAGACAACAATGAAGCCTCCCTGCTGAGAGGTTTTCAGCTCATGTCTCCTCCTGTCCCACTGACTGGCACACCGGACTCAAATACAGCAAATAACACATGAAAGTCTGTCTAAATCTATTACTACAACACAGAAGAACATGGATTATCACAGAAAGAGTAACTTTACGATTGCAGCATTTTCCTACAGTGTGACATCACTGTGTTAGTCATCAGAGCCTGAACCCACATGCAGGACTCATCTGGGACTGGAGCGCGTCATGCTTTACCCAAACTGGTGTGAAATAACGAAAACAGCACTGAAACAATGAGCTGACAGGCATAAATCCTGATATTCGATGAACTGTTCAGATCAATTATCAAGCAAAATTGCCAAATATTCCAGCACTTCCAGCATCTCACATGTGATAGGTCACTGCTTTCTCTATTTTATATCACTGTCAATTCAATATATCTCAAAATGAGCAATTTGAAGATGTGATTTATATATATATATTAATATAGGTTTCTTTTACATTTCATAGATTATAGATAATTGTGATACATAGTGAAAATGATCACAAATTAAAGACAACATCTCAACACATTATAAGCCTGATAAAGGTGTTATTTATCTTGATGGTTTTACATTGGAGTACATTACTTTTTGCAGGTGCTATAATGGTCTTGTGTCCCCTGTACAATGGTGCACCTGCTATAATTTGACCACTCAAAATATACATTAGAAAGGGAGAAATATGCTTTACATTTCAAGCATTTTTCTCAAGAGATACCTGCAAATGTCTTAAATGCTTAGATCAGTAGATCCATTTGCAGCAGCTGTTCATTGTCTAATGAGAGCCACTATGTCACCTTCACCATGCAGCCACAGCAAGCATGCGTAACACTGACACACATATTATGCTGTCTTGACCCATTTACAACCAAGCACACACACATCTATACATTTTTGCAGTCATTGTTTCATTCATAGGCTCTAAAGCTGTTTTTCTCTGCAGGTTGCATGCAGGATGATGAACCCCCCCCACCACCACCACCACAGGCCGTGATGTGGCTCCTGACAAAAGGCTTTGTTGCACTGCAGAGATGAGCAGCCTCCTCTAGCTTCATGCATCACCGAGGAGATTCAGATCAGCCTCATGTGCACATCAATAATTAGCTTCATCATCAGTAACATAACAAGCTGCATGCATTGTTAAAGCTGCACAGTGTTTGGGGGGGGAGGAGAGGAGGAGGCGTGCAGAGGAACCCACAAGCATCTCTGCAGCATCTCCTCAGGATGGATGCTGTGCAGGAGGATGCTGGAGGTTCCCTTGGAAAGAAAAGTCCACATGAAGCAGGATTCATTATTTAGAGCCCCACCCAAACAGATGTGAAGCTGCAGACTGGACACGGCTCTACCTGCAGATCCGTAGGATTTCGCCAGCAGCCACCGGACGCTGGCGCAGATCTTGGCCCGGTTGAAGTCGTACTGGTCCAGCGGCTTGATCTCCGGCACCGACGGGGTCTTCTTCATCGCGCCCGGAGAGTCCACCATGGCCGCGCTGCGACGCACGGAGGACGGGGAGGAAGCAGCGGCAGCACCGGGAGGAGTGTGAGGAGGAGGAGGAGGAGGAGAGAGGGAGGAGGAGAGAGGGAGGAGGAACGTGGGAGACAGACTGACACTTGAAGAAAATCCTAATAGCTTCACAGAAATAGTGAAAACAGAATCTAATATCAGTTTATAGATGAATGAAATGTTTATTATAAGGAGAATTAAAAAAAGAAATCATCTGTCCGACCACGCCCCCTTAAACGTCACAGCCAATGAGGATGTCACAAAAAATACTCCTATATTAACAAACTGATAAACAACAACTGATAAATATTAAGGCTCAACAACAGCATCATCTTTACTGCATTTACTTATTTTTACCTGTGAGAGCAGATTCTACTTTCTTTATATGAGCGGAATATAAATGTCAGTTCCCCTCTTCTTCCACATGAGGGCGCCCTCGAGCAAGGCATCTCCCCCCCTGAGCAGGTGACTCAGTCTGTGGAAACAATGGAGGGGATGTGGTTGTGTAGCAAAGAGCTGAAAAAATAAATATAGAAATTTACATAAATAAGCAAACAGCAAGTTAAGTGTTTGTGTCTGGTTCAGAGCCTCAGTCCTGCTTCATTTCTGCCTCATTACAAAGAGTTTCCAGCAGGATTATATTAAACCTTTATTTATTGTCATAGGTTTTAAAGCATCTTAGTTATTCAGTAAACTTATGGTGGCCTCGTGTGGTTGGATGTTTGATTGTTTAAGCTCCTTTTTCATGCATGTTTTCTGCCAGAGCAGCTCACAAAACACCATCTGAACTTTCACTGTCTATGTTCCTCTTGTCTTTTCTGCTTCTGCTTCTAAACAGCAACACGGCAAGAAATAGACATTAGCATTTTTGTGTCTGCATGTGTGTGTGTGTGTGTGTGTGTGTGCGCCACAAAAACCTCTGAAACAGGAAAACCACAATGACAACCTGAGAATAAAGGTGCAGTAAACAACCTCAGATCTTAAATTTTATCTATAGTCCACATGCAAAACTCAGAAAGAATCCCCGCCTTCTTCTCCTTTTATTAAAGTGTTATTTACAGCCATAACAAAGGAGGAAAGAAAAAAAAAAAAGTTTCACCTAAAAGAAATTTTTTTTTCCTTTTTCAAGGTTGTGAAAGAAACAGGAAACTGGTGAACACAGGTGCAAGAAAATGGCAAGGGTTTGTGTGTCAGCGAAGTTGTTCTGCACAGTGTCTGAATAACCTGTTTGTATCTGAGATAACGTAGGAGGAGAAGAGGAGCAGAGGGCAGATAGTCTTACCATGCATGAGTGAACGAATGAATGTGGAAGTGAGTTGGCCAAACATTTAATGCACTGTTGAACTGAACTTACCTCCACTTGACATTGTGGCTGCGAGAGACGTTAACACAGAATCAAATCTGCAAGTGCAGAGTGCAAAAAACAAAGAAAACAAAAACAGAAGAAGAGAGAGGAAACTCTTTTTTCCTTGTACAGTTTAAAGACGTGCAAGAAAGAATAGAAACTGTCTGTATGTGTGAGTGTGACTTTGGTAGCTACATGACAGTCTGAAATAAGCAGGCTGGTTTCAGCATTGAACAATGCACCAGCAGTGACCTCTAGTCTGATGGATTGGTGTACAGGTCAAATCACTTTCAGATTTCTGCAGTGGGCTTGGTGCCTTTTTTGGGACATTTTGAGACGTCACAGCAGGAAAAACACAGGTGTAAATAATGAAACTAAGAATGGCTGAATTCCATTTAGCTGCTTCAGTTTAGGGTCCTACTATTGTTCACGCTCCCCCACTGACACAAATATTAATGTTAGTAGTGACACCAGTTTCAGACGATGACTAGTCAAAATGTTGGCTGGGAAAACACACACACACAAGTATATGAGATAAACACACTGTCAGTGTCCGTGGACATTTAATGTGTGAGAAACACAGAAGCACCACCTGCAGCTGGGAATGTCACAGAACCAGTTTGTTCTAATCCTGCTGGGTGGCTGACTGCCTCCCGAATCACAGAACTGAGGACCATTGGCGTACAGTGCTATGACACATCTCACGTAATGATAAAGGCAAGAAGAGGCTCCTTATTTTCAGAGTCAGTTTTGAGCTCAGGACGGAGAACAAACACGAGCGACAGCAGCTCCGGTCTGACTGACAGCACAGAGGAAACTTGGTGTGTATAAATGAAGGCAATGTGGACTTTTTATGATTATTTCATAGGGTTAAATGTTGGATTAAGTAAGAACTTTGGGAAGAACTTTTCTTTCTTTATTCACAGTATTTTTCTGCAGTTGTTTTGTTCCTAAACATCTGATTTGTCAAGTCTCTTATTTTCTTGTTAATAATCTCTTGTTAATAACTGCGTCGCACCTGTTTGTATAAAAGGTGACATAATGAACAAAAGCACATTTTATTCAGATTCTAACGTGTATTTGTATTAAATTTGGCACAATTGCTGTGCAGGTTTGTGGTATTATAGTTTCACCAGTGCACATTAAATAGACTAAAACCACCTTTACAAGCAGCTCTGTAAGTGAAATCATACCTTTGGTTTCAATGTTTAGTCATTAATTTAACAGAATCTAGAAATCATTCTCGTCTGGAAGCAAACAAAAGCCACAACTATGGACATTTAATATTGAAATTTAAATTCCACTGAATTTATAGCATTAAAATAATTTACTTTGAAACACATCAGTGTAGATTTATGTGGTTTGAATTTCCCTTTAACATTGTCAGTGGACTATTTCCAGTTTTGCTTTTATAAAAATTTGAAAAGTTTCTTTTCAATATTCAACAAAAATCTGAACCTGGGAAAAAATCATTTGGAAATTACCAACTGTAAAAGAAGGTGTTTCAAACCACATACATTAAACAGATTCAGATCCTCATGGTGTTTCCTTGTGTCCGTACCTCAGCTGTGAAAAACCAAACTTGCCTCCGGAACACTCCTCGTTTCCAGGTCGGTCACGTGTTTCTTCCTCCTGCAGGTCGACCGGCTATGGGCGGCTCCTCCTCCAAAAGAACCTTCTTCTGGCAAAAGAAGAAGAAGTCGCCTGTGAGCAAAGCCTGGAGCCAGCTGAGGGGGGCGCTACCCATTAAGAAACGCAGGAAGAAGAGTATCCTTTCACTGGATAAACTGAAGCTGGACAACCTGAGGAGGGAGAAACATTCCCAGAAGAGATTCTCACTGAAAACAGACAAGAAGGAGCCCATATCGCTGAAAAGACTCTCTGTCGGTAACATGAGGAAGGGCTCGATCCAGACCGCCTCACCGGGAAGGAAGGAGAAGGATGGAGGAGGGCTGGGGAAAGTGGGAGAGCAGATAAAGAGAAAACTTTCTCAAGAACCTAAGAGAGGCCTCAGCAGTGAAGAGTCGGTCAGTCCCTCTGTGAACCTGAAGAAAGCAAGAAAACTAAACTGAAAAATGGAGCAAAAGAGACTCGACGAGATCCAAACTCTCCAACAGGCGATTTAGAGAAGGAGAACCTTGAATTCGGCAGGAAGACAAAAGAAAAGATAGAAGTCAGAAAGTTTGAAAGTCTGAAAGTTTTTAATGTCGCCACTGTCAGTTACTGGGGGCTGGAAACCAGGAAACCAAAACACAGCGTTACAGTCATGTCGGCCCTTTGCTATAAAAATCTTAATGTCAGTTTTACTCAGTATTAACATGAATCAGAACCCTAAAGCTTCATATCACTCATTTCACACTAGCTCAGTCAGTGCTGAACGAGAAGGTTCATTTAAAAATTCAAACATTTCTGGATAATGAAAAAAAAAAAGCTTAATTTCTCTTTAAGGTGTTTTTTTTTAAGTTGCCTCTAAAATACTAAATACTGTACATAATATGTACAATTACAACGTGATCATAAATAAAGTTTTGTATCACAGACAATTTACAAATGAATATCATGTGTCATTCCAGCACAGAGACAAGCTTACACGATGCAAACACCACAGTGACAAAAAACTATACAAATAAAAAAAGTTGAGGAAGGAACAACTTAATGTGGAGAACTGCAAAACAACTTTATGATGAGTTTTAACTGCGGCAGACGTTTCACTGCATTAAGGCACAAACAGGATCTCACCCATTCATTTATAAGGAGGAAAAGTAAAACAGAGAGAAAATGTGCGTCATAACATGCACATCAGATTCTTCTTCCACTTTGTGAAGGTTAAAAATGATCTATTGCACGTGTCACACTTTATATTATAAAAAAAACTACAAATATCCTACATCTGTTATAATTTTGTAACAATCAAATCAGAATCATAAACCAAGACAATGATTCTGATTTGAGGAGAAAACAAGGGTTATACATTTTAACTAAGGCTTTGTTAATGTTAATACACCATTTAATTATGCTTTTAGATCAGTTATAAGTCATTAATAGGAAATATGATTTGTCAGGTTGATGAGGATCCATTTGATTGTTTATTCTCTTGGGGTCTTTTTAGTTTGCTCTTCAGGTTCATTAAAAAGTCAATAAAGAGTTGCAAGGTTGTATCTTAATAGTAAACCATCATGTTTGCAGTAAAGTAAATCTTTGATAAAGGCTTCGTCCATCCATCAGGTCTTCAGTTTAACAAATCAAATGATGAGAAATGCATTCAGCCAAATTCTAATACTTATACAGTTCGACGTTATTTGTACTGGTGGCGGCAATTAGAGAATAAAAACAGGGCTGAACAACTGATTCAAATATGAATAAAATCACAATATGGCCAAGTGCAAAATCCAAGGAACTGCAAATTTTTTGATAAAAGGTCAAATGTGTCACGACATTATATGACTGTAAATGAAGCATTGTGGGGCTACGGGGATGACAAGACAAATCATATTCTCCAGATGTAAGAGAACATGGTCGTTTAGTACAGACCCCAGCAAAACACCATCGTTTTCTTTTACCATTCCCACTACAATCATGACTCATATCGCAACATCTGTCAAAATCAGTGCAATGTGATTATTTTTGCATATCACTCGTAGATAAAAAAATTAAAAACTAGACCTGCAAACACCCAACGCAACTCAGACCCAAAGAGAAAATCAAGGGACGCAAGTGAAACCAGGAAGTCATGAACAAGACTTAGACAAGAGGTTGGTCCTTTGAGCAAAACGCAGCAGTAAATATTAAGTTGTTAAGGAACAGGTTTTGGCCCAAATGAGGTTCACTACTGGAAACTAAATGTTGCCGGTAACAACAATAAATAAATAAAAAACTGTGAGTGTCCCCACTGTGGGACGAATAAAGGTATATCTTATCTTGACTGATCAATAAAAACATTGATAAATTGCTTATTAACCATAAGTCACAACTTATAACCCTTCATAAAGAACGGTGCTGGTTTCCTCCAGGAGCTTCAGTGGCCTTTGACTGCAACTCGTCTCTTAAAATGAGCCCTGATGACTGATCAGATTTCCAGTGATTCAATATAGGCTCGGTTTTATTGGGTACAACCAGCTAAAACTAAAACAGTAAATCTTTCTTCCGTGAAAGTTACGACAGATTGTTTTAGAAATGTGTTGATTCAACCGTATGATATTTTGGATAGCACTGCTTTATACTGGCAGGTGTTTCTATTATTTTGTCCATCCCATTTATATCAATGAGAGTAGGTGAAACACAGTATAACACAAACTACATCCTCCAAAATGACTCAACACATCTCGAAAACAGCTCCAACATTACAACCTTGATGAAGGATTTATTGCAGGACTGTTGTCAGGCTGCATTAGTTTTAACTAGATACACATGAATGAGGATGTTACCAAAGTCATTAGTGGCAGAAACACTGAAATCAGTCGATGGCACTCATTTCTGCTTCGTGACACATTTAAAGTCATTTCTTCCATGCACTGCCAGCATGTTCCAGTTGTTCAGCAGCCATTAGTGCTGCTTCTTCTACCATCATCCGTTCAGAGAAAACCAGCGGTTCATTCGCGTCCCGACAGGAAATGAGCTCTCCAGTGTCCCCTCATGCTGTTTTAATGGCCCGGTAATGGAGCGTTTGCCTCTCGATGTCTGCTGAAGGTGGATGACGGAGGGCAGATGAGCCACCGTCACGTTGGCCAGCTCATATTAGAAGTTAATTCTCCTTTGCCTCGTGAGCAACTTCGCTTCGGTCACAAACAGGATAGAGGTCATCTGCTGGCAGCAAGTTATTTCAAAAAGAATAAACAGTTTTTGACCCCAATAAAACGTCTGCTGGCTGACGACAAACAGCTCTTCGGGCTTGTTTACGTGAGTGTGCACGGCTCGGCAGATTTGTGCGTCTGCGTGTCTCGGGTGTGTTGAATGTTTGCCTTTGTTTGAGTTAATTCCACTTTCGGGGAGAGGCAGGGTTGTCCTCCGAGCCTTCGTGGATGAGAGGCGTCCCGTTGCTCCTCTCCGTCAGCTCGGCAATGCGAGACTGATAGTTCTACAGACAGAGGTGGAGAGACAGATAAGAACATGAGGCAAGAGTTGAAACGAGGTAAAGAATCAGGAGAGAGGGAGAAAAAAAAAGGAGGAGCGAGGATTAGGTGAAAGAAAGGAACAGGAAGGAGGAGGAAGAAGAGAAAACGTGTTAGTCGTGTTCAAACTAGCCAAAAGAGCGAAACGAGAAAAAGATATGAAAAACATGTTCATCCCTGAAACAGTGTTTCCACACACTTTGACACGATTCCAAGCGTGGTGGTTATCACAAAGAAGCGATCATGCTGAGAAGCAGACGAAGCAGACAGACATGACAAGACAAATCTCGGATGTAGGCAGATTTATGCATTTATTCATATTAGTTGTAACAATTGTACAAAAATAGACCCTAAATAATATGAAACTGTGTCTGAACGCTCAATACAATACCAACCGTTAACCTACAATAATATGAAAATAAGTATCAACACGTCGATTTATCTGAAATCTGAAGACAAAAGAATATAGTTCTAATATATTGTTCTCCCTTTAACAGCTCCTGGTAATGGTATTCCCTTTAAAAGTACTTAAAATTGATGATTTGCTATTATCCATAAAACTTCCTTTTAATTGCATGAATCACTGCATATTTTACTAACAACACACACACAGAGCACATGCAAATTCCTCCCGGTCGTCTCTCTCCTGTTCTGATGTCTAACAAACAATATGTCAAACAACGTTTCTGTGAATCACACACACATGCACACAAGACCACACACTCATGACTGCACTTCCTGTTAGCGGCAATAACAGGCTGCATGTGTATATGTGTGTGTATGTGTGTGTGTGAGGCAGAATGACAGAGCGCACATCTCCAACATACACACATGCCAGAGTAACAAGTCAGAGGAAATGTGGCGAGGAGCATGACCCACTCCAACCACAAGAACACATCTGGACTGGTTTAAGACTGTACGGCACGAGCACACGATCCGACACACACACACACGCATTAGCAAACAGAACATGGAAATGTTGTTCTGCCTGTAAATGAAGAAAGGAGTGCACAAGACAACAGAGAAACCTGTTGATGGTACCAGGCAGTGTGACCATTAAGGCCTTGGTTTACGAGATCTGAGGAGTCTGATTTCAGGTCATGGGTTGATGTTTCACTAAAGTTTGCCTCATGGAAAGTTTGACATTCCGGCTCGATTAATGTACATATGCATGGAATAACATATGTGTCGTAATTCTGAGAGCATGGTGGGACACAGTTTGAGCACAGAGAGATTTTTTTTGTATTGGACTGGAGACAAAATTGTCAATCAGAAATTACCTACTCCAGTTCTCTGATTGGCTGAAACTGTTTAAGCGTTAAGACCAGGAGACACGCTGTGAGCGAGAGGTTTCTAATGTGCAGCTGTGTAATATTTTCACTACGAAACATAACTTCTGTGAGTGCGAATGTGCTCAAAATGTTCCATCCTGATCCCAGAGGTGAGACACAAATATGATGCCATACATATGAAGATAGAGGAAATTAACCATCACGCTCAAACAGTGACATAAAGAGTGTTGAGGTGCCTGTAGTTATAGTTAGAGTTTGCCCCCAAATCACCTAATCAGAAAACTCATTTACTTCCACAACACATTTCAATATTTTTGTTACTCTCTCCACATATTTATGTACAACAAAATGAACAATTATGGGTCTCACACTGACCCCTGAGGTACTCCACAAGTAGTATCCATATGTGTTAGATATATGTTGTTGCCTGTTGCTTAAGTAGCTCCTCAACCAATTCAGCACAACCTCTCTGACAAGGACTTGGACTATAGACGTAATGTGAAGACGTTGCTTCGGGCTCTGGGAAACTGTGACATTAGTACAGTAGTTGATAATAAAAAATTAATTGCCTACAATATTGATAATCAGCTCAGCGTTATCATCACTTATTCAGCAGAAATGTCAAGGAGGATTTATTTCTTTTCTTTATGTTATTATACATTAAATATCTTTCAGTTTTAGATACACACAGACTCTGGGAAATTATGGCGACCATTTTTTAGTATTATGTGACATTTTACAGACTGAAGGCAAATTAACTGAAGCATTAATCAACAATAGAAAACAACAGTTGCAGCCCTGTCATTTCTTTAGGTTTTTATGTCTGTAAAAACATTTCAAGTGCTGTTTGCTGCTCAGCCACGGGCCTTTTTCTTGTTACTTTCTCTTCCTTGAACCCTTATCTACTCTCCTGCTGTTGAAAACTGTCAGCAGCCAAACTCCACCGACCACATTGGCGTTGTGTTGTTAACCAACACTATGGTGGACACATTAGTGGTCGAGACAGAAGTAACTGATATGACTCTTCAATACAGACGAATCACGAGGGTGCTGTGTTTTTCATTAAAAACTATATAGATGAATCTCGACTGAACGCTGGAGCTGAGAGAGCATCTGAGTGTGCAGACGCTTTCTGTTCTTTCTGGATGAACGGATGTGCAAATGTCACCTTTTCATATGAAAGTTGCCACAAACTGTGACACGTGCAGTCGTTCCTGTTGTTGAGGTGACACCATTCTCATGAGACCTATTTTGACTAGTTGAAAGTGCGAGACAGGAACCTGAAAGAAGGAAACCCAGGAAGGAAATGAAAATAACAGCATCAGATGATAAGGACAGAGCAGATCTTGTCCTAGACTGCTGCTCGGTCGCTAACCGCACTGTCAACGCACATCAAGGTTAACTATGGCTTCAGGAGGAGGTGCATGCTCTCTGCTTTTGTTCTTCACTGGTTCATACTTATTGAAATTCTACTGTGCATTTTTTAGGCGGCACAGAGCTCAACGTCACGTTCATACTCACATAAGTCAAATAAGCATCAGGCGACTGCAGGCCGACGCACTGCAACACTAATGAACAGTTATATATTTTCTTCCACCAGCCAACACAGTGATAGTCGGAGGATTTATAATCAACATGATGTTGGCGATCATCAAAACCAGCAGAGGTGTTTGTGCGACAGACAAAAAGGTCAACTATAACGACGACAGTTTGACTACGTATGACTGTCGTACACAAACCAGTCACTGTGAAAAAATGAGTCACATATTTGTATCTAATGATGAATCTGGTTTGTCGAGGCTGCTGTCAGTTCATCTCCTCCCAACAAATTGCCGTAATAATTATCGGGTGCAGTTTTTTTTTTTTTTATGTGTGCAAGCAAGTGCACATTTGTTTTGTGTTTCCTGCTGCAAGAAGAAGCCGATCACTGCAAACTTACAGGAAATGTTAATTCAATTTAGTTAACTGTTTCAGAAACGAGTTGTGAATGCAGGTGCTTATTGAACATTATCATTCATTTGGAGTTTGTGTCCACCTGATGAGTTTAAGTCTAATATATACTCTCCTTTAGATCTGTTTTCAGTCTCTATAAACTCCTGTGGGAAATTTCTGTCTCATTGCTTTTGCTGCTAAATGATCCACTTTGATCACCAGCTGGTTGCTGACTGCGTCTGTTTGACCATTGAGGCTGAGCAGGTGGTGCATATGGGTTTGTTTTTTTTAAAGCTTTTAGAGAAAGTGAGAATGATCTGAATCTCACTGTAGGTCTTTGCAAAGAAGAGACATGCTGCAGATTCAGGTGATGATTCTCTGTAGGTTCATCACTACGAGCAACACCTGACACATATCACATTGTTCTCACACTGTTTTGATTTGAGAGGTTGTTATCATAAAAATATCAAGTATAGCCGCCTTAGGTGAACTAAGTATAAAAAGGAAAAGACCTGTTACGATGAGTGGTTTTGTTTCTTTAAATCTGATTGGCACCTGGATGTTTTCACTTTTGTTTTGTTGTTATGGAGTCGGCCAAGTTGCCAGTTTGCTGCTGTTTGTTTGTCAGTGTTTGTTGGTTGTGGTCGTACTGTGTGTCTCAGTGTGGTTTCAGGGCTTTATCTCTAAGAGTCCTTAGTGCGAGTGGTTGTTTTGTTTGTGATTGCTGTCGCTGGCTCCGTTGCTCTCGGACAGTACCTCGTGCTCCAGCGTGTTAAAGTGAACTCCGGAGCTGCCCTTGTCGTTGCTGTTCCGCCACCGGCACAGGCACAGGATATCCCTGAAGGTCCTCCTCATGTCCTTGTCCCTGAAGCAGTAGATGATGGGGTTGACGAAGGAGTTGCACTCGGCCAGCACCAGGCAGTACTTCTCATAGCGCAGCACCTTGCACTTGTCGCAGCCGAGGCCGTCGAGCAGCAGCACCACCAGGCCAGGCGTCCAGCAGATCACAAAACAGCCTGTCGGGGGAGGATCGAGAGGGCGGGGGGGGAGGGAGGGGGAGATCAAGGGTACATAAGGTCATTAGAGGACTTGTAATAACAGTGGAAATCAACAAGAGAAGTCACAGATAAAAAAGGCGTTACTAAGAGGAAAGAAAATGAACAGAGTGTAAAGAATGTGAAGAAGTAGGGGGTAGCTAAGGGAGAAAGGGAATGTACTGTAAATTCCTCTGTAGACAATGCGCGCACACACGCACGCACGCACGCACACACAACATGTCAGCATGTGGACTGGGTTTAGTCTGTATGATCAGATTTCATTATCATAATACTCGATTAGGCAGCTCAGGAATTCATTATGTGCACACATTCGCAGCACGTTCAGCACTGACATATGCACACGTACGAGCTGCAGACAGAAATGTGAAAACGATGTGGTAACCCACGCTCGCACGGACAATGTGCAATGCATTCCTCAGCCCCTGACCATAACCTTAACTGTCACAACTGCATGCTTAACCCCTGAAATGTCTTAACCCTCAAATAGCAATTTGAAGAAAAGCCACAATGTCCCCACTTTATAAAAATGTGCCCACTCTCGAGGTCACAAACACAGATGATAACACACACTCCCGGTGGCAGGAGAGGAGTCGTTTTCTGTCACAGTAACTGAACTATGCAGCTCCCTGTCAGGGCACGCTCAGGGTTCTCCTCGCCCTCCTCGCATGCCGGCGGTGCTGTATCCCGGCTGCTGAGCGACGGGGAGAAGGACGAGCAACATTTTTAAAACTTTGAGGAATTTAATCGAGAGTTCAAAATGCGAGAGCAAGGGGAGGCTGGGAAAGAGAGCAGGGGAGCGAGGGAGCGAGGGAGCGAGGGAGCGCAGCCAGTTCAGCAGAAAACAAGGAGGAATTGGCGGGAGAAGGAGAGAAGGAGGGAAGGAGTGAACATGTGTGTGTGTGTGGGGGAGGAAGGTCTGGCTTAACAAGTACAGACAAGCTAAGAGAGGAGCCTGCATGCCAGCCGCCTCATACGTTTCATAGGCTGTCGGTGTTTGTCGTTTTATTCTGTGAAGATTTGTGCGAGCGTTGCCCTGAAAACTGTGCGTCTGGAGCTAAATGAGTCATATGTACACATGTGTGCAGATATCTGATCAGTTAGAGGCCCAGAAAACAATGTTCAATCTGATATGTCTGATACCGGTTTTTTTCTTGCAGATTGAAAGTGGTGTCTCAGCGGTGTGTGCAGATATGTGATCAAACCACATCCGCACCGTCCCGAAGAAGCAGATTAGCTGAGTTTTTGTTTTCTTCCAACTTTGAATTTCTTATTTAATCACAAATATTTACTATTATAGGAAAATACTTTCTCTACTTACATGTTCACTTGTCGCAATTTAACTCTATTCACAAAGGAGCAGATCACTGAATCTTATGACCTCAAACACCCAAAGTTGTGTTTCCTGTTGCAAGAAGCCTGTTTACAGTAAACAAGGTCTCGCACACCGAAGCGTCTCACTGTCGGGTGCATACATTTAAAAAGTCTTGACTGAACAAACCCAAGAATCCTGCGCACCGACAGATTCTGAAGGCCAAAGGACTAAAACATTGTTAATAACGAGAGGAGGAGCGACGACGGTGACAGCGTGTGGGGCGCTTTCGAATTCTTCAGTGATAGAAAGTAAAAAAAAGATAAACGAGGACAAAATGCAACAGACTGACTGTGAGGTGGTTGAAAGCTCCAGAAAAAACGGGCAGAGTTCAAAGGTCAATAATGAACTTTAAAGCTCAATAAAATCAATAAATGCACTTTTCATTCCATTTGCATGATGGTTTTAGGTGTGTGTGTCATTTCTCCTAAATTGTGCCCTCAGGAAAAGTATGTTTTTTCCCTGAATCAGCAATTTCCCCAGAGGTCATTTCTACGACATTTGAGTCATTTTCTCTGAGGTGAAGCAACACTGACTCATGTTTCTCTGTTATGAATTCCATAGCACAGCAGATTACAGGCTCAGGATCGGTGAGAAATTCACGATGTAGGTGTCAGTACGGTCATCGATGTGTCTAAGTGTGCGCTTCCTCACCCAGGATCATGGAGACGGTCTTCATCAGGTTGAGCACCGTCTCTCTGTGTCTCATCTGGGTGGTGTGCTGCGACATCTGCTTGCTCTTGCGCCTCACGTAGAGGAAGATGCGGGTGTAGACAGCCACCATGATGGAGAAGGTCAGCAGGTTGAGGACGGCCCAGAACACCAGGTAGCTGCGGCTGTACAGCGGCGCCATGGTGGAGCAGTGTACTAGGTCGCACAGGCAGTGCCAGCCCATGGTGGGAACCAGGCCCATGATTATAGCCAACAGCCAGATGAACAGCATGATGACGAAAACACGCCGGGTGCTCATCTTGCTGTGCAGCTGCATGTTGAAGATGGTTTGGTGGCGCTCCACGGCCACGGCCAGGAGGTTGAGGACCGACGCCGTCAGGCTGGTGTCGATCAGCCCCTGTCGCACAAACCACTGGTACTTTGACAGCTTAATGGTCCAGGGACCAGTGTGGAACATCAAGTGGAGGTAGGAGACACCTGGGAAGAGGAGAGCAAGGCTTTATTGAGAGACAGGAGAGGCAGGGAGAGCGAGGGGGTGACATGCAGCAAAGGGCCCAGACTGGAATCGGGGTTTAACCAGAGAAATTTTTGCAAAAACAGTTGCAGGATAATTCACATTATTACATATGTTATGCTGTTTTAGGATTGTTTACCTCCCTACCAAGACAGGGGCAAACTCCTGACTGTCTGTTTCATGTCTTTGCATGCAATATGAGGGCATGATGAATGAAGAGATAAGTCTACTTTAGCATAGCTCGCAGATATCTATTGCATCAGTGAAAGCTCAGCTTAACAAGTGAGACGCATTCACTGAAAGTCCAAAGTTGACAGAATGTCTAACTCAACTTAACTTTTATATTTATGGTTTGTATTTACAATGTCACCAATTGCACTGGCATACACCCACAGCCACAGCTGCAGAAACACTTCCAAACTGATGCACAGCGTTGACATTAGGATATTATATACACTTTAAAATGGAAACATGTGGGCCTCCAGCGTTAAAGGTGCATTTCCCTACAGTCATTCAAAAAAGTTTTGCTGTAAAATGCAAAACATAAATAAAACAGAATGTAATCATTTGCTAATCCTTTTTGGCTTCAAAAAGACTTCAAAAGTTATGGGATGTTTTTATATATGTTTTACACAGTGTCCAAACTCAGGGTTGTATCAGAGAAGCAGGATCTTTTTCAGGGCCTATAATGGGAGTGAAAACACCCACAGCCATTGTTCTCTATGTCAGCATCGTGAAAAGCATCATGGCAGCATAAATGTGTCTGGATACATGACTGTGCTATTTCCCACTGACACTACATCACTCAACCCGTGTGACTTTAAATATCAAACATCTAAACTAAAATAGGGTTAAACTCACAAAGTGCATTGAAACACTGAAACATCCATGTTTGCATAACTGTGGTTGAATTCTTTCATCTTTTTATCGTCATTAAAACGACACCCTAATGTGAACACAGTTTATAGCAGAGAAGACGACAACATGAAGACGACTAGTAAAAGTACATGGGGTAGAACAATCATACCTGAGAAGAGGTCTGCCAAAGCCAGGTTACCCAACAGGTAGTAGATGGGAAAGTGAAAGCGCCGGTTTTTTAAAATGGCTGCTATGACCAGAAGGTTGGAAAAGATGACGATGAAGCAGACCATCATGCCCATAGTGACAATCACGTAGTCACGCTGGCGCCAGTGGTTGCTGATGTTCTTGCCGCTCGCCTCGTAGAAAAACTTGACGGAGCGGTTGTAGTAGCATCCATGTGTGTCTTCGGTCTCTGTATCCATGGTGAGATATCCGGTGGGTAACTGGGATCAGAGAGGAGCTGGAGAGGACGGAGAAGAGAGCGGAGTTGCAGACAGGAAGCAGAGGGGAAGGTTTAGGGCGCCATTCACACTCGCCCACTCAGGTGGGTTGGAGATCTGCATGCCATCAGCTGGACAGGTGAGGACTGGAGGGATCCAATTTGAAGTCTGACGCTTCACTGGACCGAGATTTGGGACTCTGGATCCACTTCAATCTGTGGGAAAATGAAATATTAGTTTAAGACGATAAACACAACCACTGTGCATGACTTCATTCCAAAAGCAATGTGCTAGTGCTTCATCATAAACCAAATTTATTGAACTAACAACTGAAAATTATGCACTTTGCAATTTCTAAAAAATACGTAGCATGAATCAAACCAGAAGAATAACCAGTCATACAAGTTGATTAAGATAAGATAAGATAAGATAAACCTTTATTCGTCCCACAGTGGGGAAATTTGCTGCAAGCAGTGCAGACATGAACCATATGGCTGGGCTACATGGTCCAAATCATTATCAGATGATTCAAACCAGTCAAGTCAATTGGATTTATTTAGCCCAAAGTCATGTATTTACAGCGTGTACAGCTGTGAGACTGTCTTTAAACCCTTCTACTGTTACAATGACAGAAAATGAATCTTCATCTATTCTAGATAAGACTTGTTGGTCAGACATTTAAAGGCACGATGTTGGGAAATTGTGATGGGCAGTTTTCACTGTTCTCTTATTTACTATAAATCAAATGATTCATTGGCAGGTGAATTCAGAATGATGACTGTTAATTGCAGCTCTGAGGTTGATAACAAAAATACAGAATTATCACCCAGCGCTTGTGAGCAAACACAAAACTGAAAACATCAAATGCGCTGATGCTTTTTGTAAAAGTCCACTCAAAATGTGTTTTTCACATCGTCACTTCACCCTCACTGTGCAGACGTATGTGCAGTTCGACACTAGAGGTCGTTTTAATATTTGTCTACTCCCTCTATTCCTAGGAAATGTTCTCATATATGCAGCTTACATAACCGTGATGTAGGAACTTAAAACCACCAATGCACATAACCATTAAATGGACTTTACAGTGAAGTGGAGATGTATCGTGTCCAGCAGTTAAACCTTTAAATATTTGCACATTCACAGATTCTGGATTTACTTTTAGGAAGAGGTTTTACTTATTGTGAAAGAATCATATGAGACAAAAATCAGATTCTTATGCATCGTCAAACAAGTCTGGTCTCATTCATTTATCATTAACCTGGTAAATGCGACAACAGATTTTAGCCACAAGTCAAGTCACAGAGGCCTTCGCTGTCGGTTACATAAGTTGGTGCTGAATAAAGATGCATCATCTTTTCCAGGATTGTGTGAACTTTGCCAACCTCACTACAGTATGTTGTCTCAAGGGCCTAAATACACACAAGGATCATGTTAAACCAACTGGGCTTAAATAAATAAATAAATACAGCACATGTAGACGAAAGAAGCCAAAGACGACTTTTACTGTTTGAATATGAAAAAAAAAGGATGTTGTTTTTATGCAAAAGCGAAAATGTATCTCACCCGCGAAGCTGGTGTGTTAAAGAATTTTACTCTTCATAAACCAGTAAATCTTGATAAGCTGCAGCAGCATTATCATATTACTCCTGAGGTGAGGCCACATATCTATACACGCTAACAAGTCACAACAGGAACACTTGAGGCTTTATGGCTGTGATGCTGTACTTCAAATCAACCACAGCTCAGTGAAGGACCCAGCCTTTGCTTTAACACACATTCGATTTGTGGCCGACAACAAGCCGCTTTAATCCTCTATTTACGGTAAACTCGCACAGGCCACACGGTGCATTTTGAGTCAACAACACTCCCTCGCACATTCTCTGTTTTCCTGTGAAAAGCCAGCGCAGTGCCGCGACACACACTCCGCCGTCGACTCCAGGCTCAACTCTCTCAACAATGGAAACGGCAGAGCAGCTCCCTGCAGCAGAGACACACCTCACAATTACACAATCCAGCTATGTAACTCAATCTCAATCCAAACACGCACAACACACACACACAGGGAGGCAGCCTCGGTGACCCACTCTCCGACCGGCCGAGGTTGTGTGGAGAGAGGTGCCAAATCGAAAACAGAAAAATGCAGAGAGAGTGAGAACTTTGGAAGCTGGAGGATGAAATGATGGGTGAGACACAACTGCAAGAAAAGGGTTTGATCAGGGACACAATGCAAAACAGGAAAGTGAGGGGGAAAAAAAGTGGAGTGAGAGATTGTGAAAGGACCAAAAAGACAAAGCAAGAATGAGCATTGAGTTTATGGGAATTCAATGATAAAGTCAGGCTGCAAGATAAAACAATTCCAATGCAGGAACATTAATGTTAATATCAATGATGAACTTTGGATGCGTTTACTCAATATGGATCTAACCATCACACAGCAGACAACAGTCAGTCAGTGCGAGCTCCTCCACACACACAGTGGAAACAGGCTGCAGGATTTATCTTACTAAAGTCATAAGTGGAACAAAAGGGAGGCAGCAGGATCAATTTATCAAACACCTGCTGAACAAGCAGAACACAAACTTGCAGAAATGTGATGTCTCTGCCTGCAGCCGCATCTTAATCCACATCCGGCTTGTTTTATACTTGATGCTAAAGTGCAGAAACTGAATTTGCTTCATCAACCAAAGCTGAGGAAATAGTGGACAAAAACACGGTAAAATGTCCTCAATTATACAGAATTGGTTTGTATATCTCAAAAGCAACGAAGCGCAGAGTTAAATGTTTACATTTAGACAATTTCAATATATTCTTTTATCACAAAATCTGTTCTAAACCAAGCCATGTTTGGCTTGGTTGTTCATAAGCTACATTCTAAAGTTTAAATCATTTCTTCAGGCTTCAGTCATATATATCAATATTGATCAATATGGAAAAAATGATCATGATCATATTTTTTGCAGCCCTATAATAAAACATTTGTGGTGTGTGTGCGTACAAATCAGACCTTCGAGTTCTCATCCGTGTGGCATGCACACAGGAAGTGAAGTTTTCTTCACACCTTTGTCCCTGTCACAGACGCGAGCCGTCGATCAAACACTAGTGCTGCAGCTGATCTTTCACCCCATTCCCCTCAGACCGAAGTCACACACACAGTCGCTCCATTTCCTACCGGCATCAGGACACACCTGTGAACTCTCACCTGGTGGGTTAATGCATGTACCAGGTTTTAATAAGGAAGAGGATTACATCACATTCGGTTTGTCCTTCAGCAGGTGCAGCAGTCTGATGAACCTCAATACTTTATACCAAAATGTGTCCCCAGCACAAGAATGAAAAACTGTCAAGGCATCAAATGTCAGAGGCTCTGATTCAAATGAAGTATCTGATTGAAGTTCTGTACGGCTGCTTTGTCTCCAGACAACAATTAACAACTGACAACTTTGGCTTATTTTGCTAAATGTCTTGAAGGGACGGGATGTCACATTTTTTCTTCTGCATGTGTGTTCAGCCACTATAGTGATGTGCTGACTGTACGGCTGGCTGCACTTCAGCTCATACCTGGAGGTTAAAACACAGCATCTGTCTGTTCTGCTGCACTTTGCAAACAGACGATCAAAGCAGTTGCAAAGAAGTCGAGTGAATTTCTATCTGCGTCACTTCTGCACCAAAGGTCACAAAACTCCTTCTCATAGAAGTGCAACAATCTTCCACCTGCCATATTTTAGAGCATATAAAGATCAAGACTGAGGCCATTTTATGAGCTGCTCCAAAGGTGAACATAGAGTTTTCAAAGGCTGAAAATACTCTGTAATCCATTTTTAATATCTGGTAAGAACGTGTCCCTGGCTCTTGTGGTTGCGCACATTCAGTAATTCTAAAACAATGATAACAATGATGAATAATTCCTCTGAGACACAGATGAAACCAGACACAGATTCTGCAGCTGCAATCACAGAACGTGGAGGCACCAGAAACCAATCAGCAGTGAAGACTCACAGCAGAAACCCTGCTCTCATCGTGTGTGTTTCCAGCAGCTGTTTACGGCTGAAACGCCACAAAAAACAAGTACCTGCAGCAGCAGACACACAAAGACAGCAACTAGTTAATGCAGCATTTAAAACCAAGGAGCCAGATGTGTTTTTAAGAGCTGGTGAGACCAGAACGGAGCAAAGGAAAGTGATTACTGCAAAAAAAATGTAATATCAGAACTGCAATAATTAGTCAATGAATCAATTATTCGACTGAAAGAAAATTAACTGGCAACTTTTTTGATAATTGATTAATTGTTTCAGTCATTTTCACGCAAGAATGTTGAACATTTTCTGGTTCCAGCTTCTTAGATGTAAAGATATT
Source organism: Holacanthus passer (assembly GCA_025331565.1). Taxonomy (NCBI): domain Eukaryota; kingdom Metazoa; phylum Chordata; class Actinopteri; family Pomacanthidae; genus Holacanthus; species Holacanthus passer. The sequence continues at coordinate 3,211,818 of JAFREQ010000027.1, forward strand.
GTGCTTTTCTTTGTCATTCATGACAGTGAATGAAGGTTTTGGACTGTTGGTTGGACACAGACTAAACAATTAAGTGTGAAAATAATAGGCAGATTAATTGATAATTGAAGTAATCATGAGCTATTAACCCAGACACTGGGGAGGCAGAGGTGTAAAGCCTGTGTCCAATCAAATATGCAGATCATAAATCTGATTTCTTACAATGAAGACCACCGTTGGCCAGCAGGGTGCTGGCGGGAGCGGAGGAGGGAGGAGAGGAGGAAGAATGTGAAGGTGAGTCCGAATGAATGGTGGCACCAAAGGGAGAGAGCTGGCTGACATGATGGAGAGCAGGAAGGCAGACAGACTGTGCGTGCACAGACGATCAGCTGTGGAAACCTCTGATGGCAGCGGCCGAAAGCTTCCAGTTCTTGTAAGCAAATGAGATTTTAAGATTGATGTTTTGGTTACATTTTGACAGAGTCAGGCTACTTGTTTCCTCCTGTTTCCAGTCTTTGTGCTAAGCCTTGATTTAGCTCACAGCCATGAGAGCCGTGTTAAAATGAATGTCTAATAATTATAGCATCTCCAGCGTGGCTCATTAAAACTTTGGGCACATCCCTGAACTCGACCTCATTGCACATCTCTTCCCAAACAAGCGATTTGCTTCCTTGACTCTGGACACCAAGTTCACTGTGGTGCTGTCGCTTTGTGTGGCTCCGCAGGACTGCATTTGCATGACTGTGTGTTTTCATGCATCGCGCTGTACGTCTGTGTTTGTGTGTGAATGGACGGGGCCGAATCAGTAAACACCAGTTTGAATGCAAACCGGTCATTACCAGAGCTGCCACACCCGAGTCTCTTCTCCTCCTCCTCCTCCTCCCTCACTCTCTGAAAGTAGAGTCTCAGCACTTCCATGAAACACATGTGTGACTAAAACCAACACTGCAGCGGAGGTGGCGGTGTTGGCGGTGCGAGGGACTGTGTGACCTCTCGTTCCAGGTAAAGACAGAAATTCTGCTCGTCTCCTCAGGAGCTCTCTCTGGGTGCGTTTGCTTTAATGAACCGCCTCCTCTGAAGCGCGTGCATCCAGCTGTGAGGTATGGACGAGCAACTGGTGGGACCGGTCGGGCGTCCTCTACATAATGATCACCATTAGAGATTTAATCACACAGACGCATGCACACACACACTTCCTGTCTGACCACACAAGGACACCAATGAGGTCGATTTACCGCCAGAGCAAACGACAGAAATACACATGTTTTGTTGCTATGCAATAAGGACCGTTTTAAATGAATTACCTCATATCAATTCCTGAACGCGTCTGAAGGGCTGCATATTTAAATCTTACTCCAGTGACCTCTGAGAAACTTTGCATATAGAAAATCGTTGGAGTAAAAGCACCGTAGTGACGATCCTCTTTGTCAGAATGAGACCTTTTCTGTAGGTGGTTTATCTGAAGTGTTTTAGAAGAAATAAGGTTATAAACAAATTACAGTAAGTACATAATGGTAGTGTTTCCCCTCATTGACTCACAGGCAAATTCTCTTATCATGTTTCCTTCTCTTTGATGAAACTGTTCACTTTATAACGTCACAATCCCTGATGTTCAGCATGAGACATGACAGTAACTCAGCTGTCCCAGATCGTCCACGTGCAGACAAGCAAATCAACAGAAAACGACACGACAGTTTCGATCATACGTTTGTCATTTAAGTCACTTATTTATAAGGAGAAATCCCAAACCATCCCAACTTCCTGCTTCTCAGATGTGAGGATTTACTGCTGCACTTCATTTCATATCATTGAATATCTTTGGGTTGTGGTTGGACAAAACAAGCATTTGAAAAGACGTCACCTGGGGCTGTGGGAACTTGTGTTTTATGCTTAACAAAAATAAAGCTGATTCAATTTGATCCTGTTTTTCTCTACCAGAACTTTTGCCTGAACAAAAGTATCTGTTAAAGGAAAAAATAACCAAGATTTCAAATCTGATCAAACTTTTGGTCCTTTTTAATTAAAGGTTCACCAGAAACATTTCGGTGGGAATCAAAAAGTATTGATCCTCAGCTCTAGTGGTGATGTTGTACTGGACTGTATTAGATGAGAGACATGAGATGAAGGGCTGAAACGATTAGTCGACTAATCTATTACAAAACAATTAGTTGTCCAATAATTAATTAGTCATTTAACTAATGTATTAAGCTGGTATTTGCTAGTTTCGGCTTCTCAAAATGAGCATTTGCAACTATTCTCTACTTTATATGGCAGTGGACTGAATATCTTCTCATTTATATAAAAAAATGCAATTTGAAGATTTGAGGAGTTTGATTTCATAAATTTCATAAACTATACAATCATGACAATAATAAAAGAGCTTTCTCTTTTTCCCGATCCCTCATGAATGTGAATGACTGTGGAAAAGAGAAGTTCAACACCACCAATATCCACAGCCTGAGAAACTGCCACAGAGTTGAGTCAACAGTGAGACACAGTGTCAACACGACCTGAACTGCACAACCTTCACCGTGATGATTGATTACAGGGCAGCTGAGCCGGATTGCTTCAGACTGTACAGGTAAAACACACCTGCAGATTGAACCATAAAAACTCATCATCTGAAACCAGGACATATAGTTTCTGTTTGCCAGCTGGGAAACGTGCTGTGGTTACACCCAGTCAGGCTCAAGGAGAAAGCAGGAGAACTGGAAAAGGTGCATGTTGCAGGAACAGGTCAGGACAAAGGTCGCGTGACGAGATCATTTGTGAGGAAGAGTCAAACTGACAGTGTGGAGGCTGTAATGAAGTCCAGACTCTTTGAGACAGTACAGATGCCTCAGCACGCGCACACACACACACACACACAACCCAACACAGGAACAATAAAACACACAAACCCTTCGGCTCCGTCTCGTCTCCAACACTTTTACGCACGACGGAGACTTTTTACGCACAAGAAATGCAGAGAGGACAAACATGTGAACTCACCTTTTCTTGTCTCTGTGAACTCGTTTATCAAGTAAATCCAGATCAGAGTCCTGGTCGAGGTCACAAACAAGCTGGTGTTTCGTTGTCCCACCTGAGGTCCGGCTTCCAGCAAGCTTCGCGCGCAAAATGGCACAAATTACGCATCAAAAAATAGAAACCAAACGTTTTCTCTCTTTCTACCGAGGCTCCATTCTCCAGCTCTTTTGTCCTTTTCCTCCCACTCACGCTTGCTGAACAGTCTCAGTCACCTGTGTCGGGACTTTCTCCTGCGCTTCCGGTATTTGGAGATGTGGTTACCTGTGCGCAGTGATCCCAGGTGAAGCGCAAAGGGTGCGGCACGGTCCTGCTGCCGCTGCTGCTGCCGCCCTCTCTCTCTCTCTCTCTCTCTCTCCCCCTCTCTCTCTCTCTCTCTCTCTCACAAAGGAAGCCTGGTCTGAGCTCCTGCCAACCTGAGCTCTTAGTATCCGCCCCCAGCTGCCCCCCCTCGTGGGCCGAGCAGCCAATGAGAGAGCAGCTGAGGAGGGAGCTGGGTGTTATTCAGGCGGGTTTATATGATTTTGACAGAGATGGGAGGTGAATAATTGATGCCCAAGGTTGTCTGGAGGTTGGTACTATTTCTCCCTTTAGTTCAAGATACTGTAAAGATTTTATCAACAAACATTCATTCAACAGCTATAAAGAAGGAGCTCATGTGCAAACAGCAGTGATGCAAGGTAACTAAGTACATTTACTCAAATACTGTGCAGTTTTGAGGTGCTTGTACTTTACTTGAGTATTTCCATTTTCTCTTACTCGATACTTCTACTCCATTACAATTCAGAGAGGAATATTGTATTTTTTACTCCACTGCATTTATCTGGTAACTTGTAAGTTCAAATAAATTAAGATATATTATCGTAAGTTAGGGTAAGACACTATTAACAAGCTTTCCAACCATTTGTAAAGTATTTTAAAATTTACCAGCTGCAACATTAAAGTGATGAACACATGAATGCATCAATAACTGTAATCCAATAATCACATATGATTCTGAAATGTGGTCATTCTGCACAATGAGTACTTTTACTCTTGGTACTTGAAGTACTGTATATTTAGATGCTAATGCTTTTATACTCTTACTAAAGTAAAACTTTGAATGCAGGGCTTGTGCTTGAGTACTAGAGTATTTCTATCACTGCTTTTACTTGAGTAGAAAAATCTGATCACTTCTTTCACCACTCGCAAACAAAATTTACAATCTAGTAATACAAGTACATTTACATTTGAAAATATTTACCCCCAAAAATGAAATAGCTAAAAATGAATAACTGAACAAATTAGGATTGTTCAGGGGATTCAACTCTTCACAGACTGAAAAGACAAGACATCATAAAAAATCAATCTGTCAGCTTCAAGTGAAAAGACGCTACGCCATGTGAACAATGGAAACAATGTTAGTAGTACAGTTACTTGGAAGATAAGATAAGATGAGATAGATTTAAGTACAAGTAGGAATGAGTGCAAATATTAAATATCAAAAAAGGTACAAGTATAAAAATATCAATAAACTAATATTCAAATTCCACAAGATCCCAAATGTCCACAATGCCAAAACCATAAACAAGATTACCAGTAAGGATCATAAGTAGTTTCATATCGAAGTTGCAAGCAGCTACAGTTTGTATGAACGAGGTCAAATCTGAAGAACAGGTGAGTTCATGTGGTTCATTCAAAATGCTCAATGAGTCCAGGACATGTCACATATTATCTCACGGTGTCCTGTGAATCAGGATGTTGTGACGATTGTGATCCACAGAGAGACAGAAACAAGGGACATAAATGGAAAAGGCACGAGACAAGTAAAGAGACGTGATTTAATGAGTTTTGCTGAATGTAAATTCTCCTCCCGACTGAGGCCTCGTGTTTAAAATGTGGAACATACACATGACATGACAGCAGCGTTTCTGGTTTGACTCCAGTTGTGGACCTTTGTTTCTCTCCCTCCCCCATGTTTCCTGTCACCTTTCAACTGTCCACTGTTGAATAAAGGGGAAATGCCTAAAATATTTCAATCTGCCGCCACTGCTTTAACAAACAGAGATGTGAGTACAAAGTCTCCTCAGAATAAAAACAACCATTCAAAGCGTCCGTACCTCAGAACTGTAATTGAGTTTTTTCCCCCAGATCTCCATTTGAGCAGCTGCACTTTCTGCTTTCCTTTTGTTATAAAGCTTAATTAATCAATTTCATGGTTTAAATCCCTTCAGTTTTCCACATTGTATAACATCATTCTTATGGCAGTATTCTCCCTCTGCAGGCTGCAGCTGAGTCTTTGCTTCTGATGCTGTTTCCTTTTGTCCGACTGTCACGTTTTGTTAAAGCAACTCGGGAGAGAAGCTGAAACATCAGGGAGGGATTTCAAGTAGATGCTTTTACTTTGAGATCTCAGAAACCACATAAATGACCAAAAACAATAATCGGGTCACAGACTAGTAGGTTTTCAGTTCCTCAGGCCGACTGACCTTGTCCTCGTCACAACCAAATCTGCCTCTGGCCCGGTCCAATAATGACAGTGACAGCCGCAGAAACAACACCACCAACCTCCAGCAACAATGGGCTGTCAGGCTCATCTTTTATTCAGGAGACGAGGGCACGAGGCCTGCAGGCGGCCCGGCTCACCGCCCCAGTGAGAGGCTCTTTTCACATCACGTCAGGAACAAAATGAAGCCGTCTCTGGTTATCTTGTCTTACAGGGGACGAAGCTTAGGATGAGCTGTTTGCACTCGATATTGCTGCAATAAGGGTTTATGGAACATCAGAGGCCAATCGGAAGTGCCAGTATTGTCTCATGATGAAAATGAGTGGACAAACGAAGGGAAAAGATAAGGAGAAAATAACAGGGGCGGCTGCTGGAGCTGGAGCGAGAGTGGCGAGCAAGAAGTGGATTCTCCTTCCTGTTTGCGTAAACGGCCGAGTGTGTGGAGGTTTGCATGTGAGAAATGTGACAGGCGTGTTTGTACAATCTACTGTCCTTATTCTGCGGGTTGCGTGTCGCGGCTGATGTGTGTGTTCCGGCGGTCATAGTTTCCAGTTCGCTGCTTGGAGCCTCCCTTATTTCCTCTCAGTGTCACAGACAGCTGCTCGGACGACGGTGCTGAGGATGAGGATTGCTCTCCGTGCCCACCGCACCTGTTTGTCACCGCACATGACCAGACAGATCTGTCATGTTAGGGCGTAATACCAGCAGGCCAGAGCAATATACTATGAAGTTTATGCTTTGAAATTGGCTGTTATTGCACAATGAACGACGTCTTATGGCAGGTTTCTTTGTATGAGCGAGCATGAGACAGAGGCAAGAGAGCAGGGTTTGACAGGAGGAAACCGATCAGTGAGATCCATTCACAGCTGATGGCAACATGGAAAAAATGACTGTGACAAAACCGAATGATTTTCAAGGATTCATGGTTAACTTTATGACTTTATCAGCCTTTAAAAATGAAGAATGTCGCAGCAACATGAATTCATTTTACTGGAAGTGACACGAAGACAAAGACAGTTTTGCTGTCTCACTGTGCCACTAATAACCAAGACGTCCTGGTTGTGCAAAATGTAACGGAATTGATTTGAATCATCTGTTGCACAACTACACAACAAGCTTGCAAAAGTTGCGTCTCCTCCGACCACAGTAAATACATGATAAACAGTAAAAGTAATGTTTTACAATAACAACAACATACACATTTATACATCAGCATATGGAAGATAGAAGCAGTAAGTTCATTATAAAGAGTTGGCTAAAAAACAGTTTCAACAAAAAACAAACATTAACTTCTTGAAGGTAGATTTTAAGGCAGGACAGCAGAGGTTTGTATATAAACTGATGTGTATGTACAGATACATATAAGTAGGTACTGTCATTCTGAGGTTGGTCAGGCGAAGTCTATATTGACACTTTGACCACTTGTTGTGGCAGAAGCTGGACGTGTCAACCATTCATCCATTACTTCAATAATTTCAACTGTACTTTTAGGTAAAGATTTCAACTACACATCCTTTAGTTTTATCAAACCTTTTTTGAAATGTTCAGCCAGTACTTCAAGCCAGTTATTTCAACTAATTATCCAATACTTTTAGCAGTCAGTATTTTTTTTAATTAACTGAACTTCCTCACAGTCTTTCCTGCAGAACGTGAGGGTGAAAGGTCAACACCAGCTCCTGGATGCACCAAGTTCATGACAAGCTTTTTTCCTCCTGCTGTTACAATGTTAATCAACTCACAAGCCTTGGTGCTATTTATGTAACATGGGATTCATAGAGTAGCTGTGAGTCAAAGTCAAAAGGTTATTTAAAAAAAAAGAGTGCTGTGTTAATAAAAAAGCTAAAACAGACCAGAGGAAGCTCTATTTTCGAACAGGGAGCAGAAAAAGAGGAAGAGGAAACATTGTGAGGATGCCCAGACAACAATGGAGGAAAAGCAGAGGTGCTTTGGAGTGATTTATCGAGGAGGGCGTGAACGTTCTTGACCGGCGTGCGGCGAAACGGCAGAGCGGGAAAGTCCGGTCAACGACTGCACGACGGCCACATCACCTCCCACGGGCCACCATGTGCACCGGGAAACAAAGCTCCCGAGCCTGAGAGCAGGTTGCGTGTGAGCAGCAGAGCGTGTCAGCAAGTGTGTAGAAGTGTGTGTTTGTCAGAGCTTTGCTGGCTCTTGTGCAATGTGTTGGAGGCTGAGTCGCGAGTGTTTGCGTGTGCATAAATCACATATGGAGCTGCTTACTGTCATCTGGCATCGATTTTGGGAGGGCCTTGATGTCCCGATGATTGCCCTCATCCCCGATTTCCACCCCCCACCGCTTTTAATGCCATTAACGGGAAGACTGACTCTGAACCGATCTAGAGAGGAAGCCGAGCATGTGCAGCACGAGCTGCTGGCACACGGCGTTTGGAAATGCCCTCCACGCCCCCACATGCAAATACACACATTTTTCTTAAAAGATGAGTCACAGTTCCTGAGAAATGTAACTCTGAGTGGACACAGGCCTCCATGTGGTGACGCCTGTTGCAAGAGCGGATATTTGGTTTTGTTTGCTGTAGCAGAGACAAAATGCCTCAATATAAACATGAACTGGTTGAAATTTAAATTTGCTCGACTGTTGCAGGGATGGAAAATGTAAATAAATCTTTTTTTTATTTAGAAGTAAAAGAACTTCTGGAAATTCCAAAACACGAAAAAAGTCTCACATGATGTGTGAAATGTGACATATTCACAGAGAATCTGCAGTTTCCCTCAGCTCTACAGAGCATTTTAGTATCTTTCAGTTCATCGTTTTGGTTTCACATCCCAAAACTTTACTGTCCTGGTTCTCTGTGAAAAGTTGGGTGGCTGTAGGTCAGGAGGTAGAGCGGTTGCCCACCGACTGGAAGGTTGGTTGTTCGATCCCTGGCCCCTACATGTGACTGTATGTTCCTTTGGATAAAAGCATCTGCTAAATGAAATTGTACAATTGTGAAAACTTCACGTCGTATCCAGACACAACAGGAAGCTGTTTTCACTGACAAAGCAGTTAATCTGCTAAAGGGTCAGATACGTCCCTGAGCAGTTGGTGGAGACTAAAAACAGAGTAAAGATGAAGAAACAAAATGAAAGGTTCATTTATTTATCATTCTACAACACAAGGTTGTACAAAGACATGCTTGTCTTCTCCCTGCTGATGTCTCCACTTTCCGTCCTGAACCCCAGCTTTCAGTCTTCATCTGGCTGTGTTTTACGCTTCCTCGTCACCGAAAAGCTTTCCTGGCTCCGGATGGCGCCGTCGCCTCTCCATCCATCCACGACTCTAAATGAATTCTAACGTTGCTCCGTAACTGATGTGTAAATAAGCCACTGTTTGCCAACGAGTTTGCCTAATCAGCTTCATAAGGTGATAATACACTCGGAGTTCAGGTCATTTAGGTCCATTTAGCTGAGACGAATGAAGTCTGATCCAAAGGTCCTGCCATAAACCCTCTCTTCGTGATGTTGAAACTGCTTTAAAGTTATAGATGCTGCTCCTAGATGAGTTATAATAAGAGGTGATGAATGATTGATTGGTATAAATGGGCTGGACAAAATAATAGAAACACCTGTCAATGTCCATTTTAGACGTTTCCTTTTCAAAAATTAGCCTAATTCTTTGTACTGGGCTGCTTCCTGGTGTGAATATGTCTTTCTCTGGAAGAAAAGAGCACACGGACCACAGAGAAGTAAATATTCACTGTCCACTCGTTCTGTGTTTTGTTATCCTGTAAAGCAATGGCTCCCGATGGAGCCTCCAAGAAGGGTCACAAAATAAATCTGAGGGGTCACAAGATTCAAAGTGTAGGGAAGCAGAGAAAAACACAGACTTTTGGGGCCTATAAAAATATTTAAACACTGAAAGAACATTATTTTTGGTGCAACCTGTGCACACATGCAACCACCGACATGATAACAGACAAGCATCACAAACCAGAAAGACTTTTTACAACATACATATCTTTCCTTTTGAAATGCTCACAAAACACGACAAAAGGAAATGAACTATAAAACTGTGCTTCGGTACATAAACGAGTGAATGTACCTTTCTCCTGTAATGGTGGACATAAAACAAACTGGGGCTGGACAGAGCAGGTCAAGAATGCAAAGAGCTGCTCGCTTCTCTGCCTCCAGAAGAGGATCACATGACTCCTCCACGAACACTCGAAGCTCGCTGAACGAGGCAGCTCTCTTGTATCTGTTGCCACATGTAGCAGCAACTAATGTTTCTCATTCCTTCTCTGCTATTCATTCACCTCTCGTCATCCCTCTGCCACACTCATAACACTCATCGTGGTGTGGGACAAACTGTTCTCTTGAGAAAGAGAGACTCTCAGTGAGACTTTCACCTGGTTAAGTAAAGGATGCATATGTTTAGCTTCATTGTGTCTTAGCACATTTCTCACTTCTTCATTCATTAAAAGCCACAGACGCTCCCAGGTTCCCTTTTTCCTCTAACATTACACAAGCTGTGGCTGTAACAGTCTTCACCACAGAGTCTCAGTCTTCACTCCCCTTACATTCTCAGACTATTTAGGTATGATCTCTTCCTCCTGTATATGTTTGCCATTCTTATCTCGAGAAGCAAGAAGCGAGTGCACCAGCATCCCTTATCTTTATGTTGGCCTTTTCTCATCCTCACCTAATAAATTCAGGGCCTCGCTTGACAGTTTTCCCACATTTACTTTCACCGACCTCTCTCCTCCGAGAGGGGGTTTTGGAAATGCAGCAAGTTTCTGTCACGCCCTGGATTTGATTTTTAACAAGTCAAATGCTATGCAGAAACCGCAGAGGCGCTCATTTGAAAGTCAAAGGCGACGGACGGGGAAAAGCTTTCTGCTTGTTTAACAAGATAAAGAACGGTTGAGCAGAACAGATCATCACAACAGCAGGGTTATCAGCACTGTGCACATTATCAGAGCGCTCAAGGCCACAGCAAACACAGTTTAGGATACACTTTAAATAACAATGTGCTCAGTATTATTAGCAGCGTGTGCGTGTCAAGGTTTCACATGAGTGATATTTGAAGATCGAGGCAATCGTGAGTCTTAAAATGCAAAGCAGCGTTGTCTTAAGTTGGATCTGTTGAAGTCATGTGACTGACCACATCTGTATCTGTCTGCTGCTTCTCTCCAACCTGCAGCTGGTTTGAACTGGTCTCAACCACAACATCCTCTGTTGTAAAAGTCCATCCTGCACAGCGGTCCAGTTACAGAGGGAGTCCGTCCACACCTTCAAGTCTCACGACACCTTGTGTCCACTTTATTTTTGACTTATTTCCTATTGTTATTGCACTTTATTCCCTCATTGGAACAGAGCTGTGATCGATGATTAGACATTTCCATAAGACCATTGCTTTACGCATCATAAAAATATGCACTATATCATATGTCAGACTAATGAAACATTTTCATCAGCAGCATCCAGCGCCTCAGTGAGAATCCTGTTCACCTTCACTGTCTGATATGCAAAAAGAAATAGCAAAGGACTAAACTCAAGCTACAAATGTTTTACTGGCAGAATATTTTGAATATATTTGATCTTAATTTTTCAAATGACACATTTATTTTTGCTTTGGATTATTGACAACATTCTAATAAAATAATAATATTTTGGGACATTTTGGGATGACGTCTTGGACGAATGTTGTTCCTGGAGTTTGTCCACAAACCATTCATCCTGTTTAATGGAACTGCAAGTGATTTCATTTATAGTCACTTAATTTTGACATTTTGATAATGACATGTTCAGAATTAAGTTTCATATTTAATGCTACTGCCGTCTATTCTAGTAAAGGTTGTTGTGCCAAAATATATATAGATATTTCTATCACAGTATATGAAAAAAGATCTTAACATACTTGTTTAGTCCAACTTTTAATTAGGTTTTATGCATTTTCCTTCCCTTCACCATTCTCTCAAGCTGTACCTGACTTTCTTTACAGCTCCCCCCTGTGGCTAAAATTGGATAATTGCAGATCACAGTACGTGTGTGAATAAATCTCAGTGCAAATGACAAGAAACAAATACAAGATTTTTAAAGATTTTTTTAAATATTATTTTAATACTTTTCTTAAAAAAGATGTTGTACTCCATAATCTGAACAAGATGAATCTATTGACCTCAATGCCTCACTCACCAACATACCAACAGGTTGTTCTTGGTAAAATAAATCAGAGAAAAATAGCAAAGGGAAAAGAAAACAAAATAAACTCAAAACAATCAAATATGAAAAGGGGAAAAGAAATGAAACGTAATGTGGTTATAGAATGGAAGAACGGTAGGGCCAACCTAAGGAAACTGGGGAAACCTCTCGCTTCCAGAAAAGCACAATGGCACACGACATCCCAAAACAGTTACCACGGATGATGAAAACATCTTAAAAATAAAAACTAAAAGACATAAAGATGACAACCTATTATACACCCTGTAGAAGCTGTGAGGAAGAGAGTGGCGGAAGAGACGGCTAAGAAAGACTAAAGACATGTACATGATGAAAAGGAAACAATAAAAAAAAAAAAAAAGAGAGAAGATGCAAATAATGAAAGAGTTAAGTGCAGATATTGAACAGCTACAGAATGACGGGGGCGTACAGTGATTTTGGAACCGCTTCTTCAAACTATTACAGAGCAAACTGCTGCATATCTTCGGATTTAAAAGGGGATAAAGGAAAATTAAATAGCAATAAAAACATAGCCTTTAATATAAAGTGAAAAGAAGATGCATTTTACACGTAAAAAATGTGAATGAACTTTCAGCACTCAATAGATTGGTTTTGGCATAGAGTTGAGAAAAAAAAAAAAAACAAACAGAAAAGGTATGAGAGAGAATAAGACAGACGAAACAATCCTCTCAATAGAATCATAAAAAAGTTTTTTTTTCTTCTTTACAGTAAATTCTACAAAATCAAAACCAGAGTTCAGAGATGAACACAGAGACAAGCTTTGCTCCCCGAAATCCAAATTCCTCTCATGTTCTTTTTCGCTGACATTTCGTCGTATATAATATATATTCACGTATCTATTTATATATATAATATGTATAATTTGTTGGGTATGATTGTTAGTTTACAGGCCAGAGCGCTAAGGCAAAGGACACACTCTGAAACTTTTAAAATGCCATCGTTCCTTCCTCGTCGCCCTCGGATGTTCAACGTGCACACAGACCGAGCATCACCTGAAGCCTCCACCTCTCCAATTAGTGACCGAAGAGAGAGAATTAGAAGGAAGTGAAGGGAGGAAGGATGTTTTAGAAAAGTGTGTGAATGTGGCCGGGGTGTTGCGTTCCCACTGTGTCCTGAGAAAACAATCGACTCTCAGACGACCGCTGAACCTGACAAACTAGACCAGCCCACACCTCCCAGTTAAAATTCATCTTCAAATAAAAATAAAAAAGAGAAGAGACGAGATTAGAAGAGAGGAAAAAAAAACAAACAAAAAAAACCAAAGTGATCTGTCCGTTTGTAATTTGTTCACCCGTTCCTTTTAAAGCCCCTTCTCTCCTCTCAAGACATTAGAGAATAAGGTTTTTCACTTAATTTCTTAAATTAAATTCACCTCTTTACCATCATTATTTTTTTTTATTTCATGTAAAAGTTCTGTCCCCTCCTTTTCATTCGGTCTTTTCTCGAGGGAGCCGACTATCGTATTATTTCACTGTCCGCCTTCGACCTGACGTCCTTGGAGACCCAGAGCCGACAAACATAAACACCAAGCCAGACACCAAAACGTATCTGAGGTTGGAGGAAAAGAAGGTCGCTTAATTCAATTTCACTTCGGCCCCTCTCATTCACATGACACAAGCCAGCTGTTTCAACTACTGAGAGAAAGGGACAGTTACTATCAAGTCTGTATGTGTGTGTGAGTGAGTTTGTGTGTGTATTTGTGTGAGCAGCGACCATGTGTATCAGAGCATTGTGGTCTATATGCGTGTTTGTAAATTTGTGTATGTGTGTCTCAAGGTCCTTCTCTCACTCCCATCATCTGCCGTTTCCCTCTCAGAACAGATTCTCTTCAAAGATGGCCATCAGGTCGCTCTGGAAGTTGATGTCGATGGTGTCAGCCATCTGCAGAGGAGAAGAAGAAGAACATTAAAGACTGCCTTTAAAAATCAAAAATCAGTGTTGCTTTTTGAACAGTTTTGTGCGTACCGCCTCTCTCCTGCGCCTCTCCTGCTCGCGGCGGCGTGCCATCTCCCTCTGCTGGTCGGGAGTGTTCTGCGCAGCCGAGGAGGGCGGGGGCGGGGCTTGTGGCTGAGCGGGTGGGGCCTGTGGGGAGTGAGTGGGCGGGGTGGAAGCCGGAGGTGTCGGAGCAAGCGGCGACTGTTGTTCCTGGCGACGGCGGGCGTCTTCTTGAGCTCGACGAGCCTGCTCCATGGTGTCCTCGTCATCGCGTCTACGCACAAAGAAACAAAAAAAGAAAATAAGACGGCTGGCTGCAGCTGGTCTGTTCATTCTAGATCAGGGGTTTTCAAAGTCTGAGAATGTGGCCCCCTCACCCCTCACTTTGCCATTAGTTTACTTGCTTAGTTTCACTCAATTCCAATGGCCAATACAATGGCTGCAAAAGATGGTTTGAAAATACAGATGAGAGGCTAAAACATCTAATGATATTAATAACGCTTACATTATTATTAAATTTTTTTTAAATTTAATATCAAGTCCCTCTATGTCTGCTTCTCCTGCTTCTCTGTTTTCCCTCCTACCGTAGCTTTTCTTGCTCTCTCCTGGCTTGTTCAGCTTTCAGTTGCCTCTCTCTCTCCTCCTTCTCCCTGGCGGCCCGTTTGAACTGTTCAAAGCTGTCGCTGGAGGAGCGCACGGAGGAGGCTGGCGTAGACTGGGACCTCTGAGCCAGGCTGGCCCAAGAACCCATGTTCTTTAGCTTGACATCCTGGGAGAAGACAAGGAGAAGGCGGCAGAAAATGTCAGGTTTAATGGAAGGAGAGGAAACAGACAATCCAGAAAGTGTGGCGTCGCTGTAATGCAGCTGAAGCCATTATCTTCTTCTCTCACACTCACACACACCTGTGTCTTCTTGGGAGCAATTGGGGTTTTGGGCTCTTGCTTGATCTTGATGTCTTGCTGGGAGCAGGGTGGTGCAGGGGAGTCTGGGAGGCGGGAACCAGGGCGAGAACCATCTAATGATTTCAGATCGAGTCCTGCAGGAGACAGAAATGGGGATTAACTACACATATGCACCTTAGATCAATGGACAGGAGACGATAGTTACAACAAATTCTCATACTCACTGTGTTTGTTGTCTGGTTTGTGTGAGTCTTGACGCATGGCAGGGCTGAAGGGCGAGGGTGGCAGAACTGGCGACTGGGAAGGCTTCTCCTCTTTGACCCCCACCAGGTTGGACCTCTGCTCCTACAGGCACACAGACACATATTATATTTACATCCAAAAGGTCAAGAATCAAAAATAAAAAGAACATTTTCGTCAAAGATGCTGTCAGCGTTAAAATTGGTGACTTTTCCTTTTAACATTTGCGTCTCAAAATACACACTTGAAAATGTAAATGAGGCACAGCAGATTTTGTTTTGCTGGCACATACAGTCAACACACACACACACACAGCATGAAGAGGTAGGCGGACCACTCACATGTTTCTTGGTCTGTGATGGTGACTGCTGTCCCATTGTGTGGAACTGAGGCATCTGAGGAGAGTGCATCATCAGGGGAGAAGGGCTCTCACGCAGGCAGCCTAGAAATACAGGAGAGGAAATATTGCAAATGCTCCACTATTCAGTTCAACAGCAAATTTAACTGAATGTGCATCAACTTTTACAATATTTGTATGTCTTGTGATTCACAAGCCTGAGGATACATTTTCTAAATGAAAAAAAAAATCTTTAAGTATCACAATAAGCACAGCAGGCTTGTATTGTGTACTTTGAATCACTGCTGTATTTTCTTGCAGTGCTTCAATATGCAATAAGAGCAGCATAATTAAAAGGGTAGTTCCTTCATTTGCATCCTGTGGCCACAAGACCCTCGTCACACAGGTTTTAACTGTCCTTGAAGAGGAAGCTAGCTTGCTCCACAACACGGTCAGACACAGGTATGACACAATATATTCATCTACATTTCACTTCACTGAAGACAAACATCAAAAAACATCACTGTTTTGAAAGTATTGAACTACTGGACTTAAAATGTATTTATCTTCCATTTAGTCTTTTTAGCACTGCAGCTGTTTAGTTGCTCTGTTCCCATTAATATTATTATTAGATTTATCAACATGTTATAGTTAAAAAAAAAAAGTTTTAGAAGCTGGAAAATAACCCAATTTAGTTTTTCTTGCTGTTGCAATGTTTTTAATGTCAGTTTGGTTTGTAAGATCAAAATGCCCTTTCTTGTTGTGATGCTGTTTATTTAGTCACAATAAGTAACAATATGTTTTCCTTGAGCATACAGACATGTTACCTGTGGAGAAAGGCTCTGCCTTGCTGCGTGGTGATGGCTGCTGTTGGTGTTGTTGCATCTGTTGGACCTTCTGCTGCAGGGCCACCCCCTTCTGCTGCTGCGGCGCTGACGTGTGCGTATGTGGGAACGGCTGCCGCATGTGCGCGTGGCCTGAGCTGTGTCTCTGCGTCAGGGGAGGGGCGGGTGCCGTTACAGCCTGCGTGTGCATCGACGGCATCAGCTGAGGGGCGACCTGTGCAGGTGAATGTGTGTGCGCGTGTAGCGTCTGCGGGGCAGGTCGAGCCTGGAGCGACTGCAAGAAGGTGTGAACTTGACTGAGGGGGATTTCAGAACTGGTGGGCGTCGGCTCCTCGTCATCCTCCAGCAGGGCTTGGGGAGGTTGCGCCGAGAGGGTACCCAAGATGCCGTGCGATGGGGGCGAAGGAACGCGGGGACGGGGGACAGGCTGGGGGAGAGTGAGTGGAAGCGAGGGCTGTAGCTGGGGTGAGGAGGGTGGAGGAGGGGAGGGGAGTGAGGACGGGGGAGGCTGTGAGATTTTTGGAGGAAGTGGTGCTGCTCGGTTGCTAGGTCTTGACGGTTGCTGGGGAAGAGCGTTGTGAACCGCTGCAAACAACACAAAAAGAGAGGGATGGGAAACAAAATGGAGTTATAGATTTTTTCCTTTTAAAAGCAACTTTATCTTTAATTTTTAAAAGAAACATTGTCAACAGCAGAGCCACAAATTTGGGTGACGTAAAACAAAAGCGACCATTGCAGCTCTAATACTGAAGTGTCTGTACCTGGTGAAGGTATGATGGGATGTTGGTTGAGGAAAGGGTGTGTCTCAGTGGGCGTCTGGCCCGTGGGTGTGTTTGCGCTGAGGCCAGACACGATGTTGGCTCCGGCAGTAGTAATGGTTGGATTGGGCTCGACTGCGTTTGACTGCGTCAGGAGAGGGTTCATGAATTGAGCCAGAGGATCAAATCCAGAGCTCAAAAGCTGGGACGAGTCCAGAGGTGGGACTGGGACGTGGACAGGGGGAGGGGGGACAAATGGTGGTTTGGACTGGACTACTTGAGGCTGAATCTGAAGCTGAGGAGCGACTGGGCCTGCTCCGCTACTGAGGGACTGGTGTGGTCTTTTGGGGTCTTTGTTAGACGAGGTCTTCTTCTGCTGCTTGGGAACCAGCCCTGGTAGACGAACAGTAAATGAAACATATGAAGGAAAGCTGATACAATGAAGAACTACAGCTAATGTTTCTAACAATAACGACACGCTGACAGCTGTTGTGTGTGTACGTTACCATTCTCAGAGTCTTCACTATCAGAGGAGTCGCTGCTGTCTGAAGATGAAGATCCTGTCTTCATCTTTGTCACATTTGTTGCTTCCAGAGGCTTCTCTGCTGCAGCAAAACACACCGACAACATTCAGAAACTGATCGACTGACAGCTTCTGTCTCACTCAAGCAAAGAGATTTTAAAAAAGTCTTAACGAGGAAGTTAGTTCACAATTGGGCAAACATTCTGTGATTTCCCAGACTGAATAAATTCAAGTAAATGAGCAACACTTCTTTGCTCAAATAAAAGGCCATAGCCAACAGCCAGTCAGCTTGCAATTGGACAGAAGCAGGCTAGCTATTTCCCCCTCTTCTAGGTCTTTGTGCTAATCTAAGCCAACCACTTGCTGACTTACATTTAAATTTATGCAGTCAAACTGATGTTACATGAAATTAACTGGCATTCAAACGATTCTCATTCCTACAGTGTGAAGCACACACACAAACAGCCTACCTGACGGCTTTTTCTTCTTCCTGAGGCAGCTGGAGACATATTTCTCCAGCTCTCTCAGCGTGGAGGGCTTCAGAGTCTCGAAGTCGATCTCAATCTCGTCCGGGTTGGAGTTCTTCAGCGAAGGCTCACGGGTTTGGATTATGTGCACGACACGGCCCAGTTTGTCGCCGGGCAACTTGTTGATGTCCAGGCTCAGCTGGCGCTTCTCCTCATACGACATTGGCTTGCACCTGTCGGTGGACACGCCCCCGAATAAATCTGGGGAGGAAGAAATAACAAGAGGTTGATACTGGGCCAAAGACACTTTCACACGCACAAAAAAATCCTGCTTAACACATCTCTCACATACATACCCATGTCATCCTCTGCTTCAAGAGAGGCCGATGGGACAAGAGGGGTTGGCCCAGGCTGAGGCGGCACAGCTGGGCGGCTATTTTTAACTCCTTCTTTCTTACTGCGATTGACAAATGATTAGATTAGGTCCAGTTAATGCAGCTACAATAGCATCACTTATCTCATTACCTCTCTAACACCTACCCGGGCTTTTTCCTGTCCTTCTTTATCTCCTTGCTGCTCTTGTTTTTCTTAGATGTCTGAAGCACCACAGAGGGAGGGGTCTCCACGGGCTCCTCTGCTCCCATCTTCTTCTTGTGCTTTTCCTTCTTCTTCTCCTTCTCTTTCTTCTCCCTCTCTTTCTTCTTGGGCTTGCTGGCTTGGGGCTGGGACAGTGCTGCCAGCTGTTCATGGACAGCTTTAAGCTAGAAGACACAAACACACACAGGTTTGGTCTTAAGAGACGAAAAGACAGCGGCCTGCATATTTGTTTCTCCGTGTTTCAGCATTCACCCACGTTCGGTAAAGCTGTTCTGCGTGGCCCACCCACCTGTCGTGTCTCATAAGCCTCCCTCCCCCTTCATTTTCCATCCTCTAACCTGTTCCTGTAACTCAGCCAATCGCTGTTGCCTTTCTTGTTCTGAGTCTCCCCCGGAGGACTCCGATTCGGAGGAACTGGAGCTATCGTCTTCCGAGACAGCAGAAGGAGGCGGGGCTTGTCGAGTGGAGGGGGCAGGGTGGAGGGCCGACGATGGGGTGGGAACAGGGACGGGCTCCTCTGGCTCATCAGGCATTTTGGCAAAACGCATCTCAAACACATCCTGTTAGGATGGAGGGCAGGAGAAACTGTGAACTGTACTGGAGCCACAAACCATGCCAGCACAAACAGAACCAAAGAGAAACAACTGCAACGGCATTCATAACTCTTTTTTTAAAATTGAATTCTTATGAAAGACAAAATACATTCAATAAAAACATGTGTTATGTATGTCTGCAGAGTGATTGTGCAATTTAAAAGATCTTTAAAGGCCGATATAATAACAATAGTTAAAAAATTCTGATATAAAATTCTGAAAAAGCTGATAGCTGATTAATTGGCCTGTGTTCCAACATTTACCCTGGGATGGCAAAGATGTCGACCACATTTTCTATCCTTGAGTGCAAGAGCCAATGCTTTTGGCAGAGCAGCAGTTATCTTCAGTCTAACGCATTAATAAAACCAATAATACCAATAACCAAAACTTATCATGCTCATAATCTACAAGTCAATGTGTCTTGAAATTAAATTTTAAAACTAACTTAAAATTGGCACCAAATAACCTCAAGTATTAAGTTTGTGGTAATTTAATTAATTGCACATGTCTTTAGTAAGTCAGTTTTAATGCCTTTATTACTTCAGTAATACTGTACAGTTTGCTTATAGGACACATTTTGTTAAATGAAATCATGTTAATTAATCGCGTAAACACAAACTACATATCAATACGTACACATTGCTCATTGAGTGTGAGAAAAAGGGGCGGGGGGCCAACAGGTTATTTTTGCCCTGAGCCCCCCAGTTGGTTAATCTCACCCTGGTCATATAGTATATATACTGTTTACTGTGGATTGCTTGACATGTATGATGTGTTGATTACCTGTAATTTGCGCGCCATGCCAACCACATCATGGTCTGGGGGATTGTACTTGTAGCAGTTGGAGAACATCAACCGGACGTCTGCTGCAAATTCTTGAGCGTCTCTGTACTGTCTGTTGTCCAGCTTTTTCTGAAGGAGACAAACAAATGCACCACTATGATCAAAATCTATACAAAAACGTTTTAATATTATTCTTCATTTATTGAGTCTAAAAAAAAAAGCTGTGTTGACGAAGGGAGGATCTGTCAACCTGACTGTTTTCTTTGTACCAACCAAACCACATCTATAAGATATAAAGTTATAAAGTTGCCCAAAGCTGACTAATCAAATCACCTTGATGGTGCTGAGATCCATGGGGTGTTTGATAATGTCGTGGTAGTCGTGGAGGCCAAGAGCTTTTACATCAACAGGCTTGTAGAAGGGCCAGGCGTATGCTACATGTTTCTTGGACAGCATCTCTCTGACGAGGCGTGCGCAGAAACGCAGCTGATCCTGCCGCTTCTGCGTAACCGTCCCTCCCGTCTCCAAACCGCCTCCCAGGTGATGTTGAGAGTCTGGCTGCAACACGTCTTTTTTAGGTTGCTTAGACGGTCGACTGCTCTCTCTGCGCGGACGAGTCTCAGCAGAGACAGGAGATGATTCACTGAGCTGGTCGTTGGCTGTGGGTGTGGTGGTGTCTGCTTTTCTTTTCTGGCTCTTCCTTTGCTGTTGAAGCATCAAAGACCAGAGGTTAAAAATTACCAACAAATCATCTTGTAATTATAAAGAAAGGCTGCTGTCTTCTGCTCACCTTGATGAGGGCAGGGGAACTCTGCAGCGTCGGGGCAGGATGGAGGCCTGGGTGTGTTGGGGCTAGAGGGGGAACAGAGGTCATGCCCTGCGCCAGGACGTCAGGTGTTGAGAGGGGAAAAGGAGGTCCCAGATGGGGTGCGTGGGAGGTGTGTGTAGGAGGCACACGTGGGGGCTGAGGCTGGGCCAGAGGCTGGACCAGGGGCTGGACCAGAGGTTGGACCAGAGGTTGGACCAGAGGCTGGACCAGGGGTTGGACCAAGGGTTGGACCAAGGGGTTGGACCAGGGGTTGGACCAGGGGTTGGACCAGGGGCTGGACCAGGGGCTGGACCAGGGGCTGGACCAGGGGCTGGACCAGGGGCTGGACCAGAGGCTGAACCAGAGGTTGAACCAGGGGCTGGACCAGGGGCATGCCCAGACTCGGGTTGGGAGGGCCTTGAGGGGCGGGTACGGCACGGGTCTGCAGGGCGGTTGAAGGGGACGAGAAGCCTCGTGTGTGTGGGGTGGTGGAGGGTGACGATGAGTCTTGGCCTGAATCGGACTTGGAGATCAGAGCTGGAAGGAAGAATTACAAAGATGGAATCAATGATTAAAACGCCACTCTCATCCAGACCTACTTTAAAACCTGTTGGACGGATTATGAAACGACAACAACAAAAGAATGGGACAGGTTAATGAGTATGAAGCAATCAAGATTTGATTTGCAATAAATGTTTCGTGCTAGGTGTAGCTGACGAAGAGGGAGAACCAGTACTGACAACACAAGAACTTTACAGACAAGCTTGACTGGTTAGGTTAGATCATTTACTTGTTACCGCAACTCCTCATCACAGTCTTGGAGTAAAACAAGCAAATACACAAGCACAATTACAACCTGTCAGAATGCCTTAACACTGACATTTTTAAACCCTTATTAAATCTGACACTCATACCTGGCTCTCGTCTGCCCCCTCGGCGTCCCTTGGTAACCACAGCAATTTCCGTCTCCTCCTGTGGCATCTCTGTTATCTTCTGGAGAAAGTACTTCTCCAAGGCCTCCGCCATTAGGACAATATCATCCCCAGACTAAACACACAAACACATGCAGACGTTTAGAAGACACAAGGTATTTGTACAAATGCTTTCCTTGAGGAGGACAATGTCTTACTTTTCCCCCTGAACTTAAGGGAAGACATATGTAACTAGAACATAAGTGGCCAGTGGCTGACCTTGTTGTAGATGTAGCAGTTTGTGAACATTGTGTTGAAGTCTTGGATACACTCCTGGGCGTTCCAATAGTAGTTGTTCTCCAGACGTTTTTTTATCGTGCCCATGTCCATAGGGGTTTTGATGATCTTATAGTAGTCCTTAAGGAAGACGAAGAGCAGACAGAGAGTATTTGATTATTGATGCAAACGATTCAGATGAACTTTGTCATTTGTCACCTGCAGCATGCAGTAGAGGTACTATGGCCTGGCATATTCAAGTCTGGTGATTTGTTGATAAAATATCACAAGCTGTATCCATTAATAGGACCATACATTTATTTCATGTTTTTCACTTTCACATTCCTCCCATGAAAAGTGTGCAACAACGACAACAGACCCCGGGAATAGCAGCGGTTGTGCTGGTAACAGCTGAAGAAAATGCAGCTTTTGTTTGAAGATTCAATTAAAATGTAATTAACATGGCAGTTATTGATGCCGTTGATGCTATAAGTGTGTTTTGGACTGTACACTGATTACTGGCATGCAAACAGTCATGAGCAGGTGACTCACAGGCAAATTGAGTTTGATGGCATCTACAGGAGCTTGGAAGGGCCATGCAAAGTGGTGTTTCCATAATGGCTTCAACACCTCTTTGAGCAGGTACTGAAAAAGAGCATCACACAATAATTAATCAAATTTAAGTTCAAACACCAGACACAGTTTGCATGTATAAGCAAACCAAAATCTCCGTACCTGCAGCTGGTTGGTCTGTCGTTTGGGTTTGGAGGAGTTGCTTATTTCGGGGGGTGGAGGGTTGAAGGGGAGAGGCGGTGCAGCAGAGGGAGGGTTCTGGCTGCTGCCTGCCTCCAGTCCGTCTCCCATCGCGAAGGTGGATTGCAGTGGCTGAGCAGACAGTTTAGGCAGATTGGACCTGGCAGGGGCAGGTGGGACCGGGGGGACCCCCCTCAGGCCATTACACTCCTCACTGGACTCTCTGTATGATCAAAATCGAAAAAAGCATCAACATGCTACTGTTACCATTCCTGTGCTTGTTAGTCAGGCCAACTCTGATTCAACTTTCTCAGGATGCACAGTCAGCATTGTTATCACACTTCAAATCTGAAACCAACCCACTATCACATCAAGTCATTAGCAAGCACTTTCCTTCACTCTGTCTCTCAATTATCTGTCTTTCTCACTGTCAGTTCACAGTGTCTGCCATGTTCACTTCAAACTTTGATGGCATCGGTATGTGAGAGGGAGACGACTTGGCACTATAGATGTTTTTTTTCCCCTCAAGAAAAACACACACCCTTTCATCTTTGGCATCGGAGCTACTCTCACAGCAACGTCTCCGTTTACATGTGCAAACAAATGTGTGCATTCCAGACCAACTACAAGCTGCTGGATGTCAAACTCTTAAAATAAGTGTTGACTCATGGCTTAAGATCAAATAAAGACTATTTGCCTGCAGCCTTTCTGCATCATCAGGTAGAAGTGAAATTGGAAACTGTAAACACATCACAGATTTCTACACATCTGTTATCCCTGCCCAGCATTTACTTACGCTGTGAGGTATTCTGATTTTCAGGAAGCCGAACTGTAATTCATTAGTTAACTCAAGTTGCACAGTTAGTCTGAAGCCGCTAACAGAAATAAGGTGATGATATACTGACACTGCATATAAATCCTTATCAGAATGTAAGGTAAAGATACACCCTGTGATGTTGACATGGCATCTCCAGAAGACATGATTTCTGATTTTCATGTAAAGTAGATGCCTGTATTTGTTAGTGAATTACGATACAAAATATCAATACTATCTATCATCCCAACACTATCTAAAATGATCAAAGCAGCTTAGTCAAAGACGCTGAAAAACATGAGGTATAGCTTCAAATTCATGGCACAAGGCAACACTCAGATATTGTCATGTATAACGAACATAGGGAAAAATGTATGACAGGGTAGAAGAAATCGGAGGAAGAAAGTGTCTCTTTTAGACAATCATCCAACAGTTATAGCTGCCACATCTGAAATAGGATACGAGTTATGAACTGGCTGAAACACCAGCTAGACTAGTAAAAAGCAGCTTTATTTACTGTGTTGGTGTATGATCAAAAAATCCGAACCAGTTTAATTCGTCGAACTGGACAGGAGGCAGAGTGTAGGCTGTAGGTACTCTTACAGTGAAATCTTTGCGTTACCAGTGGCAATCAGTGAGTAGGCACTTCAATCATCAAGTGCACATTAACATGCAATAACTGTGATAGGTGATATTTGATAAAATATCAAGCAGCAGTGAGGCTGTATATTAGAATTTTACAATTTACAGTTAATGTTCAATCAAAAATCAGATATTGATAAATCAAACTGGATCTTAAAAAGCTACAACTAATTTCTAGGTATCTATACAGTATCCAGACGTACTGACAATCACACTTACTTTGGCCCAATATGGTGTAAGCAGATGCAGGCAGACAGTGATTACTTTTTATTCAAATCAATGACAAATTTTGTTTAGAATCTGAGGCTGAAATGTGTGGAATAACCAAAATTTGCCATTGGTGAACTCAAAGTTTCTATTATCACGGCCTTAGTGGAACCAATGCTGGATTCTCACACATTTAAATATCAAGAAGACAAATTATTTTCTGAGGACTCACATATTTGTTGCCGTGCAGCTGCGGTCTAATCCGATTGTGTGATCATATCTCAACTGGTGAGGCGCCGATTTCCTGAGGTAACACCAGAGGTTTGTCAGTGACACGCTGCGGGGGGAAGGAAACCACAGCACACAGATTGAGAACCGAGTGTCACACTTTAGAGAAAAATATATTATGAGGGACGCCTGATTAAAATTAAAGGTGGAAGATTGTTGATATTTAAACTCAACATTTGACAAATACACCGCTCCCTTCAGTGCTCCTTCAGAAGCTACACCCCCCAAATGAATGGACGCGCCATTAACAATTTCCCAGAGCCAGTACACCAGCAGCCCTTTTCCATACACATGTTGGCTTGGGTTGACTTGGTTTAACTCGGCACAACTCAGCACATCAGTCAACAGTGGCTGGTAGCCAGGTATTAATCATCATGGATTTTCAGGCTGCTGTTTTGCTTGGCATCTCCTGCTTCTTGGTTAAAAAAAATGGAGACGGGATGATTGAAACTCATGTGTTGGTCTTGCAAAAGCAGCGGAGGCTATTTAAACATGTCGCTTAATCGTCCCTGAATGATGACAAAACCTAGCTGACGTCAGCACAACCCAGTTGGAGGCAGTCAGACGCTTTGACCCAACTCCAGAAATGGTTCATCTTGGGTGGCAAATATCACAAACATTACATTAGCAAAACATAACAACACTAGTGTTGCCCAACTCTCAAGCAGAAACGGAGCAACCTCTGCATCCGATTTCATGCAACTCTCCGCGGTCTCTCCATCGTTGGAAAACCTCACCAATGTTAACACCTTGATTCCCATTTACAGAACTAGGGCTGTGTACAAAACACCATTTTTTTTTAATCGCACACACAGAACGGACAGCTAGCGGACCACGAAGAGATATTTGTCGTTTGGATTAGAATGGCCGACCTCACCTTTAACTGCCAGGTACAAGTTTGAAAACACTGTGTCGTAAGCTGCCGTCATCAGAACCTAGGCAGAATACATGGATACAATGCAAATAGCACAAAGAAGTGTTGCATTCCTTCATATGTTGGACAGCTGATGGTGCTTTGATGCCACCTGAACCTCTTTTTCTAACCACATCATTTGAGGCTACACCTGTTTTGTTCATTCTTCCTGTGCAAAATTGAAAACAGATCCACAAACAGTCTATTAAGAAATGTTTCTGAATGTTTTCCTGGAGCTTACCTTTCTCTAACTGGAACTGTCCAGGTGAACTAAGACATACACAATTCTTCACCTTACTTCCTGTCTGACTCCCCTTTAGGGCCTTGAACCTTGACAGTTTCTAGATGCCACTTGATAGTGTATGTCACAGTGTTCAGAGGTCCTGTTTGGAATTTCTCGGAGACAATTCTTTCGTCAGCTGACATTTTTGTGCCTTGATGACTGCTGAATTTCTTCAACCAAAGACCTAAATCTTCATATCAAATGACTGATTGATTTATCCAAGCTTGTGTTTATTAAATAAAAGTACACACTCCCCAGACATTAGGTACACCTGCGCAAAGTTATGCAATCCAATTCAACTGTTTTGTCCTGAATTTGACTTAATTAGTTTTGATTTGACAAAAATTTTTCAGTTTTTGTTCACACTTTCAGAAATGTGATCATTCTACTTTATGTTTATTACTGAGGTCATAGTGGATGGTGATGTTGTAATGGAGTACATTTATTGAAAAGTGTTTCTAATATTCTGCCCCTCTGATGCATGTTCATGGGGTGGCCAAAATATTAGAAACACCTCTCAATATAATGCTGTCCAGTCCAAAACCACTGCAAACAACAACTTCAATAATAACCATGTTGTTAACTTAGCAGCTCTGACAGCGTCAATCAAAACTGAACATTACTATCTTTGTAAAAGACAAAATTTATTTATAGATTGTACAAGTGTCCCTAATGAAGTGGCCAGTGAGGATTCAATGCTTGCAAATATCTTCTGCTACAGATCCATATGACAAGATGTTAAAAAACACCATGTTTGTGGTTTCTCTCTTTCCCTAAAAGAAACCAAAACAAACACTGCAACACCACTGTTTAATGTTTGATCTATGCTATATCACAGGAATCAGGATATGTATCTCAGGTGGACAGTGTGGAGGAACACTGTGTACAATACTCTGATTATGCTCTTTTAAAACTGAGGTGACAAACTATTTAATAATTAATACATATTATAATCATTTCTTAATGACCATCAGACTGTTGATGATTTAAAAAACCCCATCCATATCCTCATAATATAGTAAATAAGTCGATATTGTGTTGAAATTATGCAACTGCGTTTAAATAATATTAACACTTTGCAAAACAATGTCGCAGCTAATTAACAAGACAATGAAGCGAATAAACGTAATTTGACTCCCAAATTAATTATTCTACAAAACTATCAGCCATTTTGCTACTATTTCGTATCACGTAACGTTAGCTTGGTTCTTCATAATACGTTAAGGAAAGCAGAGAAAACAACGACGTTGGCTGCAATGAATAACAAAGACAGTTGGTTTAAAAACGCCTTGTTAACCTTCCGTGTCAGACCGTCGCCATGTCCACGGAGAGCAGGTGACAGCTCCGCACGTAAACGGCCTTTCAGAATACGACCTGGCCGGGGTTGATATTCTCGAAGTGACGTACGTCGCTCTTCACAGGAGCTCCTGCGCCATCGTGCGTAAACTACGCTGCCGAGAGGACGTAACTTATGTCACGAATACGGCCTGCGGGGCTACAAACAAACAGCCGAGCAGCTAGCAGGCTAGCATGATAGCGACCTGCAGCTAACGTGCACCCTGACAGCACGGAGGGTCAAACGCCACGAAAACGACCTCAACACGAGTATCGAGAGAGGAAAGATACAACACTGAATATGCACAATGACACAAAATCGCGCTAATTTAAAGGATAAAAAAAATCATCTATCTCGTGTGCCCGAACCGGTGCAAGGCCTGCGCAGACAGCTCATGCTCCGCTCACCGAAGCCCTCACTGACAGCGCGCCAAATACGCCCCCGATGTCCCCTGGAAGGCTTTCACCGCGTCCCCGGAGCTGTACGCTTTCGTTTGATATACCACTGTCATCCACACGAAGCCGTTAAACGCTATTTTTTACCTTCTTCAGTCGCTTGTCAGCGCTGGCGGACCTTCCTCGCCCCAAATCCAGAACAAACAGTCCCGTCCGACGTCGGTGACGTCAGACGCACGGAGGCGGGCCGAAGTGCGTCAGCCGAGATGTCATCCAAGACTCCGCCTCCTCCGTCGAGTAACATCATGCAATATCTGGTAATGATTTCAACAATAAAACATCATTTTAATTATGTCTTTGACCCATCTGCTTAAGTTAATATCTTAGCTAAATAATCGAGTAAAAAATCCGCTCATTGCGCATGTTTTTATTCTTTTATTATTATTGAGTGCAGGCTGTGCGCAGATATCAATGATGCACAATTATCAGAATATGATAAATAAATAGTATACCAATAAAAATGAATAACAGAAGATAATGAATAAGGAAATCTTTACAGCTTTTATCAATTTATCACATTGATCATCAGAAAGAGCCACAGATTTAGAACTTTCAGTGCAGAAGTAACAAAATGCATATATATAATTTTTGAATCTTTTCAGTGTTTACAGGATAAAATGGGGTTTTACTTTAATGGACACATCTTTTACCTTATTGACAGTGAGGTATTTGTGAGGCAACAAACAATACTCCTGTAATGTCAATGTAATATTACTGAAATAAAATGTCAGTAGATGACAAGTAGACCATTTTTTTACATGAAAACATGAGTGTGGATGTTTGCGTTTGTGTCTGAGGGAGTTGGTACGCCACCTTGTGGTCAAGCACGTTGCTAAATCCAAGGAAGCGGTCATGAGGAGATATTAAACTAACAGCTTTATCAGCGTAAAATAACACCTTTCTGAGTTATAAAATAGAAAGTTTAACCCTAAAGCAACATGTTTATCTAGTTGAATATTGAGGTCGTGTTGACATTTTTCTTTCAACCAAGCTCTTTTGCTTTTGTTGTTTTGACACTGATGGTGTCAGACTGGTAGTCAGTCAAGCTGCAGTTTGAACTCTTTAAACAAGCAAGTGGCATGTTACAATCTTCAATACAAAAACAGAGAAATAGTGATTTATTCAACAAATTTATTTCTTACTCAGAGTGAAACAAGACTGTTACATGACTGATATGAATTTATGAATATTCCATGCTTATTCTAAAGACAGTCCCCTCAACTACCTCAGCCACACCAGCTGTAGAATGAAAATCCCATCCTGTTCTAGAGGTTGGAAAATCATCAATTCACCATCAATGCTGGCAATGGGCAGAATGCTGTGGCATTAAGTAACTCTGATAAGAAAAAAGTACACAATATCTCTTAACTTTACAATACTGAAGACTTCTTAAACAATTCTGAACAAATTTGTCTAAATCAAGAATACTTTGAACAAAGGCACAAAAAATATCAAGAGCAATAGTTTAACATGTTGGGAAATACACTTATTTACTGTCTTGCAGACTTTGGAACGAGAAGACTGACACTGCTCATGTCTGTGTTAAGAAGGGAGCTGGAGCAGGGAGGCGATGAGTCTGGCATTAAGACTAAAGGACCGAAAATGAGTCTACCAACACCACCAAAGACAGTTGGTAGGCATACACAAGATAGTTATGAAGTACAACCAACTTTTTTGACAATGTTCTCATCTAACTCTCAGCAAGAAAGTGAATACGAGTATTTCCCAAAATGTGGAACTATTCTTTAAACAAAAATTAAATAATACAAACTCAAGAGTCATAAGACAATGAAAAATGTTGGGAGCACGTATGTATATTTCTCAATATGCCTGAAGATGAAATTGGGTTAAATGGGACTGTGGGGGTGATTGACTGGTCCAGACAGATGTTAGGGATGAGAAGTCACACACAGGGTGCAAAAGTCATTCATCATTCCTGTCTTCCTCCTCAACCTCTGCTGCCTCAACTCCTTCCTCCTCCTCTTCCAGCTCAGCCTGTAATCCCTCTTCACCAATCTCATCACGCACAACATATCCCTCCTCTTCCTCCTCCTCCTCAACTTCAAAACCTTCCTCATCTTCCAGGTTCTCCTGCTCTTCCTCTCCCTCCACTCCTAGCTCCTCCTCCATCTTTTCTTCCTCCTCCTCAGCTGCTGCTGCTGCTTCTGCTTCTTCTTCTTCTGCTGCTGCTTCTGCTTCTGCTTCACCCTCGACTGCCTCTTGGCCCGTCTCTCCATCAGCCACTGGCTCATCCTTGACTGGTGCCTCGTCTGTCTGGCTGTCTGCCACCTCACTGGTCAGCTCCAGCTCAGACACGTCCATCACCATGGAGTCCTCTGGATCCTGGTCGTCTTGATTACCAGAGAATGGATTTTCACCCTGACAATAAAAGAACATTTTGTTTGTCAATCAGATCCTGCATTCGTGATCAGTTTGACGGATATCAGATTTAATTTTAGTTCCACCCTTCTCAACAAAACTACACACTGCCTTTTACAATAGGAAAAACTACAGATAATATGGTATTCAAATGATTCTGAGCATTTTATTAACTTGATCTCACATTATTTGTGTTACAGTATAAAGTGATTTAGGATCAAAGCTATGCATTATGAATGGATAAGAGCACCAAAGTCAAAATGTCATGAAGCTAACAATGGGTGTATATTGGTTTCATTTGTAATGTGGTTAAAAACATGCCATTACACTGTGACCACAAATCCTTATTTCTATTTGGAAAGCAAACTGCACTAGGAAATTTCATGTGACTAGACACAGCATGCATTTTGGTTGCTTGGCCACGATTAGGTACATGACACTATACATACCTTAAGGTAGCTCTCCAACTTCTTGCCAATAATTTTGTGGTTAAGGATGCTCCGAGCAACTGACAGACTGGCCCTCTTAGACTGCTCCATCATACCCTTGAGAGAGAGAGATCAGACCCAAGTTATACACAGGACAGAGTGCAAAGTATCCAAGCATGGTTAATGAGCCACTATTTGATGTAGGATTCAACAATTTAAAGAAACATCTGACTGCAGTCATTGTAACCAATGCTGTAACTCAAACAGAATATTTTTCTATAAAACAATGATCAATTGGGGGGGGGGGATCTGCCGTACCTTCCGGTTGTAGTTATGGTCAGGAGACTTGATGTGCTTCTGTATCAGGTGGGGCTGCATGGGAATGAAAAGGTCACATGCTGCACAGTGAGCAGCTTCCACCTTCCTCATGAAGTGCTCCATACCGAGATCTACACAGAAGCAATATTTGTAATGAGTGATCACTCAGAATTCTCTTCTTACTTCTTACACACAGCTGCTGCTGCTGCTTACCCCTGGTGAGGTCCTGCTCTTTGTACACCTGGCAGATGGCAGCACTGTGGTTTTCCAACTGGCCAACCCTCTGCTCTGTCTTCTTAAACTTATTCTGCAAATACTCCTACAAAAGCAAAACCATGAAGTCTTTGTTAGTTTACATTTCATTGTTTTTTTACGTTATATCTGACTGTAGTGACCCTGCTGAAAGTACAAAAATGATAATAACCATGACTATTAAATTCTACATGCATGAACTTTTCAAACCAGCAGTTTATGTCCGTGCAGGCAGCTCAAGTCTATCTTATAACAAGTTATAATGGACAACTGATACTCTTATTTTAAACATTAACAATGAGCACACAGCTTGAGATTTAACCCCAAATGCAAAAATGTGCCCAAAAGCATATGACTGACATTTTTTTTACCCCTATTTTGAAAACAAAAAACAAAAAACAAATAAATATGGAAAACATGAATCACTTTGTGCATCAATATTAGACTGTAGACTGTGAGCGCCTGTCTCAGTCACCTGTAGGAAGTCTGTAGTGGGCTTGGACAGTTGACTGGAAAGGAACTTAAAGTGGTCCTTATGGAAGCGACTCTCTAGATGAGTTTCCATTTCCTCCTTGTAGAACGAGCGGAACTTGCACACAGAGCATGCAAACATCACCCTGAAAAAAAGGTCCAACAGAAAAAGGCACAGTGTGATGAAAAGTGGACGAAACCAAGTCTGATTAAAAATAATCCAGGTTACTAGTGTACAGATTGTAAGGGTCAGGTATATATATGATATGTCCTCTCACCTTTCCAGGAAGCCCCTCCTCTTCCTCATTTTTGGGTGCTTGTCCTGACCTTGGGTTGGGGTCTGTTTGCCCTGCGGACTTTTCTTCTCCTCCTGCTTCGGTGAAGCTACACATAAGCATAAGAGCAGAAGTTAAGCTGGGCACTGACTACAGGAGTTTTAAAATCGTAAACAATTTTGAATTATGTTTGCATCACGCACACAAGGACAAACTTCAGATGTCCTTCTCTTTAATCTCAAACATGCACACACTACAAGATGTGAAAATAATGCTGCATCACACAATGCAGGATATTATTAGAATTATCGTGCCAGAGGGAGCAATGGACCACCTCACATGATTTAATTGGGAATCAGATGTAAATTTCATTTGAAAATTGTTGGTCTACATCAGCTACTTGTCTTGAACAAAGTGTCATGAATGGAATGAATTTACCTTTATCTCCATCTCCAGTAGGTTTTGTCTCCTGTGAAGAGAAGTATCCCATTATTTGTGCTGAACAGGTTACATTTTTTTAATGTAGGAATAAAATATGTATATTCTTGTCCAGCTAAAACCTCATAGTCTTTTCAACATAGTGTACCTGACAAACTCTACATATTTCCTGATATTAACCTTGGCTACAGTTAAGTTAGAATCTCTACTCTAAATGAAAGTCATGTGTCTCTCTCAAATCTGTGTAAAAGAATAAAAAAAGAACACAGAACAGTGTTATTCCAGCCGTCTTTGTCAGTGCTTGAGGCAGTGCTTTTGTGTGTTATAGAACAATGTAATCTTTAACTCATTTGTATTTCCGTTTAAATAATACTGATTAATTACACTTGAAGAGATAGTGTTGTTCTATTAAAATCAAGTGGTTCAGTGATCATGGGGAAGTGCTGATGTAGCACAGTAAAGGCACATTTAAGCACTTAGAGGCCACTATTTACAGATGAAAAAGAATCAGAGTTCCTGTCAAAAAACTCGACCTACTCACCGTCGCTGCAGTCTTTGATTCACTGTCGTCACCATTTTTCTCTGCTTGCTCTATAGAAACAGAAAGCATCAACATCAAGCCAAGACAGACGCTTTGTTCATGTTGAGTACATCAAGAATTTGTTCAGCCTTGTACCTTGGGTAGCTTCAGACCCTGCACTCTCTGTCTTGTTCATCTTTGACTCCGGCTCATCAGCTGCAGTAAGTGTCTGCTTTCTCTTCTTCTGGACATCACGCTGTGGTTTCACCTGCTACAGTGAACAAAAATCAATCCGCACTTACAAATACAGTTTCTGTCAAAAGAATACGGACAACAGAACCAGAACTTATCATCAACACATCAACATACTCTAGACTTAATGCTTGTCAATTAACAGACTTGATATGTCTTCCTTCACTGGGCATCTCCTCATCAATAGTGTTAGCCTTAGACTACCCAGGATTGGGGCAAAAGAAAAGGAAATAAAAATAAAATCCACAAAGTGAAACCATTCAACGCCCACACAGGTAAAGATGACAAAGAACTGGGCAGGGAGAGTTGTCACTTGCCTTTATTATGCAAAAAGGGCAGTTCCATGAGGCATTTCTGACCACATTACATAAGGGCTGGGCGGAGTTAGAGGGGCAAGTGATGCGTCAAATGTGTTGGGGATTATTTTTGACAAACAGTTTTACATGGCATAGCAGGCACTAGCACTTTGGGCTGACTTGCCAGTTGGTTGAGAATACAAAAAGGAGGGAATCAGAAAGGGCTCAACTTTTGCCCAGTGTCTGATGAGGTCTTATTTGGCTGGAGGTACTTACTTTGTTGAGGGGTCTCTTGCGGCCTCGCTGGCGGCCAGCCCGTGGGCCCCCTCCAAAATGCCTCCCAGGAAAGTCGTGAGGCCCTTGAATGGAACCCTGATGGAAGCCCCCACTCTCAGGGTACATGCGGTTGGACAGGAGGGATGGGAGCTTGCCTCTACCACCTCCTGGAGAGTGGCCACGGTGGGACTGGCCACCACTACCACTTCCCCGCCCACCTCCGCCTAATGGAGTGGGATCAGACCTGCGGCTTCCAAACCCTCCTCCAGCTCCTCGACCCCCGGCACTTCCACCCCTTCTGGGGGAACGTCGGCCTGCTCCAGCCCATCCTCCACCTCCAGAACCTCCTCCCTGGCCACTGCTGAAGGAGTCCCTCATACTCTGTCGCATTTTAGCGACTCCATAGGAAGAGGAGGGACTGTCAAAGCCTCCTCCTCCCCCTAGCCCAATTCCCCCTCCGAAGCCCGAGCCTCCTCGCTGACCCAACAGCATGTTGTCCCCACGGCCATCGCCATAACCATAGCTACTGCCGCCAGATCTGTAGAGATCTCGGGAGGAGGTGAGAGCGGAGGTGCGCGAGTCGAATGACTCGTACTGGTCATACCTGCGGGAGGGAGGGAGGGAGAGGTTTGATAGAGAAGAGCAGAGAGCAGGGGAGGCAGGGAGGGCAGTCAGGTTTGGATTTCTCCACCTGCTATTCCTTCTCCTCCATGGTCTTGCTTTCTCCATTTGTTTTGTCACTCCCAGCTTTATTTCAGAAACCACATTAGATCAGACATTGATGATCCAAAACAAGTTAACACTCCGCTTGTGGTCTTTTAAAATACAGTTAGGATTTTTCTCTTATTATTAAGTTAACAGAATCTCATCCAACCACATTCTCTGTTGGAGGTCAAACAGTATCCTGCAGATGAGGGGAAATGCAGTTTCTTATGCTGTAAAACCTTGAACAGACATGAGCATGGTCCATCACAACCAGTGATGTCTTGAGACAGGTGCCAGAAGTGAAATATCCTGGGAAGTGACTGGATTATGGTAAATTCTCAAAAAAGGGGGTGAAACATAACATTGGGCCGTTTTTCCATTGAGAGTTTTTGCAGACACCGCAGGCAGCCTTCAATTAACAGTTTGGCTTGAAAAGTAATATCAAGCTAAAAGCTGTAAACTCATCTCTCTTGCGTAACCTAAAGCCAGAACACAGAGTTAGGTCACACGGAGGATGAGAGAAACAAAGTGTGTGAACAAATAAAAACAAGACAAAGGCAATGTTCAAGGAGTGTTGGGTAAAGATGGACTGGCTTCATGTGCAAGGATGTCAATCTGTTACAAATGGAAATGTTTGTCTGTAATTGCACCTCCAGCGAGTGGTCATGCATTTTCATGACATCTACGGTTTTGAGGAATTACAACATTTTCCTTCCAGCAGCAATCAGACAAGCCACAACATAGCAAAAGGGGCACAATCAAAACTTCCTCAGATGCTGAGGCATTCAAATGCAGCAACTCACACCCTTTTCATCCCAAACAGGAATTGAGGCTACACATTTTCACCAAGGCTGAGTGTAAAGTGTAAATGCCATAGCAGGTTAAGACAACCCAATTTATTCTAGCAACCTGACCGGTCTAAAACAATAACAACTAAGTTTCCAACCTGGGCATGGTCTTTGTTTTTAATTGTTTGCATATACTTTACAGAACCCTCTTCTACTTCTGGGCCCAAACCAAGGCAAATCCTGCTTGACTTATAAATTACCAACAGCATAAGAAGGCCTAAGCATCTTTTTATACCATAGAAAATGTGAAGCAAGACAATTACTGAGATACTCTATCAGACGAATTTTAACTGATTGGGTAGTGTCCAGGCCTGAGACAACATTCAGAGACAATGTTCTCAACCAACCACATGCCACATTTTTTTTTAAACATGAAAGGCAATACTGGTAAATTTAATACTTGCACTGGCATGGATGTGTGGTGGTGGTATTTGACTGATGAAGACAGCATGGAACAGAAAAAGGAAAAAGTTCTTACCTGTCACCCCGAGACCCTTTCAAACCGCCCTCCAACTGAGTCAGCATGTCCAGGCGTTGGTTAATCTTGGCAATGACTGCATCTGCATGTGTGCCGGTGGACGAGAGCAGGGACGCTCCTGAGAGACCTCTCTTCATGTGGCCTCCTCCTCCTCCTCCTCCTCCTCCATAGCCCCCGATGCCAGACATTGAGTCCTTATAACCTCCCCCATACAGGTCAAAGCCACCAGAACCTATTATAGTAACAAATTAAAAGATGTTACTGGGACCACTATCACTTCTCTTACTATACTAATAGATCAGTGAAGACCACTAATCATTTAATCAAACTCTGATGGCTGAAAATGGTACAAAGTACAAATTCAGTTGCTAATACAAATAATAGAATTGATTTTGTTAGTTAAACCTATGCAATGTTAATCTATTCATTCATACTGTGATGCCAAACTAAATATTATCTAGACGTTGGGTTATATGAGCTGAGCTAATTGAGCAGTGTCAGATGATCATCTCCCCAAAGTCAGTGTATTTTTGTCTCCTCACAGCAAGACAGTTTCATCTCTTTCAAAAGAAGTCATCATACCAGAAACACTTAAAATATCATAAACGGTATTCAGTCCAAATTAGGGACATATCTAACAGAGTATCACCAGGTCTGGTGTTGCAGTCCTGCAATAGAGCATAAAATGTGGGTGTCCTTGTGTCTTGTGCAGCGCAGGAGTATATTCACTTATTTCCTCACCTCTGCTGCCTGATCCTCCTCCTCCCCAACTGGAATAACCTGCAAGAGTAGAGACAGACATCAGTATAACAAATGAAAGGTCATAGAAGCTGATAATCAAGACATTTGATTACCAATAAGATCATATGGATGTGTAGTTAATCATCCAAGTAATAGATTGAATTAAAAGACAAAGAAAAAAACCACTGGTAAGTCATAAAAGTACTCAATTGCCCAAGAGTGTTCAACTCTTCAACATCAAGCCTGTTTTCTTTAATGTTCGATTCTTATAATAGAATCTGTAAATTCTTTGTTTCACTGACTCAACTTGGTGCAAATAGAAAATTCACAACCAGCTTAGGTTTTGGAAGCATGTCTTGTTGAGGCGGCCATTTTATTAACTAGCCTTTAAAAGTCTGTTATTCGCACACTGACTCCATTTTAACAGAACTGACCAGCTAACTTTAGCAAAGCATTTAATACGTAACCCTGCAACGACTGAAACAATGGGCCGCACAGCCCGCCATGTTAGCATGTTAGCACATAACCAGCCTGATAGCGACGCGGCTAACCTGGCTAGCTAACCATGTTTCATTGATATTAGCTAACGGGCCTGGTACGCAGTATTGTCTTAATACATAATGATGGAATTAATGTATTAATCGGATAATTATCACAACAGATAGGATAATAACACTAAGCAGCTAGCTAACACCGGCTATGATGGTTGGCTGTTGCTGCCAGAAGCCAAACATCTGAACAAGCTAACAGCTAACATTTTAGCTAACAGCTAACAAAGCAATGTGGCTAACAGGAAACCTAATTAATAACGTTAGCCATGTGAAAGGTATCTGCAGCGTATCATCAGAGCGATGGTCAACAACTAGTGTATATTTACCAGAACCGTAGCTTCTGCCGTCCATAGTATTTTAGATGTTGTTCAGACAATCCGATCGAGACAAGCAGCGATGGCTCCAGCAGTAGTTACGCCTTCAGGCAGAATGAGCTTTGCCATATATATCAGTCTTTGAAAGCGGCGAGATGGATGCAGCGACGCTTCGGCAAAGAGGCTGCGCACTGAGGAGTCATTTCCTGTATCTGTGTCACGTGGGTGCGCACATTGCCCCGCCCCTTGAGGAGACCAGGAGACGAGCTGCAGGTCCCGAGTCCATTCGCTTCAATGGGAGAAACTTGCCTCAAAGTCACTGATGTAAAATTGGTCCCATTTTCCACAAACCACACATCGTCCCAATATTATGACGCTAAAAATGGCATTTTTCAGATAAACAAATGAGAAAATTCTTCGAGACCTGCTTCTGTCTCAGTATCATGGTCTCACAAGATCTGGCAACACAGATATGATGCTCCAAGCATGCTCTATAACAGTATTAAGCATATTAAGGTAGCAGATAAGAACAAGTGATCAGGTGTCACAGTCCTACATGTTGAACGAAAACCCTGTGCTGTTCATAAATGTAGTGTTTCATTCACTCGAAAGACAGTTGTTCTGAATGTCATGAAAAAAATGGACAATTCGTGCTCATATACATGAATTCTATAGATGACTTTTCTCTGGCGCGATACCATGTTGACCATTTCTCATCATTGGGACAATTTCTAAATGTGTCATATTTTGTTACAGAGCATCTTTGATGAATCGATTGGGTCTGACCCGACATAAATCACATGATCATGAAGGCCTCGTTACGTCACATTTATTAGGAACCTATTCCAGCTGTTCTACCCAGGTCTCATTGGAAACTGAATCATAACATTGTTGATGTCTCATGTGATTCTGTCTTGTTTATGATCAGTAAGTAAATCTGACTCTGACTCAAAGCAGAAAGAGTCGGCCATGAAATCTAACACTAAAATCTTCTGTCGTGCTTCTTTTGGTATCTACAAATCTGGTGTGAACGTAATCAATAGCAAGCAACTAAAACAAAATACACCACATAAAATAATAAAAAAGAAAAGAAAACTCATTGGATCTCAACCTTTGTGCTCATGTTATAGACAGTTACACTATTTACAGCACAGTTTGTGGTCTATAGTTTGTGGTCCAGCGTCATAGATGTCACAGCTTCAGTGGCAGGAAGTTGCCCTCAAACAGAAAGGAAGAAAAAAGTCTGTCTAAAAAAGAAATCAGCTTATCTTGTTATTTAGTTTGAATCTATTTGCACAATTAAAACATCATGGTAAAAGACATACAGTCATATAAGTGAATTGATTTGTGCAACAGGAGTAAGGAAGCAAATAGGCTTGAATAAAGTGAAATATGGAATTGTATCAACTAATAACGAGATAAATATGCCATTAAAACATAGAAATAGTGACCTCCTGCTGCTCTGCTCTTTCTGTCTGTGCTGCAGGAGTTGAGGCCCCAAGTGTGATGTCCTCATACAGTGGCTCCATCTGAGGGGCAGAGACAGCAGATGACAGAAGGAACACACACACACACACACACACACACACGCAGAGTCATTTCTAGGTATCAGGTTTTGTGCTCACCTGTACTTTGTCACTTAGCTCATCAGCGGAGGTCAGAGTTTTCTTCTTCCTGGATTTTTTTTCATATTACACAAGTTACTAATGTTGAAAACGGACTCATTAAGCCAAGAAGAAGACTTTGAATACAGGAAAGGAAAGT
Source organism: Holacanthus passer (assembly GCA_025331565.1). Lineage (NCBI taxonomy): Eukaryota > Metazoa > Chordata > Actinopteri > Pomacanthidae > Holacanthus > Holacanthus passer. The sequence goes on from JAFREQ010000027.1 coordinate 3,250,480, forward strand.
ACTAAAAGTGGAAATGGCAGATTTTACCTCATCATCAGGTAGAGGAGAATCACAGCAGGTGGGATCAGTAACACAATCGTCAGTTTTAATGCATTCACTATCATTACTGATTTCCCTTGAGCTGGAGAGAGATTAACATGAGATGCGACCACAACAACATATTTCAAAACAGTAAAAGTGAAACACAGAATTGTATTTTGTAGGTTCGGCCCTGCACTCAAATCATAATTTCCATCGTCCTCAGGACTGAGTCTTTCTTTCCTTCTAACAAAGTGTCCTTGGTGGGTGGGCAGAGTCACAGCAACCTATTGCTTTGATATCAACACTTAAGATAAGATAAGATATACCTGTATTCGTCCCACAGTGGGCAAATTTACAACACTAGAGGAGGTCTTTTTAAAAATCAACAGTTCTGTTGATATACATTTCTGCATCTCTGCAAATTTCCCCACTGTGGGACGAATAAAGGTTTATCTTATCTTATTTCATCAAAGCCAGATTAAGAGTGAGGGAATGATGTAATTCATGTTACAGAGAACCTTAACAATTGAGTTTTTAAGTTTCAAATGCAAATGTGCTTCAACACCTAACAACTATTCCATTAAAATTTAAAGTCATGCTCACCTTGAACAGTGAGAGTCTTTTCAGGGGAGTTGATGCTTTGGGAGCTTCGACAGAGCAGGAGTAGTTTCCTGCATGCTGACTGCTGACTGGGTCCAGAACCAGGTGTTTGCTTTGTGTCTCTGACAGGGTCAGAGGTCGACTGTTGAAGGACCAGATGTAGTTTGTGTTCAGAGGACAGCTGGTGCTGCAGGTCAGTGTGACTCTCTGACCCTCTGTCACCTCTGTGGAGGGAGTAAACTTCACTCTCAGACCTGGAAGATGGTTGAATAGCTTACTCAGTGTAGAAGAGATTTATTTCTTGAAGTCTTTGAAACTGTGTCAACTGAGTGAACTGACCTGCAGCCAGGCACATATTATAATTAGAGACGTCCTGAGTTGATCCTAAGGATCAGCATCGGAGCCATTTTTAAGATGGCAGACGTTGCTGGCTGATCATATCAGCTGTCACCAGTTAAATCTGTGAGATACTTGATGACAGACCAAAATAAAACCTGTTGTCAGGTTTGTGGCTGTTTTGCTCCTCCAACAGAGCGAAATCCATCCAATAGCTGTGAAGATATTTCAGTCTCGACTAAAGTAGTTGACCAGCCGACCAACTGGCCAACAGACTGATATCCCTACAGCCATGCCACTAATATGGCTACAAATATACACTGAAGGTAGGTCACAATTTAACTGTTGTTTTTACACTTTGGTTCAATCAACAAAAAATTCAAGACAAGAATAAACATAAGAAATGAATTTCAGGTGTTGCACAGTTTTGTGTGTAGTCCCAGTGCTGCAAGTGCATGGTGGGCAACAAATTCTGTATCAAAAAAAAATATTCTAAAGACTTACCTGTGACAACCAAAGTGACTCCAGGTGAATCAGACTGTTTTTGTCTTTCACCTTTCTGGAGTCTGAATGTGTATTCTGCTGAGTCGCTCTTCTTCAGGTTTTTAATTCTCAGGATGTGGTGGTTCTTCATGTTGTCATGATACTTCACACGACCTGCAGCGTCAATCGACTCTTCAACTTCTTCCTTCCCACTTTGATTTATTTTATACCATGATTTCGATGTTGGCTGCTGGTTGTCGGGATGAGAATATTCACTTGAAATGTTCACTGAAGAACCTTTCAGTGCACAGATTCTCCTGCTGACATAGTTCACACTCCAGCAGTTCTTATCATCAAGACCTGAAACATAGATGGAAAACTCAAAAATAGCTGATTAATGTTTAAACTTGAACATGATTATTAATTGATTTTTGATTTTTACAGAATGGATGTATAATATTAATTTAACTTAAACTAACTTAATCAGGGATACAAACAAATACAGTAATACAATGTGTTTTTTTTGGTTATGAACAGATAATGTGCTCTGAACAGAAAACATGAATTTTTGCAGTAATGTAAACTGACACGAAAGTTGGTTCACACTCACAGACTTCAGCAGAGAGCAGGTCCTCGTTGTCTTTGATGGCACAGGAGAATCTGTTATCAGAGGACTGGGAAACTTCAAACTGGCGACTCTCAGTGTATATGTAGAATTGTCCGCTCTGGTACGACCTGTAGCTGTTTTCAGTCAGAGGACAGCTGGTGCTGCAGCTCACAGTGGTGTAGCCCCCTACAGCTGTCCTCTCAGCATGTACCACTGTTGAGAGATGATTAGAAAAAATGCAGAATGTGTTTAACAGTAATTATGAGAAATTATATTCAGTATTATAAGAAAAAAAATTTGAACATGTTCTTACTTGATAATAATAGAGGAGGAAGTTTCAAAAGGTGTTTTTGTGTTTGTTAATGTTTGTGGAGTGTGGATGAAAGTTCACCTCTGGGATATGTGATGGTGCAGGGCTCATCCTCTGACGTCTGCTCATACAAACACATTCTCCCTTTAGCGTAGGTCACGTTAAAGCAGGCTGATGTGACAGAATCTGGATTAAAAGAAATGGTGTCCGGTGCATGAACAATAAATTCCTTCTTGAAAATGTAAAGAGGTTTTGTAACATGATAAGAAGTTTAACTTTGTCTCTCACCCACTGAGACTTCAGGGGCTCTGAGATCCTCATAGCCTTTGATGGCGCAGGAGTATCTGACTGCTTCCTCGCTGCCGACCAGCTCTTGGTACCAGGGAGACCAGTCCTGATAGAGAACCTCTCCGTTCTTGTACCAGATGTAGGCTGCAGGGTTTTCAGTCAGAGGGCAGCTGGTGCTGCACATCAGTGTTACTGTCTGTCCCTCTGTGCTGGGAATCACCTTCACCTGCAGGTCTGAGGTGATGATGTGTTAGATAAGAATGAATATACTGATGTTCTAAAATTAGTAAATGACAGCCAGACACTGTACCTGCAACATGGAGCTGAATTCTTCTGAGCCAGGAGTTTTCTGTTTTGACTGTCTTCTCTCTGCAGTAGTAAACATCTTCATCACTCAGTGTTAGAGCTTTGATTGTTAAAGTGAAGTTACTTCCTTCAGACATGTTGTAAGTTACACGATTTCCATCTGCAGAGAGCTCCTTCTGAACAACTTCGTAGTCGACCCAGCGTTCAGTGAACCATTCCTTGACTGAAGTGGGATGTTCAGCTGAGCAGGGCAGGTCCACTGATGAACCTTTTAAGACACAGACGCCGGCCGTTTGTCCCCAAAGACCTTTATCAGCTAATGTTTGGACAAATCAACAATCAACATATTAATGAATAATTTTCTTGGTTCATAGTTAATGATCATGCACATGTAACACATATTGTAACCTCCTGATTATAATTCATTGTAAAAAAAAAAAAGTAATAGAAGTGAACAATCATTAATACCTGAGATGCAGAGGATAAAACCCATGAAGATGCATCCAACCTCTGCAGACAGCATGGCTGTTCGTAGTCAGCTTCTTATCAGATCACTGATTGTATAAAGGTATTCTTCCAAATTATGACCTCTGGTCAAAATCAACAGCAATGTACTTGATAAAGGCTGATGAGGACAGAATGGACTGATGATCAGTGGAGGTGAACGCACAGTCTGCATCTCTGAACTTCCTTCCTATGTCTAAATTGGTGCATTGTATTAGATCTTAATGCAATGTGCACTAGTCTTAAACACTGATATGCATTCACACAAAAGGTGTTATAGGGTCAAAGTGTCAACAGAGAGGTGTCAATGATGAAATGTTGTTCGTGGTTGGTTTCATGTTGAAAGGTGCTAAACCTGTGAGGAGGAAGTTGCAGTTTCTCAGTCCAACTTTTGTGCATGTATCACAATGTCTTGATATTGATGTTAAATATGATTGTAAAGGGTTGAACCATACTTATTCCAATGAGTCAGTCCACCCACTTACAAAAATAAGAATTGGCATGAAATTTTGTACAATTATTCAAGGTCCCTTGAGGATGAATCCTAACTGTGGTGATACCCTGACCTTTCTTCTGGTGCCACCAGCAGGTCAAATTCTTCTCTAAAATATTTCTGCAAAATCTGCTTGTTTTGTTGAGACAAAACTGGAAACAGAAATTTTTGCTCCGTTCAGGATGAATTATAATAAATTTTGGATTTGAATTTAGATAGTCTGATTTTTTCATGGCTGCTGTCAAAAGATCTGCTGTAAAATGTATTGGGCTTGTGTTTTATGTTGCTGTGGCTGAAACCATAGTCTTGACTGTTTCTAGTTACTGTACTTTGTTTAGGACAGCACTCAACACTGTACAGAAAGGTCACTTAAAACATTGCCCAAAGGTCAACAATGAACTAACTTTATACCAGAATATTTCAATAACAATTATTATAGATGTTTATTTGAATTCAAAAGAGAGTTTCACTTACATCTGTATTACTGTATTAACATGACAACCGATGAAATATATAAGTTTGGGAAAGAAGATTCGCAAACAAACTGAGAAAGTCAAAGCCCCAACAGAGACAGAATAATATTAATAAGGTTATATTCCAGTTTCTGTTCACTTGACAAATGCAAATTCATTATTCGTTCTACAAATCAATACAGATATTGCACAGTGTCGTCCTGCTGTCTGCTCGTTCTCTCTGCAGGAGGATTCATCACCATGACTGAGATGTTGGATGATGAACACCGTCAGTGCATCTGCAGGGCACACACACACACACACACACACACACATTTAATGTTAAACACTAACCCCAAAAAAGTCTGTGGCACCCCCCCAAAGTCAAAGGTCACAGGAAGTAAAAGTAAAAGCATGTGAATTGAAGACTGTCAAGTCTTTTACCTCGTCTACAGGTGGAAGAGAAGGAGAAGAACCAGGATCAGCAATGCAACTGTCAGCCTTATTGCATTAATTATTGCCATTGATATTCCTTGAACTGGAGAGAGATGGATGTAAAATTTGTGTTACTGCTTGGAGAAACTTGAAAAGAGGGATTGGGATTGTATTTGTCCTATTTCCTATTAAAATGCCTGAGTTGAAATCGTAACCACGCTTCCAGTGCCTTGAAACTTTTCAGTTAAAATTCAAATGTGTGCCCACCTTGAACAGTGAGACTCACTTCAGGAGATCTGAGCTGATCTGTTTCGACAGAGCAGGAGTAGTTTCCTGCATGCTGGCTGCTGACTGGGTCCAGAACCAGGTGTTTGCTTTGTGTCTCTGACAGGGTGAGAGGTCGACTGTTGAAGGACCAGATGTAGTTTGTGTTCAGAGGACAGCTGGTGCTGCAGCTCAGTGTGACTCTCTGACCCTCTGTCACCTCTGTGGATGGAGTCATTATCACTTTCAGGCCTGAAAGATACGATAAGATAAGACAAAGTCACTGTGGTGTTGCCTGCTTTAGGATGAATTTTAGGCGATCTGGAACCCTAATGTGCAAATGTTATCCAGTGTTACATCAGTTTGACTGTGTGTTGCAATTATTACCACATTTCAGTCTTTCATCATCTCGTACAGACAGAGTGTAGCTGACTGCTGCTAGTACGTGATGAAGGAACAAATTCTGAAAGATATTCAGGTATTTAATCTAAAGAATTACCTGTGACAACCAAAGTCACTCCAGGAAAATTAGACTGTTTCCAGTTATAGTCATCTCTCCTGAATCTGAATGCGTACTCTCCTGAGTCGCTCATCCTCAGCTTTTTAAATCTCAGGATGTGGCTGCGGTTCATGTCATGATACTCCAGATCACCTGCATCTGCTGTCGGCTCCTCAACGTCATCCTCATCACTCCTCTTTATTTTATACCAAACTTTAAAATGGGGCTCCTGGAGATGAGAGCATTCATAGGAAATGTTCACCGATGAGCCTTCCACAGCACAGATTCTCCTGCTGGCGTAGTTCATACCAGAGCAGCTGCATTCTGCATCACCTGAAATATACATGAGAGACCAAATGTCGCACTTGAGAAATAAAACGAGAGACCAGACGTGTGGACTGGACATTCAGGCCATGATTCTCACATTGTCACACTGTTTTCACATTGTCATTGATACATACAGGAATTATTATTATGAAAACATTGATTATAGCTAATTTACGTTTCTCTAAAAAATACTTAAGTTTTTTCTTTTATGCCTTATAAACCCTGCACTTTATCAGAAATCAGAAATAATCTGGAGGCAGCAAAAGTGACTTTTAAACTTTTTTAGTATTGTTACTTTTTTTTACTTTTTTAGTAAGTATTGTTTCTTATAGTACATTTTGCTGACAAGAATTAAAAATTAAAAATTAGTAAAATTTGGAATTTAATACCTTTTACTTTTGTATAGTATTTCTTTATGATTTTGACATTGGGACATTGGTAGCTGCACTTATCAATGTTTGAAGAATTTACATATTATGTTTTACTAAAATATTCAGTAAAAACATGGCTGAGTGTTTTTATCTGGTAATAAATCTCTTATGAATGTTGGTCAATCACCAACAACTCCTGAACTTCTCACAGGATCATTATAGATACTCACAGACTTCAGCAGCACGCAGATCCTCGTGGCCTTTTACAGCACAGGAGTAGAAACCAGAACTTGTGGGAGCTGTAAAGTTTTCACCCTCGTGGTATTGGTACAGGCGTTTGTTCCGGTACCACCTGTAGGTAGTGTGAGGGTCAGTCAGAGCACAGCTGGGGGTACAGGTCATTCTGACATACTCCTCCCCTAGAGGAGTCCTTTGAACATGTACTTCTGTCAGGAGATGATAAACATGTTTCAGTTACTGTGCCATGTTAGGCTAGAAAAAAAATAATAAATCAAATGCACGAATTGCTCTGAATTCTCACATCTGACTCTAAGAAACAACATGTGTAACTGCTGTCACTGCCAGTAAGAAGGTGAAGCAGCTGGTTGCCTCTCGCTCCTCTGCTGCATTTTTTAAATTTAAATTGTGTCGAGGAGTTTGATACGTGCTTATGTGTATGTTTGCAGAGGAAGCTTAACCTGTTGGATATGTGATGGTGCAGGGCTCATCCTCTGACATCTGCTTGTAAGAACACATTCTCCCTTTAGCGTAGGTCACAGTAAAACAGGTGGATGTGACAGAATCTGGATTAAAAGCAATGACATTTAGTGTTTTCAATAAAGAAGATTGTATTTCATAAACTTTACAATTCAAGGAAGCAATGAATTATTAAAGATACTGACATTGTTTGAGGGCCCTCCTTACTTTACCTGCAGCCGAGGACTATGAAGTAAAACTATATATTTTGTCTATAACTATGTAAAACTTTTATTTGCTTTGAGAACAACATGACAACACTTTGATATTGTACAGCCACAAAAATGTGGCAACAAAAGAACATTCCTGCAATCCATAAAGTTCATGCCAGAATTTCAATGTAAAGGAATACACAATGGATTAAAACCTCAAAGGGCTTCCACGAGACCAAAGAGGTCAAAATGTGGCCTGCAACAGACTGCGTTTTGGTACTTTGTCCCTCGAAAACAAGATTCCAGTCTGGAGCAGGAGTCAGGAGTCAATGGTGGTAAAAAAACAGAGCAATAAATAAAACATCGTGAATCAATGCAGCCACGAGGGGTCCTCCAGTATACAGTCATAAATGTGCAATAAAAATATTAGGCTGATGCACACACATTCAAATACATCACACACACACGACCAATCATCATATTTATCCAGATGTTTTATCATTTAAAAACCAACGTCACTCACCCACTGAGACTTCAGGGGCTCTGAGATCCTCGTAGCCTTTGATGGCGCAGGAGTATCTGACTGCTTCCTCGCTGCCGACCAGCTCTTGGTACCAGGGAGACCAGTCCTGATAGAGAACCTCTCCGTTCTTGTACCAGATGTAGGCTGCAGGGTTTTCAGTCAGAGGGCAGCTGGTGCTGCACATCAGTGTTACTGTCTGTCCCTCTGTGCTGGGAATCACCTTCACCTGCAGGTCTGAGGTGATGATGTGTTAGATAAGAATGAATATACTGATGTTCTAAAATTAATAAATGACAGCCAGACACTGTACCTGCAACATGGAGCTGAATTCTATGGAACCAGCAGTGTCCTGCGTTGTCAACTACAGTTCCACAACAGTAAGAATTTGAATCACTGTGTCTCAGATCATCCATCATTAGGGTGAAGTTACTCTCTCCAGACATGTTGAACCTGGTGCGATTTCCATCCCCGACAAAGTCGTTCCGAGCAAACTTGAGGCCATTCCAGCGTCCAGTGTACCAGTTCAGGCTGGAAGTGGGATGTTCAGCTGAGCAGGGCAGATTCACTGATGAACCTTTTAAGGCACAGATCCTGTTGGCTCGTCCCTGAACCCCTTTAACAGAAGCTTTTATTAGCAAACATCTGGATGGATTTGCACCTCTAAAATTATGGACGTTAATATTAATCACTGTAATAATGATAGTGTGATATGTTGCAAAAAAAATCAAGAGCTGATATGCAATTTTTCTATGAATCAGTTTGCAGATGGCTAATGTCTTACTTAACACACACATTCCCACACTTACAGATCACAGTTAAAGGGATTTGGTGAAATGCTGAATCCTACATTTCGTGAATTATCACTTTAAGCATTATTGAACTTTTCATCTCGAGCCATCATATAGGTTGAGCTTATGTCCAGTACTTTGATTTATGGCTAAATACTTGTATAGTATTATCAAATAGCATTGTCATGGCGAGCATTTTATCACATGGATGCTAGCAGAGGACATTATACAGTTATGTTCACAGGCTGAGTAGGACTGTTCCTCGGGATGAATAATGTGAACTTCATGTGCGAAATTGGTGGAACGCCCCTTTAGAAATCACACCTATAGCACATTGAGTATCATGTCAACAAATTAGCATGATATGTAAAGGAAAAAAAACCATTCATACCTGATATGTACAGCATGAAAGCCACGAACAAACACCCAGCTTCTGCCAAGAACATGACCGCTGTAGTCTGTAAACGTATAATCAAATCAAAATATTGAATATGTAAATAGTGAATAATTAATACTGAGCATTTGGATTTATGTCTTCAAAATGACTACATTCATGCAAATCCAAAAAATTAAAAGGGAACTCACCAGTCAAAGCCGTTGTGTTTTTGCAGGGCAAAGGTTGAGGAGGACAGATCGGACTCAGTGTGCAGGAGGTGGACCAACAGAGAAAGTTCACTTCCTTCCTCTTTACGTGATTAACTGATTGTCTCTGGACACGTTGCTCTTACTTTTATCTCTTCATGCTTTATCTTTGGGTTTTTTTTTTTATACAGGGTTGGAAGTTCATACAACAGGCAGAAATATTAAGCTAAATTACTGCAGAAAGTGTTGACTGTGTTTGGTTTGTGCCGGAAAAAACTGTGCAGAGGAAACTGGGGATGTAACTTTAATGACTTTATAAACTGCTTCATATAATGCAAACAGTGATCTCTCAATATTATATTTCATATAAATATAGATAGATAAATTAACCCTTTTTCAATCCATCTTCATGGTCACACATTTTCAGTAGAAAAATATTTTCAAGAATGCAAAATAATCAATTCATGAATCTTCTTCAATCTGAAAACTCAACAGTATCAACAACTCAAATCAGTCACAAGAAATAATGATGTTCAAGAATGTGAATTCAAAATCTGGTGTAAATTAGAAAAAAAATGTATGAAAATATAATGTGACATGTTTTTAATGACAACAAAAATTACTAATTTTTATATTACTTCCAAACCTGTGTACATGATTACAGACTTCTATATTCTTATAAAACACCCAGTGTCTTGAGAAAACACCACATGACTTGATGTCTGATTACATTTATGGATCCTCCCTCTTATTGTCAAACGTGAATGTAATGTATTGAGTTCAACTATTGAAGCCTCACATGAACTCGCATATCAGCAAGATGCATCTTCATTAAGTTTCCGACAACAAGCTCTAACATTAACGCTGCACATGGATGTGGTCCACAAGTGTTGCACAACATGTATTTGCAATTCCTTTTTTAAGAGCACACAATATCTGAATATGACATTTTTTGTACAGATACAGTTATACTTCATGAAGTAAACATTCATATTGAATTACAATAAACCCATTGAATTAGATTACATTGTCATTAAATTGTCTTAAATTGTCGTTGACACACTGGATTGCCTTCACATATGTTTAAGATAAGTTCAGGTTTTGTAGCTTGAAATGATGAACTGACTAAATGTTCAGTTTATTGACTTAAATTATTAATTTAAGTTGCTTAGAATAATTGTTTGCTTGTTATGTGGATTTGGGTTAGAAACGTCCGGAGAGACTTATTTTTTTTCCTGATTTGAAGAAAGGGGTTAAACTAAAACTACTGCACTGACAGATTTTAAGTCAGCCTGGAATTTGCTTAATGTTTTTTACTGTGGTTCATCATTACTGTGGACTCAAAGTTGTAAGTTCCCACTTACACCACTAGAGGGAGACGGTGCACACTGTTAGACTGTAGCACGGCCAGATATTAGAGGTTCAATCCCAACAGACTTGAGCTACACTTTGGTATTTTCCTGACTTTAATACACTCAAATAAATAAATAAATAAATAAATCAATCAATCAATCAATCTTTCTTGATTGTGTTATTTGAGCAGCACATAGATTTGTGGGTGAAATGTCATGTTAATATTTAAATTCAGTGTATTTGCTTCTTATTAATTATAATTTCAGTTTACATTGATCAACAGTTTACTTATTGTCTGAACTATTACAGGTTTTATCCATTTCAACAATGTCAATCTTGTTGATTGAACTGGTTTTTGATTATGTTATAAATATCAATCTTGTTGTTTCTATTAATGCTGTTTTCATTGCCAGCACTAATAAGCATTTATTTCCATTCAGTGATCTAAGATCCACTAACTCACATTAAAAAGAACAAAAAAAAAAATTTTGTTTGTTTGTCCTGTTTTAGAGAGTTGTTGATGGTTATTTTGGAGGATGTAGTTTGAGGTGCTGTTGAACTGAGTTATACTGAGAGGTGTTAATATTTAGTCAACCTCCACTGTTATAAACTGGTTGGACATAATATTGGAAACAGCTCATTAATAGAATTTATCACAGGTCTGATTCATTAGGCTCCATTATTTTTAGTAACATCCCAACTTGTGTGTAGAACAATGCATTTTCTCCCCCTCTGTATTTTCAGTGTGTCAATATCAGTCTTAAGGTAGTGAGATAAGATAACACACACACACACACACACACACACTCAAACTGTCCTGAGAGTCAACAGCTGGAGGAGGAAGTTCAATCTCTAGTCTGGCATTTCCCTCTCTCCCTCCCTTCTACTTCTTCCAATGTCTCTCTACCCTTCCTCCCCCTTTCTCTCACCCATCCCCTCTCAGTGTCTCTCCACCTCTCTCTCTCTCTCTCCCTCTCTCTGTCTGACAGGGATCCACAGGTCTCTCTCTCCCCCTCCCTCTCCGCCTCCCTTCCCTCTCCTTCTCTCCCATTTCTCTCCCTCTCTCCATATTTCTCTCTCTTTCTCCCTCCTCTTCTCTCTCTCAGTATTTGCTCTGTCTTCTCCTCTCCCTTCTCTATCTCTCTCTCCCTCTCTCTTACCCACTCCTCCTCCCTCCGCTTTAGTCTCCCTGTCTCTCCTCCTCTCACTCTCTCTCCCCTCCTAATCTCTCTCTCTCTCCCTCCCTCCTCTCTCTCTCTCTTTCTCTCTCCCCCGCCACCTCCTCCCCCCTCCCTCTTCTCTCCCCCTGCCCCCCCTCCCACCTCTCTCTCCCTCCCTCCTCTCTCCCCCATCTCTCTCTCCTCCTCACTCCCTCCTCTCTCTCTCTCTCTCTCACACACTCATTCTCTCTCCCCCCGCCCCCCCCTCCCTCTCTCTCTCCCCCCTCCCTTTCTCTCTCTCTCTCTCTCCCTCCCCCCTGCCCCCTCCCTCCTCTCTCCCCCTGCCCCCCCCTCTCTCCTCCTCACTCCCTCCTCTCTCTCTCTCTCTCTCACACACACTCATTCTCTCTCCCCCGCCCCTCCTCCCCCCCCTCTCTCTCTCCTCTCTCTCTCTCTCTCTCTCTCTCTCTCTCTCTCTCTCACACTCATTCTCTCTCCCCCCGCCCCTCCTCCCCCTCCCTCTCTCTCCTCTCTCTCTCTCTCTCTCACACACTCATTCGCTCTCCCCCCGCCCCTCCTCCCCCCCTCCCTCTCTCTCCTCTCTCTCCTCCTCACTCCTCCGCTCGGAGCTCAGTTGACCAGCGTCGCAACTGGGCGATGCGCCTCCCGGAGCTTCTGTCTTCTCGACCTTCCAGCGGCGGATTTTAATCCACATCTCAGCCTTCATCCTCACATCTGAGGGACGTTTAGTTTCCCCCCTCCTTCGTCTGTAATTCCTTCACCGCACCTCAGTTTTAATCCTGAGAGAAAACTATTCACAGGACAAGGTTTTCGGTTTCTCATCTGAAAACTGACAACAGACATTTTTCTGCTCTTCAACGACCCCCAGCGGGAGGATTTGATTTCAATAGATCGATAACTGATAGCCGAATCGAAGATGGACAAACTGGCCTGATTTGTGTCCTCAGATTGAGTCTTTTGGAGGCTTGAAAGCATCAGACAGACTAGAAGGATCAGAGGAGGCTGTTCGACTGTCTGCAGGCTGATAGAAGGTAAAACCCGACTTTCTTTATATAAAATAAATTCATATAAATCTAACAATCCCTTCATCTTCTACTTTTACTGGTTCAAAATGTCTGTGATGCTCAGTTTTGGTTATTGTGTTTTTATCTGGTAAATATTCCTGATTGGATGTTTTGATGGACACTTAATTTGCACATATATAGACAATCATATATGCTTTAAAAATAGCCTGAGATATATGAAGCATAACACAATTTATAGATACATAAAACAGTAATTTTGTAGTATATAGCATGTGTTGTGTGTGTATCTGTGTGTGATGTACAATAACCTGTAATCAGTGTAAAAATTTAAAGTGTGTCAAGTCTATATCAACAAAGTTAATGAACATAAATCCTGTAGTTTAAAACATCTGTTAGTATCAATAAGTTGTGTGAACTTGGCACACATCAACTGGAGAGTTATTTTTCCAGTCTTAGTTATGATTTGCCTCCAATGGCATTTCAAAACTGTCAAAACTGTCTCCTCCTCATCTACAGCTGATATGGAGCTCCTCAAGGCGCCATCCTGGGCTCTCAGTAATTCTTCTTGCAAACATGGTATAAACACAAAAAGATAAAAATTTTTTCTGACTAGTATATGTTTGGAAGAAGAGTGCATGCTTTCCATTAATCTTATATAAATCATTAATTGATTTGTCAGGGAGACGAAAATGGATCAGCAGTAATTTCGATAACTGATCAATTGTTTCAGTATTTTTTCCAACAAAATACATTTGCTCTCCATATAATGTATTGAATATATATTTGCTGGTTCCAGCTTCTAAAATGTAAAGATTTGCTGCTTTTCTTTGTCTTATATGAAAGTAAACTGAATATCAAATCAAATTAACATATAAGTGTTATTAGTTCACCTTATTGTTGATTTTGAGCACATGACACCCAGATGGTTAAAACAACCTATGTGTTCAGTCACAAACACGGAAGTAATGTGACAGAAGTTCTTGCCTACAAGAACAGAAGTGTTTTTTTTTTAAACCTTAACCACAATCTTTCCGGGACCTTAACAAAAACTTATCTCTAACTTCTACTCTTTGTAGTGTGTTTATCTTGCCAGTGTGGGTGTCAGATCAACACCGACAAGCAAACTGTTTTGTTGTTTAGGTCTTCAAATCTATGTTGATCTATATGTGATCTTGCAGTGATCCAAAATGGGACGTTGGTGTTTGAGACTGTGAAGCTGCTAACTGTGTAAAAGCACAGCAAAACCAATTTGTACATTTAAAAGCTTCAGCTGACACAGACAAGCACACACTCCTACGTACACCCCCACTGTACAAACACAAGGGTGGAGACGAGACCTTTACTTCCCTTTTTTCCCTCTGAGCAGTTTAGTTCATCATGTCCCTCAAGTCCTCCACCCCCATGACACCACCGCAGATCACCGATCGTGACTCCTCATCCTCCCTAAAGGATGAGTCCGCCTCCTCATTAGAAAAACTTCTTGACTCCAGCTGCACTGATTTTCATGCTTTTAGTTAAACTGAAGCTCTTCGGTGTCCCCAGAGGCAGGGCAGGTTTAGGGAGTGACCCGCGGGCGAGCCAACACTTGAGCCCCCTCCTTAGTTTTCTGAGATGCATCACGGTGGTCAGAGCGAAAAGATTTTACAGGAGGTTTTTGTGTCACGGCAGCGACGGTGCAGGTTGCAGCCTCGTTGCATCATGCTGTTCCTCTAAAGGTTGGACAGATGCTCATGGATGGATTTTAAAAAACGCCCCGAGCCAAGCAAACTCCTTTCCTGTTGTTGTTGGGTGCGTCTGCCTCACAGCCCACTTCCACCCACACTGTCTGCTGCAGGGTGGGAGTGCTGCTCATATGGCATATATGAGTGTGTGTGTGTGTGTGTGTGTGTGTTAAAATAAGTGTATATAGAAAGGAAGGAAGGAAGCGAAAAATGATAGAAAGTGAGTGAAAATAATAATGGAATTAAATTGATAAGAAGAAAGTGAAGGAATGAAAAAAGAAAGTAAAGATTTGTTAAGGAAAGAAAGAAATGGATGAAGGACGCAGCAAGTAAAGACATAAAATATTCAAAAAAGTGCTTAAAGAAGAATTAAGGAAGAAAAGAATGACTGAAGGAAAGACAGGATGGCAAAAGAAGGAATGAAAGAGGCAATCTAAGAAAAAAGAAGTAAACAAAGTGGGGTGAGTAAAAGCAAAGGGAGGAAAAAAAGGAATGACAGAAAGAAGGAAGTAAGGAGGGAAACAGATAAAAAAGGAAAGAAAAAAGTAAAGTAAGAAGTAGGTGAAGGAAGCAGAGGGAAGAAGAAAAAAGAAAGGCAGAAAGAAGGTAAAACATAAGTGAAGGAAGAAAGAAAGTGAAGGAGGAAAAAGAAAGCAAATGAAGAAAAAAGGCAAAAGGAATAAAGGAAGCAAAGAAAAGTTAAAATGAAGAACAGAAGGAAGGACTAAATAAGATATGAAAGAAGTAATACAAAGAAGTAAGAGCAAAATTAAGGAAGTAAACAATGTCAGAAAGAAGGAATGACAGAAGGGATACAGAAAGAAAGAAAGAAAGAAAGAAGGACTGAAACTGTAGCAAAAAAAAGTACAGTAGGAACAACAGGAAGAAAGGAAAAAGGAAGAGAAGGAATGAAAAAGGAGAGAAGTGAAAGATGGTGAAAGAAACGAAGTGAGGTAGCCAAAGAAAGAAAGTGATGAGAGGAGGGAGGAGAGAGCAAAGTAAGTAATAAGTGAAGGAAAGAATCAAGAGCCCAAACTGATGCCGTGTACTTGAATAGGGAGTAGAGGGAGACCTGCGACGACTCTCCTCTTCCTCCTCCATCACCCTCCTCCTCCTCCTCCTCACACCTCCAGCCCTCCTGTGCTCCCCAAACCTGAGACCCCCCGCCGAACCCCCCCTGCGTGGCCGCTGGCCCCGGCCCTCCGTTGTCTCCATACTTTGCCTGCTGTTTGCACATGATGGGTTCAGTGGGTTCAGCTCAGCTATAAAAGCACTTTTCTCCCCTGCGGCAGAGGCAGGAGTTAGCAGGCCTCATATGGGAGGGGAGGAGGAGGAGGAGGAGGAGGAGGAGGAGGCCTCCCCCGGTTCTCCTCTCTCGCTTGGCTCGTTGGCTGGTTGCGGTATCGTTTTTGGGCCCAGCCCTGGACCAGACATTCATTTTTCTCCTCTTAGTTTCTAACCACTAACTAACCACTGGCTCCCTGCATCTCCCCCCTCCTCCTCCTCCGTCTTAGGAATGTCTTATTCACCTCCTCTCTCTGTCTTCCTCCTCTGATTCCTACATGCTAAAAGCTCTACATGCGTCCGTGCCAACATCTGCAAATAAACAGACAAATGTACACACATGCTTCGAGCACGCGTAGCTTCGCCAACATGCCGACACAATTCGGTAAACACACGGCCGCGCGTGCGCACACACACACACACACACACACACACACATCTTGACTCACAAAAGGCCCCCCATCAGTATGTGCCGACCACCTGTGAGGGTACACACACATCCATAAACCTCCCTTTCTTCTCCCTCTCTTTTCCATTATCCTCCTGAGAGCCCAGCGCCGGGGCCTTTACTTCCAAACCAAACATAGACCAAATTCCGCAAACCCCACCCCGACACCCCCCCCTCCATCACTCCCCCCTTCTTATTCTCCTCTCCCCTCCCTCCCTCCCTCTCGCTGCCTCTTCCTCTCCCTCTTTCTTTTTGGTCTGCGTTTGAGGAAGGAGGCAAAATGAAATGCTGGCCTCCACAAAAAAAAAAAACAACCAAAAAAAAAAACAAGGGCTGACAAAAAGAGGGAGTGAACCGTGAGCAGAGGAAAAAATGGATGAAGAAAAAAAACGATGTCTTGGAAAAGAAAGGGAGTTATGATTGTGAAGAGGGATCAAGTGCCATGGCAGATGGGCGTAGAGTCAGAAATGGACCCGGTGGCTCAAAGACGACAATGGATCGACTGTTAGCTTATTTCTCTTCTTCTCTCATCGCTCTCTTTTCTTACGGCCTCTTTGATGGTGTTGACCCATTGTTTTGGTGTCAACGAGCTTTTAGCTCCACAGAGGCTGCGACAACTGAGATCATTGGTGATCTGATGATTTTGTCTTCAAATAATTACAATACAATCAACTTTTCCATAAACTGTGAGAAAGAAAGTGAAAGTGCACGTCACAGTTTCCCAGATCCAGAGGTGACACCTTTAAACTGCTTGTTTTGTCCAACAAAGTGTCCACAGTCTAAAAATATTTCATCGACCAAAGGCTGAAACAGATAGATTTAATTACACATTTGAACATTTAATCATTCAATTACACAATTTGCACACATGTTGTATGTGTGTAAAGTTGAACTCTACACAAAAAACTCACTTTTCCTCTGTGAACGAATCTGCAGTCCCATGAAAATGAACTGATTTCAGTTTGAAAAATCTGTTTTTAAAACAGGACTGTCTTTGGTCATAAGGGTAAAGTATCTGCATTTCAACATAAGGAATAATATAATTAATTATGCATTCAGTTCAACTTCAAGCTTAAAACTATTTTCTCTGCTGCTTCCAAAGTACAAGGTTCATATGTTTATCATTCTCAGACACGGGGCTGTTTAACGAAATGCTAGTTGCAGTCCTGTTCTGCTACTCACAAAACAAAAGTTTTATAAATGGACGAATTAATAATAAGTCATAAAAATAAACTATTATTTATGGTGGAGGGCAGAGGTTGAGCTGAGGAGCCTGAGGAAAGAAGCAGCAGATACTTCGGGTGAAGAGGCTGAGCTTGGGTGGGGGTTGTCTTTTGGCATCTTCACCTCATCGATATCACCAATGATGTTCTGGGCGGCTTTCATCACCCACTGCAGATCCCTCCTGTCCTGGACTGCTCACATCCCATGATGCCAATTTGAGATGTTTCCTCTGTCAAAGATAAGAAGAACTTGGCACATACATTTTCTTAAGTTTAAAAGTCACCTCTGAGCTTTCTTTACCAGGGTGGAGATGTGTGATATCTGTTCTTCACCTGCTCCACCTCAGCTCCACCGATGGAGACAACTTGTATCTTTGCCTCCTTTTTTCTGAAATCAACCATCAGCTCCTTGGTTCTGTTGGCGTTCGGCCGTAGGTTGCACCACCCTGCAGGAGTGTTGCGTCTCTTGCTTCATCAGTCTATTTTGATCACTTCTTACGGCCTTTGCTTCTTCTCTTATTCCCTCTTATTCTCTTGTTTTCTGCCTTAAGGTGGAAAATCACCACTCTGTTTTGCTCGAGCCCGAATTAGACTCACACAAATCCAGAGAATCAGGATGAAATTGCTTATTTTCTCCAGTCAGGAAGCCAACTTAACAAGTGATTGTTTTCAGGAATTTTGAGGGAAACTGTGGCATTTACTTACATGTGTAGCAGCTTTTTTCCTCTCTAAAAATGCTCGCTGGCAGGATGGAAAAGCATTAAGGTGGCTTGACTCTAAAGCTCCCTATTGACATGAGGACAAATTGGATTTTTTTCAAATGGCATGTAACGGCTATACGTGGAGAGCGTTGACTACCAGTTGTACAGGACTCATAAAGTCTGTTAGCATTAAAACATTATTAATTCTTCCTGCTTAACTCTCGGCTGACTTTTTTCCAGCTCATTACTCTCTCGTTCTATGGAGCCTTTTTCCTTTCGCTCCCTCTTTGTTTCTCCACCGAGAATGAGAGGAACGGCCTACAGTACAGCTGGGATTGGTTATTATTTACTGGCTTGGCACGCACACACGCACACACACACACTCACTCACACACACACGCAGTGGAAACAAATTGGGTGAATCTGCTCTGCACGTAGGAATGTGAGGCGCATGTGTTTGTGTGTTTTAGGTCTGGATGACAGAGCTGAGGGAATGAAAGAGGGATGGAGAGACAGAAAGGAATTAAAGAGAAAGACACAACAGACAGAAAGAAAGAGAAGGAAAATGAGTGACAGAGAAAAAGAGATTGATTTCTGGGATGCAGACTGCTCTCGGTCTCGTCTCGCAACAAAGGTTAAAAACACTTTTCCCCCTCAGTCTTTCTGTCTCTCCCCTCCTCCCTTCCTCTGTCTTTCATTTCCTTCCCTCTTTCGTCCTCCCTGTTTTCAACCCAGCCCAGAATATCTCTTTCTTTTTCAACATCCCTGGACCTTGTCCTTCACCCTCCGCTCCATCTTTAGTCTTTCCCTCGCTCCTCAGATGAAAGTGAAGATGTGGATGATAGGATCGGGGAGGAGGAGGAGTAGGAGGAGGAGGGGGGGTCTGCTGCTCCGCTGATGCGAAGAATTACAGGAGGGAGGGGAAGTGAAGGGGTTTCTGTGTTGACCTTGTCCCGCTGCCAAACGGTTGGACGGTGGTAGCCGTGGTGGTGCAAAGGGATTATGGACTGGGGTTATGAGTGAGGAGACGGGATGGAGACATAAATGAGGAAGGCTAGAAGAAAAAGTTCTATGGAAGGAAAAAAGTCTTAATTCAGTGGCTCAAACAAAACAAAACAAGGATTCAAGGTACAAGATGAAAAACAGCAACAGCAAGAAATACAAGCAGCCATCTTTTTTTGTAATTGCTGTGATGACATTTGCTCTGAAGTGTTTGGACTTTGGTGTCCTTCCCAAACTCCCTACTTGCATTGAAGATATGATGAAGATGTATGAATTCAACTATAAACTCTCAGAGCTGTAGTTATGTTTAAAATACTCTTTGGACTTTCATATCTTTGCCATGAGAAATACTGATTTATGATTGGCTCGTGAGTCGTCTTGTAAAAACCATACAACAGGACGCCTCAAACAAAGATCTTGTCAGTCAGTCCACCAAGTATATTAAACTGCTTGACTTGACGATACCATATAACTGATGACAAACAGACCTTTTTATTTTTTGTTATTTTTTTATGATTATCATTGCAAATGAGAGAAAACCTCAATGATTTCTGAGGCTTATATAAAGGCATTGATTTTGAACTGAACCACATGTTGAACTGAAACTTAAAAGCAGCAGTAATTGATATTCTCTGGCAGCAGAACAAGCTGTGAATGCAAAATTGATATTGTTTTTCTCTCCAACTCCTGAGGAAATATCTGTCTCTTCAGAAGCTAATTGCTCAGCTATGTTCAACAGGTTGTCACTAACTTTGTCTGCCTTTCGCTTGGTGCTGGACAGGTAGCGTAAAGTGAGTTTAACAGAGCTTTCTGGCTGAAAACAGCTGCTCGGTGTGACTGGAAATGACACCATACGTGCAAACCAGGGAATTAAAATCAAAACAATGAGCTGAAAGATGCTAAAAAGCTCAGTAGAGCTGAGGGGAAAAGCAGACTTAGGTCATATTTGTCACTACAAGAGACATCACATGCCGTAATTTCATCCATTGTTAATATAAAAATATCGAATAGTTCAGCTTCAAAATACGACACCAATGATTTGCTGTGTATCTGAAAAAGAAAATGTGCTTTAAAACTAGTAAAGTTCATTGTCCTCCAGGAAGGAAGCAGCAGCACTTTAGCCGGGATTAGTCCCTGCTGATCCATACAAGCTTTCTCCAAAATGACATCAGCTCGAAGTTTGTATATCATGACTATACATGGCGAAGTTCATCTTTGAGCTCCTGAGGGATAAAGTGGGATGAGGTGGGTTTATCCTTTATTACAGTCCCGCTGCATCACTCCACCGACCACAACTGATCTCCCTCCCGTCTGAATCAAGATATTTGTCTTGTGTCTCCTGTTTGTCAAAGAATGAACTCTCTAGCAGTTTCTTCCTAAGATCCTACCTGTTTGCTTCTGACATTTTTACAGGTAATTTATAGCTTCATAGACTCAGGTGATTACAGGAGTTATCATTGTTTTACAATACAAATGTGTAATTCCCCAATGTCTGTCAACCTGCCATTGCACTGCTACATTGTGCAGAATATGGTTTGAGATTTACGACTGAACTTGTTTCACTCTGTAAATTTAAAGAGCAAATACAACTGTGTAGTTTTGCTGTAGAAAGAAAAATTGAGCTCTGCCTCTGACTGAGAATATGTCACATTAACACACACCTCTTGGACTTTATCTTGAACTACTGTGAACTTTTTCACGTCCTGTAGTCAATATATTTGCACAGTCCTGCACATACAGCTCTATCATCTAAACAATGGTCATATTGTTCATATTGTACATAAAATTATCTATTTTTTCACATATTATTGTCAGTCTTCTTTATTCTAATGATTATCGAGTGTTAAATCTTATATTTTTCCAGCACTGTGTTCTTTTGTTATGCGCCGTCACACCAAAGTAAATTCCACGTATTTAAAAACATACATGGGAATAAAAACCGAATCTGATTCTGATTTTGATTTATGCAATGCAATGCAACATCTGGCCTTTTGGAGCTTCTGACAACAAAACCATCTGTTCTGTCTGTGTCATCTAAGACACAAAGAATAAGTCACTCGCCATCGAATAAAAAAATGCTTTCGACAGTGTCACATGTGCAACCAGGACCACAAGCTTGACCTCCTGCTCCTTTGTTGTCGATACTTTCAGATTTATGCCAGTTGAGAAACCCAACTCCTCTCTTATATAAGTAGGAAAAGAAATTCTGGTCTCCCTCCTGTTGTTTTGGAGCGAGTTCAGTCCCAAAGTGGCTGCTACAGACAAAACTCTGCAATTTCATTAAAACCCACACAAGTAACGAGCAGCCAATTGTGTTTTTATTCCAGACTAATCAAAACTATCTGCTGCAACAACTTTTTAAAGTGATTCAAAATTAAGTTTAGAGGTGGACAGAAAGTCTGGAAAGTGCATTCTTTTCGTGAAGGACTAAATAATCCCCGTCTTGAGAGGTTACTCCCCCGCTCCTCCTCCCCTGACAGCCGCCACCACTCCCCTCCTAAATGGTAAAGACGCCAGTGTCAGCGCGAGAGACACTGCAGGCTCTACTGGTGGCTATTGCAGACTTGCTCTGCAGAGTTGCATCACTTAACGCTGCCGAGACACGAGAGAGAGAGAGAGAGAGAGAGAGAGGGAGGATAATACTGAGACAAATAATGGGAAAAGTGTGAGGAGAAGAAAAGGGTGGGAGCCCACGTCTGACTCCCACAGTTTCTGTCGTTCCCTCCCTCATTTCTTCTCCCTCGGTTTTTCTCTCTGGCGTCTTCATCGCTCCCCGTCTCCCCGTACGTTGGCATTTTTCTCGTCCGGAGAGAAATTCGCCTTCCTGAACGCTGGCACCGAGAACACGCTGTGAATCAGAGCTGACATAATATAAAACAGTGGTTCGACACATTCACAAGCTGCGAACACTGACAGTAAATTTCCTCTCGCTGCCGTGGCGGCCGAAACCACCTAACTGCAGCGGTGGTGGTTTTGTTTTTGTGACTTTAGTTTGAAACGTGAGATGGTCATTACTGTACACATATTGTGTAATATAAAAAGTATTTGGGTATCAATACATTTTTGCATCCAAGAGCTACAGTATGTTTTGCTCATCGTCTCCATCTCACCACAGTCTGTGTGGTGAGAGGAACCCCCTGCTGTTTTCTACATGTCCTCAGAATCCCTTTTTCCCCTCAAAACAAATCACTCTTTTCGTTCTTGTGCGTTTTCGTTCCCTGCTACTTGCTGTTCAAACAGGTGTCCAATTTCAGCCAATTGCAGCCATTTCCCATGAACGCACCTCAGCCTCCCGAGTCAGTCTCTCTTCTCCCGTCTCTGTACGCCTTCGAGTCAGGAAAACAAAGCCTCCTGTCATCTTCGCTGTTGCGGCGGCGTTGCGTAATACCTTATAAGGACGTGGGATGGAAAGATCAAAGGATGTAACCCCTAAAAAACAAGGTCTGACATGGTTTCATCGTGATAGAGTGTCTGCTGTCACTCCCTCCCACTGAAATCCAGCCTTTCAACAAACCTCTGAAATGCCAACTTTCAAAAACAAAGTTTATTGTCAAATCCTGCTCAGGATTTGAGAAATTTGAGATTCTATTTTCTCTTCTTATTTAGAAGAGATCATCATTATAGCATATACAGTAGGAAGCAATATACCCTGAAGTAAATAAGAACTTCTTATAAAGAGTGATGCGTTTCTGCTACGACAGAAACTGAAGAAAAATGGAGTTCAAAAACGCTTTGGAGAATAAAAAATGGGAGAGAAGAAAAAGGAGTGGGAGGTGCAGAGGGCAGAGGAGAGGGGAGGAGAACAGGAGAGGTATGCTCTGCTGGAGGACTGGGAGAGGAAAACCACAGGAAGGAGTGAGAGGGAGAGGAGGAGAGAGAGAGGAGTAGAAGAACGGGGAGGGAGAGGCCAGATCAGGGCGCCGTGGAAGCAAAGGTTTCCTGTGAGAAGGCGAAAGAGTCTCATGTGTGTTAGTGTACGTTAGGCCCGAGGGGGGCGTCGGCTCTGTATGTGCATCTGTACAGTTTGACTGAGTGAAAACACATTTACTTTCAAGTGTATTGATATGAGAAACTATGATTTATAAATGATTTGTATTAGTACGTTGCATGTGCGTATGCAAGCGTGTGCTGTGAGCTCCGGTGCATGTGACTGAGTGTGTATACGCAGGCATCGCTGCTGTGTTTGTCTGTGTGAGCTCTTTTTCATACAACTGTGTGCAGAGTGTTTGGTTTCTGCTTATGTTGTTTGCTTGAGTATGAATCGATGTTTATTTGCATGTACAAGTTTGTGTGCATGCGTATACTGTTGTGTGAGTCTGAAAAGCTGTGCTCAGAATGTGGGCCGTCGAATTTCAGTTTAAAACAATTGTCAGGACATTTTGTCACTACTTCAAATGAGTGTTTGAAGGTTAAGTCTTGCTTTTAAGGTTAAGTTATGAGTTATGTTGAAGTTAGGATGGTTAAGGTTCGGGAATGCATTATGTCAGCGAGGGTCCTCACAAGCACAGAAAGACAAACACGTGTGTGTGAGGGCTACTCCTTACATGTGTTTAGAATATACACTATATGAGGCTGTGTGTGCGTGCACAAGCACATATGTTTGCGTGCAAGTGCGTGCACAGTCAAAGTATGTGTTTTGCGAGGCAGTAGGGGATCCATAAGAGGGTCCGGGCATGTGGCCATAACGCAGGTCATTGAGGGGAAAGAGGGGGGAGGAGCTGCTGGAGGTTTTGGGGGGGCTCACGTGTGGTTGTGAGTTTTGCGCATGCCTGCTGGTGCGACTCCAGTCTGCGTGCGTGCCGGGATACATATGGTCCTGTATGTGCGTCCTGTCACAATACCTCGAAATAACAGTGTGTGTGTGTGCGAGAGAGAAGTCAGCGAGGTTGCTGTGGAATGTGAAACGAGTGTGGTGAGGTAGCTGGCAGGCCGGCAGGACGACCTAAACACTGACTTCATTGTGGTTTAGCCTCTGCCTCATATTATGTCGGGGGATCCTGTCGGCCATTGTGGAAGAATCTGTGGTGACAGCAAGTTTAGGAGTTAAAGAGGTGTACATGTAGCTGGAGCGTCGCCAGTTTGAATCCCAGACTGCGTTTGTAAATCCAGCCAGTGAAAGTAAATTAAGAATGCTCTTACTGCCAGCTATCATTAAAGAGCCATACAGTGAGACACCCAACAGAGGTTTTGCAGTTGTGTCAGAAATCTCCTCGCGATCCACGTCTGGCGCCATTTAAGAGTCCGACTGAGGCAAATGCTGACTGAATATATGAGAACTGGCCAGAAACAGATACCTGAACTTTTTTTGATGTGGGTATAAAGTTTCAAGTGAAAGTGAAAAGTCTGCAAGGTAGATTTGTTTCCAAGCTTAGTTTAAGGGAGTTGTTGGGAAATATTCTGTTTTCTTGGTGAGAGCTGGATGAGAAAATCGATAACACTCTGTTGAATGTAATAATTCTTATCTATCTAATCTTCTCAACTGAAAACAGCACAAAGACAATACATTTAATGTTTGACCTCATCAACTTCATTGATCTGTGTAAATATCTGCTTATTCTGAATTTGATGGCAGCAACATGTTTCAAACCAGTTGGGACAGAAGCAACAAAAGACTGTGAAAGTTGTGGACTGATCCAAAAACACCTGTTTGGATCAGTCCACAGGTAAACAGGTTCATTGGTAACAGGTGATAGTATCATGATTGGGTATGAAAGGTTCATCCTGGAAAGACTCAGTCGTTCACAAACGAGGATGGAGAGAGGTTCAACACTTTGTGAACACATGATTGGATGAAAGGAAATTACTACATGGACTCAGGAACACTTTGTAAAACTGTTGCCTGTGAACTCAGTTTGTTTGTACATGATTCCATTTTGTTTTTATTTACACATTGTCCTAACTTTTTGGAAACTGGGTTTTATGATAAAATTCAATCATTTATAAATGATAATATGATCCATGCCCGTGTATCAGGCTGTAGTCGTGACTAATGGCAGCTTCTGCTCAGTACATTTTAAGAATTGAGATGAACAAAAAGCTGGTGAGTGGTGGTGAGCAGAGCAGATATTAGACTCACAGAGCAGACATGAACCCGGCAGCTCTCAGGTGTGAATGTTGTGTAACTGTGAGCGAGAAGCAGCAGAGTGTTCCTGAAAAACAGATTGCGTGTTGTGTCAACTTTCACAGCAGCTGTCAGGCATTTGCTGGCACGTTCGGTCCACTTCACTGCAGATTTTTCCCCCTTCGGTTTCCTCCTGTGAGATTTGTTTCCTTTGAAGCAGATATCTGGGTCTTGAGTCATTCGGTCTAACAAGGACTCACGAGTTGAGTCATGGAGCTGGGTAGCTTTTTGTCTCATGCTTCACCCACAGTATCATCTCACTACGGGTGGAAAACTACTGCAAAATCTCGTTAAGCCCCTCAGTGAAGCCCGACCACAGAAATGTAGAGGATCGCAGTAACAAACCCACATCATAATGCTTCTCAGAGCTTTTTCCCTCAGGAACCGAGCAACAACTGAAATTCACAACACAGGACTGGACCCTGCTACCATTCTCAAATTGGCTGAATGGTTTTAGAATAAATGGACTGGGACAGGACAACAGCTGAATCTAGGTCATTGTGTTTTTTGGTGTCCGGAGTAAAACCAGCCTATAATTTCAATTCTGTTCAGTTGAGAATAAAATGTTCCGCACAGAAAACGGATTTTAAGTTGAACTTTTATCAGACTTGTGAATGTAAAATGTAAACCCTCGTCATCCCTGTTGATAGACTGTGAAGCTTAAACAGCTAAATGGGATCGAGCAATTATTTGTCATAATCATTTCAGTCAGTTTTCAAGCAAAAATATTTAACATTTGTTTAAACACAACTTCTTAAATGAGAGGATTTGCTTCTTTGCTTGGTCATTTGTGAAAGTAAATGAAGGTTCTGGACTGTTGGTTGGACAAAAGAAACAAGTTGAAGACGTCATTTTGGGCTCTGGGAAACTGTGAAGAGCATTTTTCACAATCATTTGAGTAAAATCCATTAATCAATAATCTGCAGGTTGAATGAAAATAATCGTTCTGTAGCCATATTTCCCAAAAATTCAAAAGCCAAACAGACTAAACAACTAAACTGATATTTCAGGTGTCCATAAATTTAAAGTTGACTTTTTATAGAGAGGATTTAAATGCAGTCGGTTTTTTCCTCACACAGTCACACTTCAGATCTAAATCTGCTTTGCACGGATGTTAATTGGTGCAAAGTAACTGGAATCACCTGGTTGGTCAGTGTTTGTGAGGCTGTTTTGTTCATCAGGCAGCAGATGACTTCTGACTGATGGATCAGACTTGTCTCGCTCCATTGTGAGGACAGGGAGGGAGGGACTTCCTGTGTTAGCACCCACAAGACAGACCTGTAGATCCCAGAAAACGTAACAGATGCAACCTTTATGTTTGTACTTTTAGCTGCCAAGTGGCCCAAAATGAATTAATGCCGGTTTAAGCACGAATAAAAGGAAACATTTTGGTCACAGAGATGTGCAAAATTAAAAATGAAAATCACTATCATCAAACATCGAAAGCTTCATTTGCATGTCTTGCAAGCAGAAGCTAATCAGAGTAGCTGATCCAAAGATAAGACTGTTCATTTCTAATACGTTGAACGTTGAATTGGATCTTGATCATTATTTTTGATGATGGTCGTCTCTCCTCAGGTGTGCAGGAGTAACCAGCGGCCATGCTGTCATTGGACGAACCACTGGACTTGAAGCTTCCCTCGGGACGGACAGACGGTCCAGTGAGATTAGGAAAGAGGGCGTGTCCTTCCTCTATCTGCGCCCCTCTCAGCGCCACGCGACCACGCCTGCTATGCACAACCTTTCCTTCGCCCCCCTCTTCCCCAGGTAAGAGGTAACCAGGAAAACTGAAGCACAACATCAAGTATTCTTCTCAACAGTCTCCATCGTTTCTCATCTCTCTCTAACACACACATGACTCTGCTGCTGCCGTGTCGCAGTGATTAAGACTGTTGCAGTGATAATGCAATAGTATAATAAGTGGAGTCTATGTTCTCACTTTCCCTGTAACTTAATATTGTAAATCCAATGAATGGTAACAGACATACATTGTCCCCAGATTTGTCAGCTCATAACAAGAAGAGTGTGACACTGACATCAAGTGACCGAAAAGACGACCACAACATGTGACGTCAATGGACTGTATAGCTTCGTGCTCCATCATGTTCAGAACATCTAATGTTAAATAACGCCCTCTCATTTGTGTGTCTCCTGTGATCCTTTTGGTTCAGTGTACTTAAATATTCTCAAATGAAGGCACGAGGACAACATAAGTAGCCAAGTATTTTCAGCTGGCAGATGGGCTACACTCGAAAACTGTGCACTTAAGTAATATTAATATTTTATAATATTAAACTCGAGTCAGATGACCAATTCATGTGGTCTCTCACGAGCCAAGTTTCAACTCCGGAGGTCTGGAGCCCCGTAATTGTTTTGTCTTTAGGGCAAATTTGGTTCAGTTATTGGTGAAAATGGTTGATAAACCCACAGACAAATTTTGTGAGACAAAGCCGCTTAAGACCTACATTTTCTTAAGAGTTCATTAGGGACCACAAGCAGAAAGGATATATTACAATAACAGTCTGATATTAGTCAGGTGGTTCTACATTTCTATGCATTGACAAACTTCAAGAAAAGGAGGAGGAGAGCAAACTTCTTTTTTGTTGTACCTTTGTTGGTTTGTAGATTTTGGTCTTAGCAACATTCATTCATTGTGAGAATTTGGCCCTATCAGCAACATCTGAAGCTCAGTTATAAGCTTGCCAAGCTAAAATAGTTTAACTTCAGTTCAACATCGTTTATGAGCCATGACATCGAAAGGTTTTACTTGACAAATGTAACACCGTCCCATTTTAACTCTTATCTCCAATCCAGATTCACAGTCTCCCTCTCAAGAACGACCCGGGTCCTGCTTCAGTCCCCCAGCCATGGACCTCAGCCTGTCGCCCTCCTCCCGCCACGCCTCCTCCCTCTCCCCGTCTCCTTCCTCCCCCTCCTCCCTCTCCCCTTCCTCCCCCCTGGAGTCGCCTCACAGCAGCAGCAGCCCTCAGCCACACATCTTCTCACGGGTGAGTCCAGGTGTCGGCGCACCTGAGATACCTCGCTGACAACTGCTGCTTTTATAATCAAGTGTTACAGGGCTCTGGCATCGCTCATGCAAATGTAGTGTTTGGTTTTGTTAGTGAAACAATTCAAGAGAGAGGAAATGATCTCACGCTGCAAGTCACAGCATGCATGTTGCAAATTTGGCCAAAATTACTAAGATAAGAGCTACCTTTATCGCCCACTGATTTCATATTGGATATGGGTATGATCAGGCTGAGTACAAAGTGCATTAAAATACTGTGCAGAGATAAAAAGACAAAGAGAGAAGACAAAGTAATTCTCACAGAAATTCAAATGAAAACATCCAGAGAAGACAGTCATGTAAAAATATAAAATCATAGAAATCTGACCCCATGTAATCAAGAAATTTAGACTATTGGCATAAGACCAGTGCCACAGCAGGTTAAAGGAACAGTTGTACGGTAAATATGACACTACAGCAAAGCAGTTGTGTTGAATAAACTAATCTGCTTGTTGGAATATGTCACTGTCCTATACACAACTAAAAAAACTCAGAGAAGAGCGGCAGATTCAACTGATCATCCTCTGTATGTTCATCACTACGAGGGACCCCTTTCCGTCACATGGCTTTTATATTGTCATTTGATGCTTTTTGATTAAAAATAAGACTATAGGTGCTTTAAATTTGCTCATAAGAATCAAACTTTCCTAATGGTACACTTGAGGGAGACTGTTTTATTCAGGTGTGTTTCTTCATGTCAGCAGTTAATCTTGTCTATAATCACAGTCTTTTGAGAATAATCCAGCCGGCTGCAGATTCTGGCCGAATGTGCTTCACTCCTCTTCAACAGGATTGAATTGAATTGGGATCCTGGGAGTGAATCTAATATGTTGGCGCAGCCATCCAGCGACTCTGTCTAAATCAAATTCTAGCCATGCTTGAATGGTAAAACATGAAACACACAGCTTCTTTGTTAGAGCATCAAATCTCCCCTCTTGGCCCAGATTCATCTTTTAGCTCAGAATGTACAGATTTTAAATTGTATAACACATTAAAAGCCGACTGGGAGAAGAACTCATTATGTCCCCAGACATACTTCAAAGATGTCTTTGAAACTGTTAACAGCAGCCTTTTTCCAATAATAACTCACTGAGCTGACCGGTGTGAATTTCCCTTCCAATTTTAAACATGCAACCCCGCTTTAAAAAACACTTTGATTTCACAATCCACTGTTTTTTTAAACCAAAAACTGAGGTATGTAACCAAACAGTGTAGCACAACAGCTTTGACAATATTAAACAACAGTGATAGTCTTTAAAGTAAACAAGACAAACTAGTAATAATTCAAGAGCAACTCCACAGAAACAATGATTTTTCTTTTTTTTTTTATCACTTTCTCCAATTGCCATAGATAAATCATTCGGTATGGTCAAAGATGATGTACCACGGGGTTCAATACTAGGCCCAGTCCTTTTTTCACTGTCCAGGGTGGAGGTTAAATATCCTAAACTCTGATAAAAACAAACAGTATCTGATATTAAATTAATTGAATAAATTGTATTAGTGTTAAAATTGGATTTTATATAGATGTATCTGCCATCAATGGTGGCTTTGCTGCCACGTTGCCATGTTGTCAGAAAACCCCAATATTGCTGCCTCGGAAGCACATGAAGTTTTTCCCACTTGGCGTCTCGATATGACGTGACCAAGGCGTGAGCTTGTCCTTGTTGGTTGATGCGACCTTTCTCTCCATCGTCCTCTCTTTCAGGATCCAGCTCGTCATCGAGGTGTGGAGGGCGGAGCTTCACCACAGGGTTATCCGTTTTACCTGCCGATTGGAAGCCCACCGAGGGCATACAGCTTTCCCTCCTCCATGTTCATCGGTCAGAACAGAGAGAAGCAAGTTTCGCCAGAGCCGTCATTGGACAGTCAGCTGGCCTGCCGTTGGATGAAGGTAAATATAGTTATGAAAACAGAACAAAAAGTAAATACACACTGAGGGGCTTGCGTCACTATTCTTCATAAATTTATGTTTATTAAATTATAGATGCATTTTGCTACAGGCTTCATCCCATTGAATGATCTCAGACAAAATACAATCAATAGTCTCAGCTGAGCATCCAACCCTCATCAATCAAAAACAATAAGTCAATCAGATACACGAAATTGCTACTGTAAGATGATCATAGAGTTCTCGAAAAAGATTGCAACTACTGACCACTAGTTGGTGCTGAGAACAAAATTATCACTGGCAAGATTTTAAAGATTAAACAATGAATTATTCATGTTATAAAAACTCAAATTGAAAAATTGAAGTAAGTTGCGAATATGACACAATTAAACAATAAGATAGTAAAAAAATGATTCTGATGTTTTCTAATGATCAATTTGTCATTCAAGAAAAGTAGAGAAGTCATTACAGACTTTTAAATAAAAAATCTTGATGTGAAGCTACATAAAACTTGCATGATGTGTGGAATAATGTGTCAAGCAGCAGGTATGTGTGCAGTTTTGTTGATCATCACTTTCAGTGTATAATCGCTCTCTCTTTCTCTACCCTGCAGTGCCACCTGCTGTTCGACTCGCTGCAGGACCTGGTGGATCACATCAATGATTTCCATGTGAAGCCTGAAAAGGATTCCGGTTACTGCTGCCAGTGGGAAGGTTGCGCTCGAAACGGGAGAGGCTTCAATGCCAGGTTATCACACTCACTAACCTGATACAAATCTAATCCAAATATCCTGTTTCCACAGGTGTGAATAACTCTCTTCTCCCTTGTGCAAATGTTATAGAGAGTGACTGGCTTTTGTTGACATTCAACAATATCGGGTTAAAAAGCCAAAGTTTTAAAGTCTTATGTTTAGGTTATTTTTTAAGCTCTAGTTTGCAGAAAAATGTCCAGCAAAAAACACTGTAAATCCCAATTACAAAAGCAGCTCATGATTATTGTTGCTAAATTATTGCTGATTTGCTTTTTCATTAAATGATTTGTATTTTATAAAATGTCATAAACAAGGGGAAATGTCCATGATCAGCACTGAGGAGGACGCCTGGAAATAACTCATGTTATAGTAACAATAATAATTTCATTTACACAACACTAACCAGACATCACAAAGTGCTCTACAAAGAAAAAAAAAGAAAAAGGAAAGATATAAAATCGTACACGCACACAATGTGAGAAAAGTAAACTTAACTTATGAACTTATGAAAACTAAAGTTATAAAACAGCAATAAAGTTATATTTTCAGCCTCAATTTGAAAGAAGATACTGATTTTGAGTTTTCAGAGTTGAGACCCTAACAGCAGAAGCTCGGCCCTTCATACTTGACACACCTTGACATGGGAAAAGCAAACAGGTTTCTGATGACCTCAAACTGTGGGCAATGGTTCAATTCATGATCAGACCATAACGTGCTAAATGT
Source organism: Holacanthus passer (assembly GCA_025331565.1). Lineage (NCBI taxonomy): Eukaryota > Metazoa > Chordata > Actinopteri > Pomacanthidae > Holacanthus > Holacanthus passer. Next base: position 3,282,068 of record JAFREQ010000027.1, read on the forward strand.
TTGACAGCCATAAAACACAAATGGATTCTGTTACCAGATTTTTTATTACCTGACATAAAAGGTCATAAAAATCTAACTATCACATTCTGTTTAATTCAGAATTTACATGGTGTCGCAATGGAATCGCATCTGGTTGTTATTCAAATATTAGCAGCTGCATCCTCCGAAAAGATTTTCAAAAGCGACGTCTCGTATGTGTGTAGATATGTGTATTCTACAGCCAATGCAGATGTGTAGAACCAACACTGCTCCCAGTAGACCACACCCCTAATTATGCCATTACGCTGTGCAGTATTCCTTTTCAGGGCATTCCATTTCACTGTGCAATATTTCATCCACTGTGCAATATTTCATTTCATCCAATCAATTCGTGTGTCTATAATTTATATCTCGTTTCAATTGTTAATACTTTTAATACTTTAATATTTCTTCCAGCTAAACTTTATTTACCATTTATCTACTCTGTCCTCTTTGCTGCTCTACACTGCAATTTTCCCTGTTGCGGAACCATTAAAGGAATATCTTATCTTATCTACAAACATTTTTTTTAATGTTTCATGCTTTATAGGTACAAAATGCTGATTCATATCCGCACACACACCAACGAGAAGCCACACCACTGTCCCACCTGTAACAAGAGCTTCTCACGTCTGGAGAACCTGAAGATTCACACTCGCTCACACACAGGTGAGTTCACAATGGGGGGAAAAATGCAGCTGGTTAAATTATTTATAATTTATATGTTTTTCCTATTGTCAACAAATCCCATGAGCCTGATATATCTTATTCTGCTCTGCCATAGACCTCTGGTGTTGTCCAAAATCTATTGTTGAACTCAATAACATGTTTCTTTATTACCGTGAATGTGAGCCGTGTATTTTTTCCCATCTTGCAGCTCTAAATAGAGAACAAAATTTGATTCATTTAGCCTGATTTTGGAAATTCACTCAAACTTCATGTTTAAAGTTGAATCTGTGGAAACTAGGCCTGAGAAGATTCATCACATGTTCACAAAAAGGTGTTTGTCCTTGAAGGGACACGTCGACCCACAGAGCTGAGGCTGTGTTTTTACTGTTAGACGCTACATGACTTTTGGCCGACTCGTAAAGTCGTATAGAGTATAATAAGAGAATAAACGTTTTATCCTAAGTCCTTTTATTCTTGCTGGGAGCGTTTTTCCTTCACATGCACGGCAGGTAAAAGCGGTGGTTTACCTGCTGGAGGTGAACTGTTTGCAGAACTCTTTATCTAACATGTCACTGTGCCAGTTTGCGCTCGTCCTCTTCCTCCCTGCAGTCTTAGTAGATTTGTTCTTATTGAAGAATAGCTGCTACCAAAGCTCCACTAACTCAGTGAAAAACACATTTCTTTTTCTATAAATTCTTAATAACAAAGCTCCCCAGTTATTTTTTTACAACCCAGATTCAGATAAAGCCTCGATTCAAATTTTCCCATGCAAATAATCTGTTAAAACCAGCTCAGCGTGCTCCTGCTATAGTGGTATAATCTTTGGTTTTCAGTAAAGTCGGGGGTCACATGTCTCATCATGAAGAGAGCTACTTGGCCTGTGAAAACAGATGTGCAACGTCATCTGTGGCTCGTTTTTCTGAGAAAATAAGCCCTAATGAAGTCCCAGGGTAACATCGGGTCGGGGACGGCACATTTCTCACATAAAGCCTGTGTTCAAAACAGTTTTATCTTTCCCTTTTTCTTTCGTTTTAATCTTTCACTATATGGAAGTGAGATAACCAATTGCTGATGTAACACTGCAAAGTCCTTGTAGAGCAGTGACACAAGATAAACGCTCAGGAATGAGAAACTTACTCCACGTTAAAGTTTCACACTGACAAATGGCAGGATCTGCTTCGTCCTGTCTCGCTGTCCAAAGCAGAACTATACATTTTCCCCACTGTGGGACGAATAAAGGTTTATCTTGTCTTATCAATAGGATTCAAATGAAGACATATAGCATCATAAATTCACATAGAAAGACAGAGTTTCTAAATGTTTGATCACAACATAGAACTGAATATTACTTTCTGTGGCTCTTACCAGTGTTATTCAAACCAGCCTTCTCTGGCTTTCTGTGTATTATTACTCCCTCTAACTCTCCTTCCTTTTTCCCATCTCTGTCCTCTCTCTCTCCTCCTCTAGGAGAAAAACCCTACATCTGCCCTTATGAAGGCTGCAGCAAACGTTACTCCAACTCGAGCGACCGCTTCAAACACACCCGCACCCACTACGTCGACAAGCCTTACTACTGCAAGATGGCAGGATGCCTGAAGCGCTACACGGATCCCAGCTCGCTACGCAAACACATCAAGGCGCACGGGCACTTTGTCGCCCAGGAGCAAGGTGCCCCGGCCAGGCTGGGGACGGGGCTGGGCCTCCCCGGGCACCAGAGCCCCCCTGAGATGCCACCTGTAGGCGGGGCCCACATCATCATCCCCGGGGCCGCTGCAGCTCTTCTTGGAGGCCTGGGGAGCTCTTTGCCGCTCTCTGCTTTCTGCCATGCCAGAGCTCTGGGCCACCACGGGGCACCACTCTTCTCTGTGGGTGGGGGTGGAGGCGGCGGCTTGGGGCCGCTCGGACTCTCGGACTCTCCTCTGTTACACTTTGGACTTTCAGCTGCATCGATGTTAGGGCTGGGAGCTCTGAGAGGTCTGGGACAGATGGTGGGGAAGGAGGTGGAAGGCGAAGACGAAGAGGAGGAAAGAGAGGAGGGGGAAGTGCTGAACCTGTCTGCAGGGGTGGGGCCCAGGAGAAGTGACCCTTTGTCCTGGGTGGTTGTTCCCCCGAGGGCACTCCTGCTCAAACCAGCTGTTGTCAGCTAGGATGTCCACCGGGAAGTGCATGTTTGTATTTTTCTGTGTCCATGTTTGCATATATTGTGTGTCCGGGTGTGTGTGCGCTCACAGACGTACATGTTCGTGATAAGTGTGTGTGCGTTGGATCAAAGTTCACCATCACCTGCAGAGCCATAAAAGCACTTCATTCATTCCAGGTTCCAGAAAGAACTGAGATGGTCTTTGTGTTGAGCTTATAAAAGCTGAACGACATGTGGGCGTTGAGTTTGCGAAAGATTTTAGCACCGTGCACGTTTCAGCTGTCCTAAACTTTAAAGAGTCAATTCACCCAAATTAAAAAGAAAAAAAATGTACTTCCAGGTCATGCAGATCCATTTTTATTTCCTGACATTTTGAGATTTCTGCTGACAAGAAAAACATTAAAATGGACATTTGGACATTTGATTTGGACATTTAATTGGACATTAATATTCATGGTCACCAGAGGATGAACCATACTGACTTTTGTGATCATTTGATAATTTGATCACTTTTCATGACCAGCGAAAAAAAGACATTATTTATTTGGTGTTAATAATAAATAAATATGCTAAACAGTCAGAGGTGCTCGCTGTATATCTCAAAATCTCAGGGCACAAAACCACATTGTATCTGCACGGCTTCATGTGTGATTTGGGTAAACTGACTCTTTAATATTCACGGCCAAAAAACTTTTTTACAGTGGACAATCACCTGTATTAGATTTACTAAACCAGGTCATGAAAAGAGCAGGTACGCTAACCACTTTGTAGTTTCTAAGTCTGACAATCCCCACTGGCTGCTTCCACAGACCCATTTTTTTTACATAGAAATATGGGGAAAAGCATAATTATGGGGAGCAATGAGAAATTCAGTCCATACACAATAATTTAATGAATTAAGATCCAGCTTTGTTCCATCCATTTGTATTTTTCCTTCAGGCAAAGTTAAGAGTTTGTGCAATTAAGTGTTTACATTTCCAAATATCATCATCAATCATTTGAAAAATTCATCACTCCCTCCCATAAACTGACATCTGGCATTTTTTTTTATTTTAGTGCAGCTGTTTACACAATATTGATGTGTTTGAGAAAATTATTATGTGTAAGAATTCACTTTGTCATCTGGTCCCAAAATTGATTTAGGGCGATTTAGAATCAAACCCTTCGATGTCTGATTCTCAGTCGTCAGCACATTAAATAATTCCCCCGCTGTACCGTTACATGCAATATTCCCACAACTGGGACGTACTTATACGTCACAACACTGCGCCTTGAGCTTTGACCCTCTTACTCACACATCTATCACAGTCTGTAATTAATTAATTAGACACGGGAGGCACAACACATGGAGCAATGAGCTGTCATCTGTCTGTGTTCTCACAGCAGCTCAGTTGACATGACGTGTCTTTTGCTGCAGAGGATTGTGGGTCAGGATAGTGAGAAAAATATGCTGGCTCACATACTGCAAAATGTGACCAGATGCAGGAGGACATCCTGGTATATTTGGTGGACTGCATTTGACATACTATTGGGACATTAGCGTGGGTATTGGAATGCAGCCCTTTGACTTTGTTTGGGACATTTATGACACTACGATGTGTGACAGTAAGATTAGAATCCACACAGAGCTGTCCGTTCGACCATGTGATTTTACAAGTCGCAAGAAGAGAGAAAAAAATGTATTGACGCAACTGAATGTGTGACGTTAACTCCCTTGCTTGCAGTTTACAATGTTTGCAGCTAATTCCTTGCTCTATCAATCATTCCAAGACAATGATCTGCACAGGATCAGCCCTGCCTTTTAGACAGAACGTCGTACTGATGAGGACATTACTCAGTAGGAAGGTAGACAAAGGTGTGTATTAGACAAGCATGAGTACACATTTGCTTTAGGTGAACATTAAAAAGGTACAAAAGAAGAAGCCAAACGATGGTTTAAAAAACTGTCTCGAGTATTTTTTAGGAGTGAATGTTTGACAATGGCCACATGTGGCCAGTATCTGTGTTATCTTGTATTCTTGTTTGCACATTGATTTATCCTAATCAGTATTTCAGAGGTGTCCAAGTGCCTTGTGTTTCAACTGAAATATATCACACAATATATGAAAAATATTTACACAAAGTGTATAAATATACTTTTCATTACATTTTAGAAAACTGAAATTTAATAACTTGACAACAGATGTGATTTGTACATCAGGGCCACTGCAACACTTTCCGAGGACGTCACCAGTGTTGATGACTATGACAATGACTCAGTGTCAATAAACACGAACAACTGAGAAAACTTGGTCTCCTGTTGTGTTCTTATGCCAGTACATCCTATGCTGTGTGTGTGTGGGGGTGCGCTTCATTTTACTGGCTATAGAACTTTGGAAAAATTACCTCTCAGATGTAAACAAGATAAAACCAAAAAAATAAGAGATCGAGCAAAAAAAAAAAAAAAAAAAAAAAAAACAGCCACAATGAAAACAAAAGTGAGAAGAAAAGTAAAAAGAAAAAAAATTAATGAACAAATGATTTGAAAAAAAATAGATGGATTCACAAATGGTTAGAGTTTTATTATAACTTAATATAAAGTAACTCAAATTTAAAAACTTCTTAAATTGAACAAGAAATTCTGGCAAAAAACAAAAAAAACAAAAATAGTGCCAAATATCAGACATGGGTGGAATGGCACATCTGCATTCATGCCTAATAACTCATTTGCATGAATGTCAGTAAATTACAGCCTCTTTTTGTATGTGGTTGTACAGCCCAGATTCAAAACTAGTTGGAACACAGTGTAACCGGATTGGTCAGCTTCCTTGAAGACAGAAACATTAGAGAACATGAATGAATAATTTTCTATATTTAGGCCACACCCAAGCAAACCATTTAAATTTTCTGTAGCCACAAACATCAACTCAGATCTTGAATGAATCCAATAATGGGACAGTACAGTCACAACGTCTCCTTTATTATTATTATTATTATTATTATTATTATTATTATTATTATTATTATTACTATTATTATTTAAGAGCTGTGAGCAACCCCAATTCCAAAAAGTGTAAAACATAAATGTGATAATTTTGTGCTAATTTTTTTTTGACATATACTGAATTGAAAAAAGTACAAAGACAATATATTTAATGTTTGACCTCTTCAACTTCATTGACTTTTATAAACATCTGCTTATTCTGAATCTGATGGCAGCAACATGTTTCAAACAAGTTGGGACAGGAGCAACAAAAGACTGCGAAAGTTGTGGACTGATCCAAAAACACCTGCACACATTAACGCATCAACAATCAGAATCCAATAATAAATTTGATTGATTGATTGGATTTGGGAGTATTTTTATGTTCTTGTATTATTATTTTCACTCAAGTCAAAGATCAGAGTGCACTTTCATACAGTGCAGGTCTGCTGTGCACAGGTGAGAGAGCGGACACACACACACACACACTTTTGTCTCAGCAGTTTTTGCACCAAACATCTTTGTCAGAGGACAGAAAGCAGAGTAGTATTTCCAGCTCCAGCAGCAACAGGAATGTGTCTCCTCCCTTCTGTTTAATTACTGTGGCAAGCCCCCGCCCCCCTCTCTCACACACACAAATACACACACACACACTCTCTCTTATGGAAAATACCATAAAGACCACATAACCCCATGTAATAAATTTTCAGATTACAGTTTAATCGTGGTGGTGGAATGATGAGCTGGTTTTCATTTGGGGAAAATCCAAAACAGGATTTTCTGATTCTTCTCTTGAGTTTAGCGTGTGTGTGTGTGTGTGTGTGTGTGAAAAAAGGTGAATGTCTGTAAAATTGACCCAAGGTGTGAAACTACGACACAATCTCTCTCTCTCCCACCCCTTCCCCTCCCTCTCTCTCTCTCTCTCTCTCTCGTCTTATTCCAATGAGCAGTGGTGCTTTAATAAGCCCGTCCTACTTGAATAACCAAAAGTCAAGGCTGAAGTTGGATTCAGGAGCAGGGACAGTGGAGCAGACAGGTGAGACCTGAGGGGGTCAGGACGGAAGGGTCTCTGCAGTCATGCCGGATCAGGAGTCGAGCTCAGGTGGACTGAAAAGGTAAGAACAGATCATTTCACTCCATCTGAACCGAAACAGATCTGTAGTGGTTTTTTTTTTTTTTGTTTGTTTGTTTAAAATGAACATGACGCACAGATTAATTTTTTTTCTAATGTCTTAAACCATATTGGAGAAAAGTCGCATTTTGTCTCCACCAACTTATCATCAGACTGATAAACTTTCTCCTGTTGGGGGCAAAGCTCCGCGTTGAACAGAAAAAAAAACTTTATCAGCACTAACAGGAACGTAATACTCAGTTTCCCAGACTGAACAATCCAGAAAAACCCGTTGTGTTTTATGCACAGAGGAGGATCATTCGGGGACACAAGAAGACAAGATACTGAATCATGTCTAAAATGTAAACCACACCCAACCAAGATTATTATCATTATTATTATTCATATTATTATGAGCCATGTACAAGCCTGCAACAAAGATGAGACACGCGTGAAACATAAATGAAATGTGATCATTTGCTAATCCTGAATTTATCCTGAATTTGATTATTAATAAAAAATAGAAATCATCTTATAAATTGTAATATATTACTAAAGATGAAGCTACTCATCAGAATAATCCCATAATAAAATCTAACAATTCTGAAATGGACCATTCTGCATAATTAGTACTTTTAATTTTGGCACTTTAAGCATATTTTGATGTTAATGTGTTTGTACTTTTACTTAAGTGATATTCTGACTTTTGATGCAGTTTGGGATTTTTACATTCTTGTATCGTTATTTCGAGATATAAATCAAAGATCAGAATACTGCTTCATTACATAACTGTGTTGTATGGATCCCTTTGTGATGAGTAAACAAATGTCAGCAGCTCATTTGCACAATGAAACTTCTTGTCTTGTCGATGGAAGATTCATCGACACTGAACAACCTGCAGTTTCATACAGTGCAGGTCTGCTGTGTCCGACCTGCACACAGGTGAGAGAGCGGACACAGTTTTGGCACACAGGAACATGTCTCCTCCTTTCTTCTTCTTCTTTGTCGTCGTCATCTTATTTCCCAAGAGTTATGTACAAGTTATGTAAAAGCTGAGACACTGTGTAAAACATAAATGAAACAGGACATGATCATGTGTTAATCCTTCAATCCTTTCAATTGAAAACAGCACAAAGACGATATATTTAATCTTTTGCCTCATATGTGTCATTGATTTTCATGAATTTGATGGCAGCAACATGTTTCAAACAAGTTGAGACAGGAGCAACAAAAGACTGTGAAAGTTGTGGACTGATCCAGAAACACCTGTTTGGATCGTTCCACAGGTAAACAAATTCTTTTGTGAACAGATGATAGTATCATGATTGGATATGAAAGGCTCAGACACCTGAAGCGATGGTGCTCTGTTCTACTGTGCAGCTGCACCCACATAAATATGACCTTTGTGGAAGAGTCATTTCCTGCTTCCTGACCACAAAAAGACAGCATCAGAAGTTTTCAAGGAAATATCTAAACACATGTGATGCATTTTGGAAACAACTCACACATGGGGGTGGAATCGATCATGCTTTGGGCTTGTGTTTGCAGCGTTTCACTCCAAGAGGAAGAATGGATTCAATTACACAGCAAATTCTGGAAGCAAACATGACACCCTGTATAAAAAAGCTGAAGCTAGGAAGAGGATGGCTTCTACAACAGGACAATGATACTAAACACAGCTCAAAATCCACAGTGGACCACATGAGGAGGAGCAGGCCGAAGGCTTTGACTCTGACAGTCCCCCGACCTAAACGTCCTCACTCATGAATCTCACAGGAGCAGAAACCTTTCAGAACCCCTCAAACAAGAACTGAAAGACTCTGAACCGGCTACAAAAAGTGTTAACAAGCTGTGAAACTACTTGCAGCGAACTAAAATGTTTGTTACAGTCCATTTTCCTATTTTGAAACTGTAAAAAACTAAAACAGTGAAAAAAATCTTTATGACTTTTGGAAACAGAAATTTTTAAGGTTTCTCCTCATTTTCTGATCAATGACAGGTTTAAAAGTTCAATGAATATTTAGTTTAAAAAGTTCATTGATTACATTAATTATGATTAAGGGACATTTATGTACACAGATTGTTGCTCTTTTTAAAACTACTGTTAGGTGTAATAGAACTAATTTTCATATTAGTTAATTATTACTGATTGCACCAAAGTCCAGGACTGAACGTAGCACTAAGTCCTTCCTGCCAATGTACAATAACTGCTGTGCATACTCGAACCTTTTCTGTACACGTGTGTCATGTCATTTTCACTTCATTTGATTTTGTAGTGCATTTTTCAAAGACGACACATCAAATGCTGAAACTGAAAAATGTTATTGCCCGTTTTAAATTTGATGCATTGAAGTGAGAAAAGTTGGGACAGTTCTCATGTTCACCGTCTGTAAACGTTTCGAGGAGTTTGTGGAGTTTTGAAAGTGAAACGTCGTCCTGTTCTTGCCTGATGTGGGATTTCAGCTGCTCATTAGTCCAGGGTCAACTTTGTCGTACAGCAACAGTTTTTCAGTTTTAACATTTGATATGTTGTCTTTGCACTATTTTCAATTAAATGTGGGGTTTAAATGATTTGGAAACCATCCCAACTTTTTTTGGAATTGAGGTTGCAGATATATTTTAAGTTTATTGCTTAGTGTTGGTTGTTTTGTGCAGTGTTTTCCTGGGTCATAATGTAGCTGCTGTAATAAAGCCGATCCCTGGAAAGGATCATTAAAATAACCCTCCATCTGTCTATCACCTGTGATATAACCTTTGTTTCAGGTTAAACAAGTCTGGAGCGTCTCACCTCCATTTATGGCTTATAAACTAACTCTGTAGTTGAACAACATCCTCCTCATTTATCTGCAGATCGCAGATAAAGAAATCAGCCTGGAAATGACTGACAGGCTTCACGACCTGTTCAATGACATTCAAGGAAAAGTGGACTTGAATTTTGGAAAGTAGGATGCCAGATTTCCCAAACCCACCTCCACTCCCTGTAGCATAAATCAAACGCACCCCACCTGTGTGCCAGTCTATTTAAGCCAACAAGCCCGTGAGCTCTCCCTGGTCATGCTGTTAACCCCCCCGTGAACACCCTGGATTTGCTCCCCGGCCATGGCGCACCAGGACGGCTCCGCGCTCCGCCCCGGGGGTCCCGCTGCCGCCCGGGGCCGCCCTCCGACGCTCGGCCGCGGCCGCTTCCACGTGTCGGCGCTCCGCCTCAGACGCGCTCTGCAGGCGGAGCTCGGCGTCCTGTTGTCCACGTTGTCCCCCCTGGGATCCAGGCGGCTGCTGGGCTTCTTCTCCGCCGAGGTGCAGGGGGTCTCTGGCCCGCAAGAGTAAGAGTCGAGGCCGCTCCTGATTGTCTCCGGGTGGATGCGGGGGGATTTGTTTCGGGGCTTCAGTGTCTGTTCGTGGGCTGTGCCACGACCTGCAGGTCATCCTGGTCTGGATCATGCGGTGCTTTTTGATGAAAACAAAAAACCTAGTCTCTATAAAATATCACGTCACAATAATCCTGCGATGAAGGTTCTTTCTGCTTAAATAAGTTCATCTCCAAGACTGCAGCTAACAATTATTTTCATTATTGTTTTAATCATCAAAATAACTTCTCAGATATTTCGTCGTTTGGTTTAGAAAACAAGAGAAAACTGTGACACATGTTGAGTCTCATCAAACCCAAAATATTAAACTTGCTGTAATGTTAGAACAAGCAAAAGCAGCATACTTGATTCAGTCATTCAAATATTAATTGATTGTGAAAAACAACAAAAATGCTGAAGAGATGATCAAAGGCTGATTCATTTTCTGTGGGTTGACTCATCAGCTTGTCGAGCTTTTCTGCTGTCACACATATTTGAAATGGTTTGCTTGTTTTAATGAAGGTTTCGTGTATCCAAACTCGGCACTGTGCAAAATAACGATTAGATCCATATATTGGTTGACGCTCAGTATCAGAAGCTTTTCAATCGCTGTGAAACATTTCTGGATTCGTCACTGTGAGTTTCTCTAACTTTCCAATGGCAAATGTTAAAGTGTTATTTCAAACAGGGGCCCTGGCTTTGGGCCCCCAGGACCCGTCATCACTGGCTCCATTCAGTAATTCATCCGTGTTTGTATATAGAATTGAATTTAGATTTTAGCTTTCAGGATGTGAACATGACACATGTCCAGACAGTCATTCACATTTTTTCCTCCACAACCTTCAGGTTCATTACATAATTAATAAAAAAAAAAAGCTGAAAGGTAAATGTTGATCTTAAGGGAAAGTTAAAAGTAAACATCCTGAACTTTTAATCCTTCATGTAAAAGTTAAGAGTGAGGTCACACAAATTAGAAGAAAGACTAACTTTGTTCAGGTTTCGTCTGTCTGTTAATTCACTGCAATGTGGTGAATGAAATTAAGTTTGTGTTGCTCAAAACCTTTTAGAAAATTCAACCGTAACATTTCTTTCAAGAATTGGCATCGCTGTTACTCCACACAATTCACAGAGCCATTTAGGATTGTTTCTTCTGTAGACAGACGCTGTAATGAAAACTGTCCAGTCGTTCTGTGGATGTTTCAAAAATCAAATATCTTTTAAAAAAAAAAAAAATGCTTTAAGCACCACAAACTAAATTCCATCCAGCTCAACAGAGAGAGAAATCTACAAACCTATTTTGTGATTTGTGTGAACTGAACCTTTAAGAAAAAAGCTTTCCTTTTGATATTATTTTATCTGCAGAATATTTATAATTCACTTGCAGCTGCTGTTTTATAACCTTCAGATTACACCTCTTCTTTCTCAGTAGCAAAAGCAAAGCTGGCTGCATATTTTTGCAGCGTGCTGCTTCCTGCTTATCCTGTTTGTCTACAGCACGTTTTAACCTCGTTTTTTTTTTTGTTCTTTTCAGACAACTTGTCAGGAGCCTGTTGCGTCAGAAGAAGCCTTTCTTCCGGTCCTGGTTCAAGCTCCTGCTCCTGTTTTGTCTCATGCTCTTCATCTTGTGTTACGCTCTGTCCCAAGGCTCTCGGTCGTGGTGGGAGGACTTCCCGCTCCAGGAGCACTACGAGAGGTTCGTCAACCTGACCAATCGGTTTCATCTACGTGCTCCTTATGGAGATGAACCAAATGAAAACCTTGAAAAGACAGAAAGCCCCACTGTACTGCCTACTGCACCACCTACTGTACTGCCTACTGTACTGCCTACTGCACGACCTACTATACCTCCGACTGCACCACCGAACGCCATTCAGTACCACCAAGCCTACGCGCACAACTACCACTTTATTATGGACAACACCGAGGTGTGCAAGACCAAGACCCCTTTCCTGGTTCTGATGGTTCCAGTGGCACCAAATAACATTGCAGCTCGGGGCGCCATCCGGCAGACATGGGCCAACGAGAGCCTGGTTCAGGGCGAGGTGGTGCTCACTCTGTTCATGCTGGGTCTCTCGGGTGGAGATGTAAAGGAGCAGCAGGACAAGCTCAAAGAGGAGAATCTGAAGCACCACGACCTGATCCAGAGCGACTTCATGGACACTTACCTCAATCTGACCATCAAAACCATGGTGATCATGGACTGGCTATTCACACGCTGCCCGACAGCGGCATACGCCATGAAGATTGACTCGGACATGTTCCTGAACATTGACAACTTGGTGATCATGCTGAAGAAGCCGGGCATCCCCAAGGAGAACTACCTGACGGGGATGCTTATGTGGAACAGGCCGGTTGTGCGTTCCAAGAACTCTAAGTGGTACGTACCCGAGGAGCTGTACCCGGATCCCGAATACCCGACCTACGCTCTGGGCATGGGATATGTCTTCTCCAACGATCTTCCAGGTAAATTTGTGGAGGCCTCAAAATCAATCAAACCTTTTAACATAGAGGACGCTTACATTGGAATGTGCATGAAAAAGCTGGGACTTTCACTCACGTCCCCGCCAGATCCCTCCCAGTTCAAGGCCTACAGCAGAGGATTTAATCGCTGTGAATACTCCAAGCTCATCACCTACATTCTTGGGTCCTCACAAGAGTTGGTCCAATACTGGACAGACTTGAAAAAGCCTGGACCGCCTTGTTAGGGGACAATGACAGGGACAGATGCACTGAGAAATCACAGGAGGTGGCAGGGAATTGGGATATTTTTATGCTTGTGGTATATAATTCTCATACCATCCTATTTTTGGAAATGAGAATTGGGTTTACTATGTTGGAAAGGTTAGAGGTTTCTGAACGATTGCACTATAGAAATATGATGAAAAAAAGCCATTTTTTGTGTGTATTTAAAACTCTTTAGGGTTGGCAACCAAAAAAAATATATGAAGAGAATGTTTATTTGTCCTGATATGTGAAGTGAGTGGAAATGTGAATGAGTGGAATTAAAGGTACCCTGAGCTTTTGACTGCTGATGGTGCTGTAGAGGCAATGTTTTGCACCGGGATGCCTGGATACACATTTTTGCTAACCTGCGCTGTTTGAAGCTAGCAATGAGTCAAATTAAAAAGCAAAGGAAGACCACTTGAATGTAAAGCAGCAAATGCATGTTTAAAACAAAGCAAGAAATGTATTATTTTGCCCTTTATTTTGCAGATGAATATAAATTTTAAAATTTCAATTTCACAATTAAAGAAGCCAAACTTTTGAATACACCTTTGAAACTACTGTAATTTGTACATGTCACAAAACTTTTTTAATATTTGTAGAAAATGCACTTTTTACTACATTGTTTTTGAATTTTAGAAGTTTTCATTCCAGTTTTTTTTCCAGAACCAAATCAATCAACTCAATCATTTTGGTGGCAATTAGCTAGAACAGCTTGCAAGACATTTCCCTAGCTTGAATAGTAATGATATCGTGCAGCACGGTGTGATCATGAATACTTGAGTTTTCTATTCACAAGGTTAAAAGCGTGGGGTCCAGGAACTGCTTGAAGTTGTTAACCAGATCTTCATCTATGTCAATATGTACTTTAGGTGGTTGTAATTATTCTCCTGTGCATGCTGGCAGTGAAGCGACTCCTTCCTAACACCACTACCATGAATAAATATCCTGGTGTCATTATTACTAACCAGGAATTCCTAAGATATCAGTCAGCGCACACAGAGCGGTGAGATATGAGGAAGTTTACATTCACCTTTATTCATCACTGATCTGGTTGCATCAAAGACTTTGGACCCCTTTCAAAGACGTTTCAACACTTTGTGATGACCTTTCTCAGGGATTTAGTGTTCTGTACATACACAGTAAGGGGAATGTGAGAATGGTATTGTTGACTCTTTAGGTAACACTTATTCTTCTAAAAGCCCCATAGGTCAGTCTGAGCTGTTGAAGAACTCTTTCAGAGGCAGCAATGATGATACAATGAGTTAATTGTGAGTGGGAGGGCAAGTGAGGACGACTGCTTTTCTTATCTTTGATTTATGGTGATGTGAGCACGTGAAGCCGTTATATATGAACAGACTTTGTCACATATAGTTTATGATACACTGTTAAAGGTATGTTATATTATGATCAATGGGTTAGGAGTGTGAGAGTAGATGTTTTGCCCTCCTGTACATTCAGAGAGAAAAGCATGGGACAATGAAATGATATTCTGTTCAATATAACCAAACAAATCTAATAAATAATAAAGCTCATTATTTAACTTTTTTTATACTGTTTTTGCACTGCAATTATGAAATGATGACCTTTTATGCTGGATATAGTTCACAGTTCCTTCTATAGTAAAAGGAAATATACTCTGTAAGCTATCAGTAAATATAGGAAGAGAAAACTGGCGAGTGGCAATAAAACTTTCAGAATCTATATTGAAAATTTTGTTTTTACTTTAATTTTGTATTTATGTACATTTTGCATTAAAATGTGTTTTTACTGTAATGCATATATACTGTGTGTTTGATGTGGAAACACTTCTGGTCGGTCTTTGATGAATAAAACAATAACTCGACGAGCCTCAGTCGTTTTTGTAATCATGCACAATCACGCCGCCGTGGAGGAGGGAAAACAATGCTGTATTGTTTGTCATTCGGTATTATCGGGGGAGTCTGGAACATCCGCAAGGTCCTAACTTATCTTAATGTCTGGAAACCCGGAGCCTCCAAACATGAAGTGTGGCAAGTGTGAAGGACGCTGAGGTCTCAACTAACTACAAAACCCCCAAAAAGAGACAAATCCTCACAATTGAAGATCTGGAACCAATGAATGTTTGGAATCTTTGTCAGGAAACAAAATGGATGATTAAAAACAGAGTAAAATAGATTCATTTTCTGTGGCTTGACTAATAAACAAACTGATTGTCTTGGCTCTGAATAATTCCAATAACTCAGTATTTGAATGATCTGTCTCTAAAGTCTGGATGTTTTATGGCTGCTTAAGGTTTCATGAGGCTTCCCAGCATGTTTGAACAGATTCCTGTGCTGAGAGACTTTGACACCAGCAGGCAGGGAAACAGGAAGTGAGGGGCATGTGGGCGGCGTTCACTCTCAATCTCAGGTGAAGGTGAACAATGTCTGCAAACTCCGTCCAGGTTTTCTGCTTTCATGCAGTCTCTGGTCTGCCCGGAGTTTTCTACAGAAAATACAAGAAGTAAATAAAAGACACCAGAGGCAGGAGGTGTTTTGATAAAGAGACCAGAACAAGCAAAAGGTAAGTAAAGTAGGAACGTTTGATCTCTGTGCGTCAAGGTTCCTGCCTGATCCACTGTACTACGAAACTAGGAAATAGAAGCCCTACATTTCTGAATCCAGCAGAGGTTGAAACTTCAAAGATGACTTTTCCTCCGACTGAGCCACCGGATTGAATAAATATTAGATGTAAACAGTGATTTGGATCCTGACAAATGTCGGATCTTTTTCTGACCTGCAGGCTGCAGCAGCATTAATGTTCTGCACTGACGAAGAGGAAGTGGATGCAAAAGAAATCTCACCAGTATTGTATAGAAATGGACATGAGCAGCCTTATTAGTTCAGCCTTCAAGTTAAAATAGGTTAAAACTGCACATCAAAGTCGCTTTTGGTTTTAGGAAGATTATAACTCAAATCTTATTTTCAAGCACATGTAAAGTGTTTTAATTAAGAATCATGAAGACACCAGTCAAAATGTCGTCCAGGATAGTCAATGCATTTTTATAAACATTACCATATTAAAACTTTTGAAATCAACAATGCAGGAAACACTGACGCACCATTATTTTTCTCATTATGTCTTTGCACATGGCTCGACTCGTTCAAGTTCTTTACCCACATTTTAACGCTGTGGGGTGAAAGTGTTAAAATGCCTGACAATCTTTCACAAGACCTGGCATCACTTGGTATATTATTATTTTCTCACTGATTTGCATCTTTGTGGCGAAGGATTCACACTACAGCAGGATAGTGACCTCAGGGCTTTGCAGGAACTATCTGAAGACCGAGGAGTCCTGGCATGAACTTTCCTGAACATTTACACTGTGAAAACAAAAGAAGTTGTTGAACGAGCCTCTGATGAGTCAATCAAATCCAGTGTCGTCTGACTGGACTGAAAGATCTGCTGCAGGGCTAAATTAGTTTTAGCAAATTTACCTGATCGACTGGCAACAGAGTGTAATCTGACACAATCGAATTAATCAACTAATCATGAAAATAATAGACAGATTAATCAACAATACGACATTAGAAGTTGTCACAGTGGGCTTTGGGAAATTGTGATTTCTTTTTTGTCACTGTTTCCTGAAAGTTTTTATCGATTATTTAGTTAAATGAGAAAATAATTGGCAGATTAATTGATAAGTGATAGTTTCAGCTTCATTTTAACAATGACACAGTTCAAACAATTAGAGGCCACTTGTCAACAGTTAAAAAGAGAATAAGAACCTGCTTGTTTTAAGATATAAGGATGTCACAAGCACAGTATTAATACTCTTTTTATTTCTTCTAAAAGTTTCTAAATATCCTGTATTTTGTCTAAAGAAAGTTGTTTCCTCGGCTGCTTCCCTAAAATAAATGAATTCTTATTTGTACTTTTGAACTCTTGTGTCTAAACTTTAAGCCTTTGCCTGGATGCTGTCATCATTCAGTCGAGTAGGAGGGCAGAGGCAGAACAGGATCTGAGTACCTGAATGTCTCACAGCGAAGAGCTCCTTTGTTGGAGAACTGGTGGCACTTAGTTTGTACTTTTGTCATATTTGCTTTATACAAGTTCTTGTATTGCTCTAATCGGTCTCTTCTCTGCTGTGTGGTGTGGAAAATGCACAGTGAGTATGAAATTTGAAAAGGTTTCCAGTGATAGTATAGAATTTACAGCTTCCTAAAAATACTTTCTTTGCTTCAGACTAAAGAAATGTAGTGGCTGACATAAAAGTTTTTTCCCACAGATATGAACTAAAGTTGAATAATTCTTTGAATGTTGAAGTGAAATTGCTAAAATGAGTTAAAAGCGTTGATGCCATGCCACTCGACATGTGGTCAGTTGGTAAATTTTCCGGTTTGTGATGTTGACTAACCTGGTAGGTTGATTGTAAGTTACTTAGCGAGACCCCACAGAAACTGGTTGAGCAACCCCTTGAGTCAATATGTGGAGTGGAGGAATAATGGATGGGAGGTCTCCACCTGTCTCTGTGCTGCAGCTTATTGTCTGAATAGGGACAAAATATTTGTACTGTCAGTCAAACAGTTTGCTTTGAGACAATTGGCTCAGAACACACCTCACCTGCCACGTTACACGACTAAAGTGACAAACCACACTATGTGAAAATATGCACTTTCTTTCACTGAGAGAAGACAGATTTTTGTGGTTGTGCGAAATATGATTCTGAATAAGGCTGCAGAGGGATTTCAGCTGAAATACTGATATACTTACAAGATTCACGACACCTGAGAGCACGTGCGCCTGCTTTATCGTATTTTATTTTAATGGAGGAGGGAGCTTTGCATGTGGATCATGTCAATCAGGTTAACTCTGTTAGGTTTACATGTGCAGGATCGGACCTGGTGTCAAACCTCAGCACTTTGTTGGTGTCAGGAACATTTGAGTTACCAAAACAAAAAAACATTACTTTGATATTGAAGAACATCATTTTTTGCAGCTTTTGTAATTTCATCTTCAATGCATGAAGTCATGTTTTTTCTCACATATGATATATTATTAAATTGTGTGTTGCTGATATCTGGATGATATTTGCTGCGGTCATGTGATAATGTGAGTTTCCTTTCTGTGTAGTTTTAATGGAGAGCAGGAGGAGACACTTAAAACACATCTTCATCTGCATCCTGGGAGCGGTGACTTTCTTCCTTGTGTATCATTTTTTTGACGGGGAGCTGGGGAGCTTGGGAGCTCTACGTTACAGCAGAACATCATCATCGTCATCATCATCAGCGGCTTCAGGACCACAGTGGGGGGATCCCGGCCCGTATCATGTGGCCTATCCTCGAAACTACAAGTTCATCATTGATGACACGCCAACGTGCAAGAACACGACTCCTTTCTTGGTCCTGATGGTTCCGGTTGCGCCCAGTGACGTGGCAGCTCGGGACGCCATCCGGAAGACGTGGGGAAGTAAGAAACTGGTCCTGGGTCTGCTGGTGGAGACTCTCTTCGTACTGGGCCTTCCTGGAGGAGCTGATGCAGAGCAGCAGCAGGAGAAGCTTGAACAGGAGAACCTGCAGCACCATGACCTGATCCAGAGCAACTTCCAGGACAGCTACCGCAACCTGACCATCAAGACCATGATGATGCTGGAGTGGCTGGCTGCGCACTGTGTCAAGGCTTCCTACGCCATCAAGGTCGACTCAGATATGTTTCTCCACGTCCAGAATTTGGTTAAACTGTTGCTGCGTCCGAGCACAGCCAAAGAAAACTACATGACAGGTCTGGTGTGGTGGCACAGCCCGGTTTTAAGAAACCCATTCAACAAGTTCTACATGCCGAGAAATGTCATTGCAGAGTCAGAGTACCCCCCGTATCCTCTGGGCATGTCCTACGTCATGTCCTTGGACCTGCCGGGGAAGATCCTGGGAGTCTCTCCTCGCATTAAACCTTTGTTCATCGAAGATGTCTACCTGGGCATGTGCCTGAAACGCCTGGGCATTTCCCCCACCGACCCCCTGAAACGACCATGTTCATCGTGGACCCCCAGCATCCTCTGAGTGGCTGCAGCCTTTCCAAAGTCATAGCTGTGACGACGACGAGCACCCCACAGATGACAAGTTACTGGCAGAGGAGCAGAGAGCCAGAAGCCAAATGCTGAACTTCATCAAGTCTACCAAGACTGAATAAAGACTTTATGGTGTTGGGGTGACCCTTTCCTTTATATTTGGATCATGAAAGTGATAATATGGCTGCCTGAATCTGACAAATATGCATAATAGCGAAGCTTGGAAGCACTTTGCTTTTTGGTTGGACGGAAAAATGTGTTTGTGTAAAACACAAGACAGATGTAAGGATTTGAACCAAATTTTGTCCATATTCCTCAATATTCATTTTTTTTTTTTTTTTTTCCCAGTAAGACTCATAGTTTCTTTGGGAAAAACCATGTTACATGTAACACACCAAGTAAGATGTTGAAGAATTGAGGGTGTTGGGATTGTCCAAAAGTCTGTGTTTGTGTATGTATTGAAAGTAATGATATAAAGATATAAACTGCAAAGAAGTGCTGGAAACACTGGAGCTCAGTTCCTGCTGTGGCCCCTGGATTCAAGCCTCTGTGCATTTGTAGTTGCTCCTCTTACCAGCAGAGGGCAGACTAACATCAGCTAAAATCCACTGGATCGTCCATCCATGTTGCATCCATGTGCAAGAATTACAAATAATGCATAATTTTAAAAGTGTTTAAATGTTTGTTTAAATGTTACATCCTGTATGAATGATACAGATCTGACCTTATTCTGCCTTATAAACGAAAATGTTGTTGTTTTTACTACATTTCAGCTGAGGATCTCCCAAAATTGATCGGTGTTCCTTCTCATGACTTTTCCTTGATGAGAGCAGCTACTGTAAAGATTTTTGTCTGCACTTTCAATTTCCCACCATAGTTTGATTTAGCAAAATCGGGAAATAAGATAACATCCAGTCCTGAAAAAAGAACTAAATTGTGCAGCTCGCAGTGGCAAACCACGTACAACAGAATAAAAAAAGAAGTCTGATTAAATGCAAATACATTTCAAAGAGAAAGCTGAGCAAATGACTGAAGCCGACTCTTCTTCACTGTGTGTCGCTGCAGACTTTCTGTGACGCTGCATGAAAATGATGCCAAAAGAAAAAACAACAAAATTTTCAGCAGATGTTCCTAATGAAACTTTTCTTATCAATAAAAGTGTGACTTGCTTGTTGTTTTATCACTGTGTGCTGATTGTATGTAAGACTTAAAATAAGAAGAGGCCTTATGTGCAGATTGACAGGAGAACAAAATGGATTTAGTGACAAAATCATTGTACTGATTCAAATAGGAAAAGAATGAGCCAGCCGTGCTCACATATAAGGGTCGTCCTCTTCTCACCTTTTAGCCTTAACTTTGAAAAGACAAGAGGACAGTGACCTGACCTTGGCTCACTGTCTCTTCCTCTCTGGCATGAACAGTCTCTCCCATGTGTTCTCATTCATCTCCAGCTGTCTATGATCTGTTCTCCCTCTGTCAGATAAGGGAGGATCCCAGCAGTCAAAGGCCCTGCTCTCCCTCTTCCTGCTGACTGTGGCCTGTATAAATCACACACATGCTGAAAACCCAAACCCTCAATCCGCACATTATTCATTGTTTTGCTGCCATCCAACGCCAAAGATCCTCCTCAGTGGTTGGCAGCGCAGCATAAATCACTGTTGGCGCTATCCACTGTGCAAGAAGTATAGTTTTACACCTGGCAAATATATTTTTGTGTGAATCATGTGTTTGACAAAGTGGTGAACCTCTCTCCATCCTCGCTTGTGAACGACTGAGTCTTTCCAGGCTGAACCTTTCATACCCAATCATGATACTATCACCTGTTACCAATGAACCTGTTTACCTGTGGACTGATCCAAACAGGTGTTTTTGGATCAGTCCACAACTTTCACAGTCTTTTGTTGCTCCTGTCCAACTTGTTTGAAACATGTTGCTGCCATCAAATTCAGAAGAAGCAGATATTTACAAAAATAGTTCATGAGGTCAAACATTAAATATATTGTCTTTGTGCTGTTTTCAGTTGAGCATATGTCAAAAAGGATTAGAAAATGATCACATTCTGTTTTAATGTTTTACACAGTGTCCCAACTTTTTTGGAATTGGGGTTGTATGAATTACCTCATCTACTTCCTGTCTGTGCCCACCCGACAGTTTGTTTGGGTCTGTGTCTGCTGCCTCTGCACCACTAGACCCATTTATTGTCTCGCTGTTTCAGGTATAAACACAAAACCCTCACAGAGAATACACAGACGCTCCAATTTTACACACACACACACACACACACACACACAGCCACAGCCACAGCCATAGAGGAAATTGCTCATCTTCTTCTCTTCCTTTGATGCTGTCAGAGGGGATTGAGTTGATGGATTCCTGTATTATTTATTGTATGTAATACGTCTGTGTGTGTGTGTGTGTGTGTGTGTGTGTGTGTGTGTGTGTGTGTAGCAGGTCGGGTATGAGCTATTATTTATGTTCCTTATCTTAAAACAAAGACTTTTCACTGATGAGGATGGAAAGTCTGCATTAAAGGTCGGAGACAGAAGTTAATAAGAACCAGTTTGTCACATAAAAAGAAAGAAAGGAATAAAGCCTGACAAAGGGAATAAAAAGTTTTTATGATATTAAGATAAGTAGATTGACAGTGGAACATGAAGGCAGGTATATGCTGATTCATTTACTCTTAACCTTGACCGACAGCTTCATTTTGTTTTAACCTTAAATCCAAGTTAGTATAACTCTACTTCTCAAACATATAACGAGTGCAACACATATAACTAATGATACCCTCCACCCCCCGATATTCTCCGGGTTGACTCTCAGACCAGGTGTTGCTGTAATGTAACCCCTCCTCCCTCCTCTGCCCCCTGCAGACCGGCTGTCCTCTCTGTCACCCTGAGAAAACAGAAAGCACTGCAGGGTCATAAACTTCAGCTGGTCCTGTTTTGGACACACACACACACACACACACACACACACACACACAATCTCAAACAGCTATCCCTGTATGTGCCCTGAAGACTGAAACGGGGGTCTTCAGCTACACCAATGCCCAAGAAAAAGCGGGTTTCTATGTGAACTAAACTCTAAAGCAGCTAATTTTACTGACTGGGGCAGTAAATTCAGATTTGTTATAAACACACTGAGGCTCCATCACCATTTGTCCCACCATGTTTCTACAGAAGCCCAGAACAGACAATCCAAAGACTGGGTCTAGAGAGGGGGTGTTGAGTTTGAGTTTGAGTTTCGTGGCCACCGTAGGTTCTCCTACAAACTTGGAAGAGGGTGCGAGAGGAGGGAATTTCAATTGGTTGTGATCTGCAACCACACCACTAGATGTCAATAAATCTCACACACTGGCTGCTGTATCAGTAATCAATGTTTGGTTGTGTCTCATCAACTTTGTTCCGATCCACAGTTGCGTCAGTGTTTTTACTGCCCTCAAGTGGCCCAAAAAAAACAACTACTTTAAGATCATTATTTCAAGCTAATTTAAAACATCAACCCTGCTGAATCAAAATGAAGTTTGCCACCTGGTAGAGCAGTTAACACGTGTGCAACCACCAGTAGCCTCGACTGAAATGTCCTGATCAGTAGACAGGCAGACGGGGCAGACAGACAGACAGACAGACAGACAACCTTTCATGATCACACCAATCACACTTGGTCAGTTTAATTGCCAAGTAAGATAAACAGCCTGCTGACTGTCTGATAGCATCTAATGCCATTGCCACAAAGTCTGTCTGGTTTTATTTGGACAATAAAATGTTTGTAAAATGCCATCATGTAAAATGAGCTCTTGAAGGGTTGGATTTTCTGGGACAAGGACATTAACAACGAGAGCAAATCTATTTTGACTGTTGAATCTGTCTGGTTTTATAAAACCATTTGCTGTTATTATTGTCTAGTTTAGTTCACATCTGAAGTTAAAAACATCTCCCAGTCTCTCTCAGTCACACACACACACACACACACACACACACACACACACACACACACACGCAGGCACGCACACACCAACAGGCCGTTAATGTGAAGCCAGACTGGGTGGTGATTTAGAGGAAGCAGACAGTGGAAGGGTAGAGGCCAAGCTCTGGGTCTCATACTATCTCCCTCCATTCACCAGCCCATAAATAATCACACAGGCTCACGGTGACACGAGAGGAGCTGTTTGAGATGAAGGACGGACGGAGGGAGAAAGAGGCAGAGGAGATGGTGTTATTCAATGAACAGAGAGAAAGAGTAAAGTAGAGATGAGAGAATGAAGACAGGTGTGGAAGGAGAGAGAAATATGGACGTCCGGCTGGTTTCAGTTCTGGTAGATTTTATGAGACATGTTTAGAATAATCACAGTACTTTTACTCTTGTTGATAGTTGGAAACTTTTGTAATGATTTTAAAGCTGCCAGTTGTGTAATGTAAGATACTTGTACTTGAGTATTTTTTTTCATGCCACTTTCTACTTCTACTCCACTATTGTACTTTTTACTCCACTACATTTATTGGACAGCTTTAGTTACTTTACAAATTAAGGCTCTTGCACACAAAGAACTTAGAAATATGATGCTATGCTTTTATTGATAGAGCTATCCAACAGTATATAAAAGTACGGCTGAGTGATGAGTCAGATTATCAATTAGTTGATTGACAGAAAATTAATTTTTATTATCACAGTAAAACTCAGCTTTTACATTCAAGTATGAGTAATCATAATTTGATCTAATGTAATATTTAACAGTATAACACTCACAAAGGCCATTTTTCTGCATTGAGTACTTTTACTTTTAATAATCATGACATTTTTCTGATTATACATTATTACACTTTATTTCAGTAACATTTTTAATGCACTTTAACAGTGAGAGTATTTTTACTGTGTGGTTTTAGTTCTTTCCTCCACTACTTGTGACTTTGATTATTTTCATTATCGACTCATCTGTTGCTTCAGTGTCAGTGAGTCTAAAGGAAGAAAGATGTGGCTCTAGGTGTTAAAGGTTTGTTGATTCTTTTCAACCTTCCTTGATCAACAGCCTCATCAAATGTCTTCCTGTCACTGTGTTACGCAGCTGACATCTATGAATGCTGCTGTTTTTCTTATCTTTACATTTTGGCAAATTCCTCTGAACCACCAGGACCCCTGCCACTCAGGTTCTCACGATCCCTGTCGGAGAGCGGCTCCGTGGGCTGTGAGAACCACCGGCGGCCCCCGGCTGCCGGAGGCCTGCTGCGGCGCGCTCCCTCGACACACACGCGCAGACACAAACAAAAACACACACAAACATGTCACAAGTCGACGCACGTTGTGCACACACAGAATCAAACAAGCGGACATAATGGCACACACGGCCTCTTCATCCACGTCCTCTCTGAAAACAAACACAGCTGTTGAGGCTACAGAGACTAAAATCAGACCTGAATGTGGTTTGTGCTCATCTGAGCAATTAACACACACGACTTATACAATCTGAATTTGCGTTGAGATATTTTTGATGGGTGAAATTATCAAGTAGCTGCAGGGGTGGTGATGCTCATACTGGTAGCAGCTGTTGCAGAACCACCAATGAGCTCTCGTATTGACAGTAAAGGAATAAATCTGGCAGCAGTAATGAAAACATTTAGTCTTTACAGCAACAGCAGCGAAGCAGCAACAGTAGTAGTGGACTTGTCATTTATAGTATTAGCAGCAGTAAAGGTGGATTTATGCTTGAATTGATTCGTAGTTGTACTTTGCAACTTTGCCTTGTCTGTTGCCATGTTATGTATGAGCCTTTTTCTAACTTCTCTTGATGTTGTTTTCACTGTCAACAACCTCCACCTGTTCTCCACCTCTTCACATGGCATATCTCCCCAGGTGCTGTGGCCCCAGCGTGTAGTTAACATTTTTTAAGGGGGTCATCCACATCATCAGCATAGATATGTTGGCTAAATGTGCCTACTTGTGCTAGACTTTTATTTTGAAGTCTGGATCTTTTCTTTACAACCTCTGTGATCCTGAAGTTTGGTTTCTCACATGCATCAAAACCTGTGTTGTCCAGACATTTCATTTATTAATGAGCACAGTAAAGCAAGACACTTAAAGTATTGTTGCACTAATGCCTGCACGTTGAGCCAGATTTATCAAACTTTCATTTTTTGGAACAAGACTTTGAGTTCTTATGGTCAAAAGACATCTGTTTTTTTTTTTTTTATATTTGTCTTGCTTTGACAAATGATGGACAAATAAAAGAAAAAAAAATCTCAATAAAAGAGCAGAGAAACGCAACAAAATGCAGATACTTCCACACTGAATGGTTTGGTGAGTAAGAAAATGATGTGAATCATATGTTAAAAAAACGTCACAGTCACTAGATCTCAGCCCAGTTGGACACCACATGTCGTCCGCCTCCGTCCTCTAAACATTTGAGTATTTTTTTCCAGTTTACTGCAGTGAAGTCCGACAGACTTGGAGATGCCAGGAAGCGTTAAAGCTACTGTGGCTCCTTGTTGTGACCTTATGAAGACGCTTGATGCTCTTTAATTTGTAATTATAATGTACTGTACTATTTGTAATGTACAGTTAGTTACAGCTAATTATATGTTGTCGTTTTTTTAAAGATAATTGTCACCATAGACGGGTTTAATGGAATTTAACCCCACCTGTTACCTCATGAGCTCTCAGCCGTGACTTTTATATGGGTGTGGTGACTATTTTAAAACTATTTGACCTGCCTGGATTGAAAGTATTGACCAACAAATCAAATCAACTCAAACAAAACAATCAGCCGTTCTGAAGTCTTGATGGGATTTTTCTGCCCTGGTTGTATAACTCAGCCGCTGCACTTCTGTTACAGCTTTGGTGACTTTTTTTTTTTTTTTTTTTTTTTGGCGTCCATCCTCGCAAACCGTCTCACCACAGCTCATTAGCAGCGCTGATGACTCTGAGCACAAACTGCTGTGAGAAACGTCATTAACATCTGTTTGTGGTCCGCACGGCGAGGTTGAAGGCCATGTGAAAACAAAACAACGGCCCCGACGAAGCTAACGACGGCCGAGTCTGGAGCGTGGACCGAACATGGGTTCCCATGGCTGTGTCATCCCTCCACCCTCCTCCCTCTCTCACCCCCTCCCTCCCTCCTGTTGTTTTTTCTTCCTCCCTTCTTCTTCCCAGTCAGTGTCCATCATTAAATCTCACCTTCTCCTCCTTTTTCACTCTCTCTACTTTCCTCTTCAGGTTTCTGTCTTCTCTCCCTCTGCATCACCCTTCCCCTTTTCTCTCACCCCCGTCTTTATTTCTATCATGTCTTCTCCCTCCTGCAGAGTTCAAGGTCCAAGGTTTAACAAGTCAGACTCAGTTTCTCTAAAGTGTTAAAAAAAATGGTCATTGATTTGATTGTAAATGGGTGAAATAAACATGCAAATCTGATCATTTTCTTCAAGGCTATCGATTCTTTTTCACAGTATAGCCTATAAGGATTATTATATTTGATTGTGAGCCCATCAATAAAAAAAAAAGATTTGCTCTACAGGTGAACATTGATCTGAACAAGAAAGGGACAGGATGGAGGAGGAGGGAGCAGGAACCAGCGCAGGTTCAATCTGAGGTGCACTACTGAATGTTACTGTGGCACAGTGAAGTAAATTAAAGCATGTTGCATAATGCACAACATATATGTTTGCTGATGTCAAGGTATCAAATTGGAGCTGTGGTGTGTGTGTGTGTGTGTGTGTGTGACAGGGTTCAGGTGGCAACTTCATCATCAGCAGAGAAAAGTTCTATTAATAGAGTCTGAGAGTCTGAGAGGAGCGCCGACACACACCCGGTGGAGAGATGACGCAGAGATATGGAGAAAGAAAAGAAAACAGTGCATTAAAGAGGGAAAAGTAATAGACGGCAATATTTCCCTCAAGGCAGAGAGAGGCAGACACAAAGAGCAGTAAAAAGACAGAGAAATGGGAATTTAAAAAAAAGACATGGACGCTGTTCTCGTCCTCCGTTAGCGCTCCTGGCTCAGGACCAAACACAGAGTCTGACCGCCTCCCCCGGGGAGAGTAACTCCAGGCTTGAATTCCTTTGTGTTATTTCATGTTTTCCTCTGAAACACAGTCTGTGCACAAGGCCTCATTACAGGAACTCGACCAATGTCTGCAGAGCTGTAAAACACACTGTACAGACAAGTGCATGCAGACAGACTTCCATGTAAACTCATATAAGCATTCGCACACAAAGGTCGACGCCCCCTCTGGTTCGTCCCTCTCTGTTTTCCTGTCTTATTTACATTCCCGTGAAGCAACAAGTTTGGGAGTTTGGGAGGGGCTGAAGGAGAAAAGCGAGGGTCTTCCATTGACAGGAGTCATTTCCGCTGCGTTGGGGAGGTCTGTGAAGGGTCAAGCCTTCCCCAGCCCCGGCTGTGTGAATCACATAAACACTCCCACTTCGTCTGCAGCCCCCCTCTGGTGCCGCCGGAGCCTCAGCCTTTCACACACTACTACTACTACACTGTACAATTAGCTTTGGCAAAGAAACGTTGTTGCACGTCTTGAATGTCCTTTGACACTTGATTCCTGCCAGACTTAAAGATTTTGGATCCTTTGTGGATGTAGAAGTGGATGGAAAAGACCCAGTACAACCCCACCCACAAAACTCCACCACCTAAAATCTCAGGGTATTTAAACACAATTCAATTCATAAGGTTGGTTTTCAGTCAAATATGTGAATCTTTGGTCCAACTCAAGAATAAGAACAGAATAAACTTAACCAAAAAAACATACTGTGACATATGTGTATAATCCTATAATGTAAACTTGTCCTCAAGTCATTCAACCCTGCAGCATCATAAAGATATTACTATTAAATATGACTTTAGTATAAGATAAGATAAGATAAACCTTTATTCGTCCCACAGTGGGGAAATTTGCAAAAAGAAAATAAGCTGGATTTGATCCTTCCACCTCGGACCTTCAGGTGTCCTTCAGGTGTTAAATATGACTTTAGTCAAGCTCTTTCTCTGGATGAGGACAATTACAATTAAGCATCTCTTCTTTAATGCATTGAGTTTAACGCTATTAAACTTTCTGAAAGCTGCTGAGAAGAAAATACTGAAGCCATCAATTCTTTCGAGTTTTGCTTCAAAAAATGGATTTTGGTATCATTTTCCAAACAGATTAAGAGTCAGCAGTCACGCTAGTGGATCTGTGAAACAGCTTTGAGCCAAATACCAACACATCAATAGATGATCAATTACTAACAATAAAGTCTTTAATCTCTATTTCTGATGAATGTGAACCCTTCAGTCAACCCATCAGTTTGCTGTAGTGATGTCTTCCCATGAGAACATCCCACTTTAGCGTTTCATTGTAAAGCGGCAGGTCAAACGCGAGCGAGGAGGATCCAGGTCGCTGTGTTTGTTTTCTCGCCCTGCTGTCGAAATCTGTTCCTCTTTCTCGACCTTGCGACCGCGCTCACACAAACACACACACGCAGGCACACACACACACAAAGCAGCTCTTTAATGGGTGTCATCCCGACGCCCAGCTGGTCTTGTTCAGGGAGCTGAGGCCACTGATACGTTTAAAGAGATTAAAGGTGCATTCCCTAATTTTGTTATCACAGATCTCTAAATTTTCCTCACAACTCACTGTCAGTTATCTTCTCCTGTAGGAATCTTTGTTAACCCTTTTATTAGTGTAATCAAACAAAGTACAAAAGGTGACAACACCAAAGAGTAAGGTTATAATTTGAATTTGGTACAAATTTTTAGTTCTTTTTGTTTGCAGTACATTTGTGATATTTTGATATTTATATGTGTAATATTTGTTTGTGTTCATGTGCATATATCAAAGTGTGTATTCATAGGAATGTGCAATACTACTAGGAGACGTATCAGAAAATGCTGATATAAGTTTTTGTAATGCTCCTTTAGGTCATCTTGTAACGTACCCTCAGTTCATTAAGTACACCCAGCAAACTAATGCAGTCGCACACAAAAGTCCTGCGATAGTTCTTGTAGACGGTTTATTTAAAGCATTTTCTCCTTCATCATCAACGCATCATCTCTGGGTTCCTGTGAGCCCATTCCTTTGTGTTTTTACTGTGTGTGAGTCATGTAGATGGAAACAGGATTTCATCTGGACTGAGCGCGCTCATGTTCTGACTTGTCTGACTGACCGTCTCCTTTTAGACTCTCAGATGTCTCACGGTGTTTATGTGTGTGTGTGTGTGTGGGCATCTGTGTACTGGGTGATGGAGCTGTGTGTGTGCACATGTACTGTGTATTTATATTTACATGTGTGTGTCTTCTTTTTCCTCTATTAGTGCATTATTAATCTCCCTCTCTCTCTCTCTCTCTCTGTGTGTGTGTGTGTGAGTGATGCTGTTAAATGCACTTTGCCAGGCTGTGAGCTGGTGAAAACGATGAGAGCTTCAGGTTTCAGCTCGGCCCAGTGGTTGAATTTAGTGTCTCCGTCCGCAGCTCGTTTGCAGCTGAGGTGACGAGCGGAAGTATTTTGTTAGTGGTGCACCTGCAGTAACTTTCCCAAGACTGTGTATAAATACACAGGCTTAAAATGGAAACTTGGAGACTGAACTGTAAATAAAAAGAAATGTAATGGGTGGTAGAAGGAGCAAGGCTGGTGAAAAGGATTTGCATGGTACTTGAGTTTTATCATGAATGTTGTTGATTGTACGGCTTGTTTGTTAGAACCGTTCAACACATGCACACGTGAGTCATTTCAGGAGAACTAACAGTGAGTCAGCAGCTTCAGCGTCGTGTTCACGTCAGCAGGAAACACTGACTGTTTGAGGAGATTAAACCTGTGGCTTTCTGTTCCTTCATCGTAACAGTGACGTGATGAGAAATACAATAAATAACAGATTGAGTTAATTTGGGATCATATCTACAGAACGAATCCATTCTCTTACTTTTAATATGTGAAAAAAAGTTTGCTTCATTTGATTTTGAAATTTTGGTTCATTTAAATTCATCATGGCTATTTACCAGAAAAGATTTGGTGGACTGTTTTACCAAAGCTAAACATGACAGATGACGATTCTTTTTCTTGTAATTGGATTTCTTTGGTGTTCATGTTAATTGAATGAATAAAAAAATGAATCATCTGATTAGATTAGATTAGATTAGCCTTTATTATCTCCCTTTGGAGAAATTTGTTTTGGGCTGTTTGAGAGAAACACTGTTGAAGTAGCAGCACACATGTACAATCAAACTCCAGTGATCATGCAATGTCACGTCCAGATCTATAAACACTAGAACCTGCACAGAACCTGCATGTTGCACTTTCAGCTCATTGTTTTTTTTCTTATGGCCTGAAACTTTGCTGTTTTGACTCACTCTCATCACTTTCATGAGCATCATTTAACTCTAATTAAATTCTAATGTTGGTCTGTGCCTGCTGGATGTATTAATTAGAATATGTTAAATATACCATATCGACTTTAAAAGGGTGATAATATGACAATGTTGTATTTACAGTTTATGACACTGCCCCCAAGTGGCCAAAACAATGAATGAGTGCAGCTTTAAGGCGACCCAGAGCTTCAATCTGCTCCAACACTGATGTGTGGACTGCCACACAGTTTATAAAAGAAAAATAAAATACATAAGTGATTTAGGAAGATCTATTTGTCAGAATTCAATTAAGTTGCATAAATCTGTGAAATGCATTTGTGCAAAAGTCTGTGTAATCTCCAGAGCTCCATCTCTCTCTGAGGTGGAGGATGAACCTCTCTCCCTCTCTCCTGCTCTGCATGTTTGTTGCAGGTGCAGCCTCGGGGACGCGCACGGCCGCGCGCTCCGGGCTCCCGGGGTCCCTCCCACTTCTGCAGCTCGCTGAAGTTGTCGCCTCCCTCCCTCCTCTGAGCGCTCATTGTTGGACGGTCTGAACGCGGATCCTGGTCTCCAGCTCTGCCTGAACCGGAGCGAGGATCCACCTCCTGGTTTGGACTCTGCTGCGGGACAAGAGGACGGTGTTGGAACAGTTTGGGGAGAAACTCTGACAAAGTGGATAAAAAAAAAAGTTTGGGTGGAAGCTGCTTGAGCGCATTCCAGCGGATTTTGGATTAATTCAAGAAGGTGAGCATAAGTTTAATTCTGGTTTTCAAACGCGCACTGGGGAGCCGGAGTGCGCCTTTACGCACGGTGCGCGTCTTTACGCACGGAGCGCGCGGCTGAATGATCAACACCTGTGTTTGCGCCTCAGTTTGGATTCATGCATTCTTTCTGCCTGTTATAAGAGAGAAACCCTCCTCGTGTGTGAAGCCTCTCAGATGCTGTGTTATCGATTCGAAGCTCACAGTTAATCGGTTCTTCTGTGACCAGCCTCCCTGCTCCACATGTGAAAGCTGCTCCCTGCGGCCGGCGGCTGCGCATTCCTGCCCGGCTCTCAGGTCACTATCTGGGGTCAGGATCTGGGTCCCCGGACAGGAGACACACAGAGAGGAGTGTTTCCTGCTCAGATAGAAACAGGATTAAGTCTGCTCGTTGCTTCAGAGCGTGTTTGTGTCGGATTAGAGGCGGTTATCTGTCTCGCTTGTGGCTGTATGTTTTCAGATGAGAGGCTTTAATCTGTTTGATCCAAAGAGACAAATCAAGATGTTCCATGAAGTCTGTCTGTGGGTTTCATGTGGTCACTTCATGGTGTTTGCGTGTGTCAGGTTTGCACACATTTATTTCTGCACTAGAGGTCATTTAGTGTAGGTGGATGAGAATGTTCAGCTCTGTGTTATCGTGTCCTGCAGAGCTTCAACACTCAGTCAAGGAGCTGATGAGTCAATTGATTCAACTTTTCAAGCAGAAAGGTTTTTGGGTTCCAGCTTCTTAAATGTGAGGATTTGTTGCTTTGTTCTGCTGTAACTTGAAAATCTTTGGTTTGTGGACACCTGAAAATGTCACCGTGGCTGTTTTCTCACATTGTATATTACTTGATTGAAAAAATCACTGTTAGTCAAATATTTACCACTTCAACAAATCAGGAGTGAGGAATTGTTGCTGTTGTGTAGTTGTGATGGATGTTTTTCACAGTTTTTTTTTTTTTTTTGTCATTTTAAAGAATGAAAAAAAATCATTGATTAATCTGAAAAATGATTGAGAGATTAATCATTAATGACAAAACACATGCAAATAATAAGTTGCAGCTCAAGCTGTGATATTTGCATGTGCAGCCAGTGTTTATGATTGAATTGGTTAAGAGGATAAAAACCTTTATTCATGTCCAGACATCATATAAAGCTGCTCTTCATGGTATGCATTGGTAATGCATCTAATGACCGAGCTGTTCAGAGAAATTTAAATCCAGACTCAAAATCTGACCCTGAGCTGCTGTCTTTACTTTACGTGTTGCCTTCACTGTCTGTGGGCTTCATCGGGAGCACAACAGCAGCTTCTCCAAATTAATGTTGGTGGGTGAGCAGGCAGATAAACACACCCAGCGTGGAGGAGGGCTGCAGCAGTATGAAGGCTTCATGTTGTACTGTGGTATCATACCATGTTCTTTTGCTTATCGACAGTATTGAATTCAACTGTGTCAGTGTTATTAAAAAGGTATGTTCACATCAAGTTTCATGTCACGTCAGGACATAATATTTTCTGAAACTGAAGTGTTTATTCGACCAAAACAACCCTGATTTCATTCCTTTAAGGCTCACTGTAACTGCTAATGATAATAATATTTGTGTAATACTCTGATAGGGTGAAATTGTGATATTTTCCGAGATCATATCATATCATAAAAATCTCATACTGTCACACCCCCAGTGTGAAGTGTATGGGAAAAGTAAAGAAAGAGTGAGAGGGATGGGCTGAAGTACATACGGGAGAGAGCGAGAGCAAAGCAAACATTCCTGACTTGGTGTCTCAGCAATTTAATTAAGGTTTTTGTGAGATGCTGCGGCGAGCACCTCGAGGTGAAGGCTTAACCCCGCCTCCCCCCCCTCATTTCCAGCTTGGACTAATCCCAAGGGTCAGCTAATAAGTGTTCGGGTCATGCCACCATGACAACTAAATAGAGGCAAAACCGAAGGAAAGCTCCCCCAATCAGGGAGTTAATAACCCCATGAAGGAAGTTAAGAGGTACAAGATGAAGAGGATGGAGTGTGTGTGTGTGTGTGTGTGTGTGTGGATGAGATTTCAGTTATCAGCTGCACCAACTTAAAGCCCCTCCTCTTAGTGGGGTTTTAAGTGTGCCCTGTGGTGCTCTGATGTTACACACACACACACACACACACACACACACACTCTCAAGTTTGAATTTGAATTGTTTGAATTTCCATCCATTCTAAACTTAACTAGGAGCTCAGAAATTATGTTTTGCCTCATTAGGACCAGGCTTTGGTCCCCATGAGGAACCAAAACACTCACACACTCATTCACACACACACACACACACACACACACACACACACACACACCCGCCCTCTGGGTCAGATTTCGGTCACTGTACCACTGTTTGGGTAGAGTTTTATAGGGAATGACACAACTGGCTGTTCTTATTTTCTGACACTTGTAACTGAGTTCCTGCTTCCTGAAACATGTCGCTGTATTAACTTTACAGGCAATGTTTTTTTCTCTCTCCCTGCTGCTGTTGTCTTGACTGTCATTCCTCTCCCGATCTCCACGTCTGCCGTGTTTGACGTGTGCAGACGTGACACTTTTACCGCGGCAGAGAGGCTCGTTTCCAGCCTCACCCTTCGGCTCGCTTGTTCTGGTTTCTGTTCAATCTGTTTTCCATCTCAGTTTTCTGCTGTAAGCCCAATATTTTGTCCAGATTTCGCTTTTATGTGGAACAGCGTGTCACACTCGTTCTCACTCAAATCCTTTTGATACCCAAACCCCATCACCAGACGCAACATCGGACCCTGGATTACTTTCAGTGACTTTGTTTTGGTCAGTGTTTGGGAAAGATCATGGATATGGGAAAGGTATGATTACAGCGAGGCAACTAAAACAGGGGAAAGACTTGAGGATAAAGAAAGACAAAGTGTTGGATTGTAACAGGATAACAGGCTAAAGGGCAGATTACATCCTGCACTGGCATTGAAAGGTAATCGTGTTCTGGAGAATCTGCCAATATGAATAGGATTCCTAAGATGACTGGATGATATCCAGGTTTTTTCTTTTATTGACCTTTATTTTTTTCCCCCTGTTTTTCTAAGAGTGCTTCCTTCCAATTGTTGCACACATTTTTATCAAGCTGCCAAAAACTAGGCAAACAGCAGACGTCAGTGTTTCCATCAGCTGTTATTGTCAAGAGGTTGCAACAACATCATGCAATCAAAAGGAGAACTGCGGCTTCTCTATCTTCACTTTAACTCTACATGATTTACACGTTTAGATTGGATGTTGTTGTTTTGTTTATTGGGGCATTTTGTGGCAGGAGAGGCTAAAGCTACGATGTGTAGAATTTGAAAATGTCTCACTTTGGCACCACCTGTTGGTCGTATCAATAATGACGCAGAAGTAGACAACAGCTGGATTGAGCTGAGGCTGCACCAATTTTCACTGGGATTGTTTCGTTTCTCTCCAAAGAAGAACTTAGTCAAAGAGGCTGTAATCGAATATAACACAACAACACACGTGACTTTAAACAAAAAAGAATTTTCACATTGGACACAGGGTGAAAAATGACGCATTGACTTTTTATTTCTGCTGTTTCCATCACTCATTTTTAAACACAAACTCAAACTGCACATAAAAGTAAGAGGAAGAAATGTTGATCTCCTCGTCTTGTTGTGCAGATGTACAGGCGGGGCGGGCCGAGCTGCTTGTCGGCTCATTTGGGAGCGTTTAAG
The DNA here is from genome assembly GCA_025331565.1 of Holacanthus passer. Lineage (NCBI taxonomy): Eukaryota > Metazoa > Chordata > Actinopteri > Pomacanthidae > Holacanthus > Holacanthus passer. Next base: position 3,316,844 of record JAFREQ010000027.1, read on the forward strand.
GAAGCGGAGAACACGCAGATGGAGCGGACGTCCAGCGTCGAGCCTCTGACTGCTGATAAATCATCCTGCTCAGTTCGGTCATTACGCTGCTCAGGGCCGATTTCCTCCTCGTGAACAGGCCCACCTCCAACTCTGCAACCATCCTGAAACCATTTACAGTAACAAGCTGTTTCGATAATGAATGCTGACGACGGTTTGTTGCTCCGTTTTGGTCACGTATGCGGTGAATGCATTTTATTCAGTACCTTGTTTAGAGGTGTGACTATGATCACTTTCATTATTGATGAGTCTCTTGATGAGTGAAAAAATGCTAATCATCGGCCCTTTCACAGGCCACAGACAGTCAATTTGCAACGATGAGCTGAAAAGAAAACACTTTGTTTATCTTTGATAAATTGCTTCAATGACTGATTAATTACCAAAATTTGAGTAATTGACTGTAGCAGTAGATGTGTCAGTTATAGAGTACTGATTGTTTTGAAAATGGTTCAATGTAAATGTATTGATTGGCCATTTACTGTCTATTGCATCAATAATAATATCAATATAATATTTATCAAACTCTAGTTTAAGGTAGATTTTATTTTTTCAGAGTTTTCTATCACATAAATACATCCAAGTCTTGTGTCTAAAGATGAAGATACTGTTATTGAAACGATGACAGTTGTCGCTGAGATATTGCTAAAAAATGGTTTCTGTTTTCAGCAGCATGAAAAGAGTCACATTACGTCTTTACAAGCTTCCTTGACACCAGAGGAATTCTAGACTGTAACCTACAACAGGCTGAGACTGAACATGCTCACCAGAGGGGAACCTCTACTTTCCTAGAACTCGACCCCTCCGCCCCCAGGGAGGGTTTAGGGGTTGCTACTCCTTTACTAACCCACGAAGCGTGTCTCTAACTTCCCCCCTCATCCACACGCTGTGTTGTATAAACACGGCGGTTCAGTAGGAAGGTAAAGAGCGTGACACATATAGACTCCTCGTAACATTCCTCTGTGGTACCAGGAGGCACCAGGACAGAAAGATGCCTCCAACGGCAGGTCCGTGGTCAGATTACCCACAAATACCGGGCCGAGATTACGAGAACGATTAACCTTTTGACAACTTGATATCAGCAGTTTGTCCCTCAGTTCATATCCCTTAATGAAGTGTTAAAAGAAGTGCACATCTTGTGCAGAATATATATTTAGACCAGTTGTTGTGTTGGATTTATCTGAAACACATGCTGTGGGTGAGCACCAGTTTTGAGCTGGTGCTTGGTGCAGAGCAGGGAATCAGAAGAGAAAAGCAGCTGCATTAATGCAAAAATCACATAATAATGCAGCATAAAAGCCAACTTTTTAGCCAAGTTTAGGGACAATTTTATTCATCTTTTTTTCTGCAAAATGAAGGAAAACTAAAAATGACTGCAATGTTACATTATTTAAATTTTAACGTGAAAGACAGTTCAAGAATAATAAAGACGTGCGTCACTTGCATGTCTGAATATTCAAAAATACATGTTATATCATACAGCTATAGACCGTCAGCACCAGACACTTCAACTACAGAGAGTGCTGACGTCCAGTTTAAACCACCTGAAGTCAACAGGACTGAATCACATGAGCTCATGTTTCTGTCATCTACGCTTCTTTTTGACTGGAAATAATAACTTGATTTGATATAGCACAGGCTTAGTTTCAACATCGTGGTTTAAAGAAGAAGACTTTATTGAAACTTTTGAATAAAGTCAGACACTTCTGAATCTGATCATCATGTAGCGAATTCATAATCTGAGCATGAATTAGTTTAACAAACTTTTAAACCAAGTATTAAACACATGTTTCTTGCTGTCTGAGACGCCAGAGTAGCAGCGACTGTATATACAGAAAGCTTTTATATTCGGACTCGACACCTAATCTGTCTGAAGTCTTTAAGATAACACATCGCTGTGCCTCCATCCTCCGACAGCAGTCATACCACCACCTGAGGGCGGGCGGAGGTGTCTGTGTGTGAGCTGCTGTCGGGGGTGGGGTGGTGGATTAGGGGAACCCCACCTTACAGCCCCCTTTCTCTGAGCCCCTCTCTCCTTTTTTTTCCCCTGAGGGCACATAGTCTGGTTGTTCAAAACACACACACACACACACTCTTTCATCTCCATTCAACAGCCCTCAGTCCCCTGCACACACACACACACACACAGAGGCTGGAAGTAGACAGTGGCCTGGGGGCTGCAGGGCCTCACAAAGCACTTCAAAAGGGTGGAGGTCTGGATCTGTGATGTTCTGAACAACTCGAAGGCACAACAGGTGAAGAGAGAAGCCGTTTGACGAACAACTAACGCCGATGCGTGCCCCGAAGTCCACGCTCGTGTGTAGCACGTCGTATGCGTCAGGACGTGTGAAGGATTGTTGAGCCACAGTCGCCTCAGGTGTGAGTTTAAGGGAATGTGTTTTGTGCTTATGTGTGTCTGCATTCAAGTGCACGTGTGGCATCATGTTGCCTTATACTTTTCTTTTGTTGTTCGGTTGTCGTGCAAATCCTGCAGCAACAAGAAGCAATGAATCAATGAAGCTGACGAGGTCAAACATTAAATATATTTGCACTGTTTTTAATTTGAGTATATGTCAGAGAGGATTAGCAAATGATCACATTTTGTTTTATATATGTTTTACACAACGCCCCGTTTTTGGAATCAAGGTTGTGTTCGGATGAGTAGCGATGGAAGGTGGATGACGTGATTGAAATGAAAGACTCCAGTCATCACCACAGGTCTGGCTGCCGAGTGTTTAATTTGAGGACTCATCTTGTTCAAATGTCAGAGGATGAATTTAAACTAAATTATAGATTGCGTTGCTTGATGAGACAAGATATGTAATCGAGCCCGATGACCTAAGAGGAGTCGTGTCGCAGTGCAAGTACAGTATGTCGGCAAAAAACTTAATGTTAATGTCAGCTGAATCGCAGCAGGTGTTGCACCACACTTCTTCCTCAACTTTTCAAGCGGGTCACTTGTGACAGACGACTTGTTTGTTCCAAGTCAGACACACAAAGATACACCTTCATGTAATTGCCAGACATGACTGATTTCAACAAAGACTACAGGTGCACACTGTATCTTACACTGATTCTTGCAGACACAGTTTCTCTTCTCTCTGTCGACACACACACACACACACTCTCATGCACACACACACACTCTCAGAGCCCTCCTTGGAGGCCTCGCTGCAGCTGGAAGGGGATTAAGAGGTCAGGAGTCAAAGGGGGGAACCAGTCAACCCACAGACCTCCACAAGAAACTGACGAAGCAGAAGAAACACAGGCAAAGAGAGGGAGGCCTTCAGAGAGAGTGTTGAATCGGAGTCAAGCGTACGATCCCGATCATCCAAATAAGAAGAGATCTGCCGAGCACACACCACACAAGACAGTACATTCTGTGGTTCATCGTGTTTCCAGTTGGCCCGAAGCCGACCGTCTGGTGATGCTTGGACCACCGCAGAAAGACAAACAGATCAAACCGGCACGTTCGGGCTTGTGCGAATTTTTTTAACTGTTACTCACTTGTTTTTCATAACGGGAGCAAGTTGAGGTCATAATTTCAACAGTCGGCTCGGATCTGAATGTCAGGGATGTTGTGAGACTCAGCTGCGACAGAGGAGTGCCACAATCATTGTTCTTGATGTAGGTAGAGGTTTAGTACAGTAACACTCTCCAGAATCAATAACTCTTCATGTCACATAATACTGGATGTATTTAGTTAACTTCTCTGTTGGGAAATTTCTGACCAGTTGCACATTTTAACAGACAAAATCTATCTTTGATTTTTTTCTACAGCCTGACATCTGCCTCCACAGTTGCAACAATGAGCCCATTGACACTTAAGAAAACTCAAAAAATGATGACGGGAAAAGAAAACTAAATGATCCATATAATACAAAATATTCAAATAAAACTACTGCAAGTGAAAGTGTTTCTGCAAATGAAACATCTTCGTCTGGTGCTGCAGTGAAAAAAGGCAAACGCAGAGCACAGCTACGTATTTTATTGCTTGTGGGCGACGTTGCAATGTTTGGTTTGCTGTAAATCAGGAACTCAAACATTAAAATATGCAGAAAGCTGAGAATGATTATGCCAAACGAACACTGTCGTCAAGAAAACTTCAAACGGGTGTGAATGTTCAGTGCGAACACTTTGAAGTTGTTTTGAGGCGACGAGATGAAAATTATTTGCTCATCATTTGCACGAGATGTGTTTTGTAGAAGAACCCTCTTCAGCAAATCTGAGCTCATTAGAAAAAGACACACAGCTTTTCATGTGGTCATGTTTTTGCATCAGGGTGAAAAGTGCAAAAGACAGAGGCTCCAATAGACAAATCAGGTTTGTGTGGTGAATGAATTGTGAACACTCGATCTAAGTCAGAGCGTGTTTGAGATGAAGCATTAGTATCAGTTGCTTCGCACTTGACTCGGCACTTTACACATCCTCTGCCGGCTGAACCCGGCGCAGCAAACTGCGGCTGTGGGCGAGCCTGTGGTACTTTTAATTTGGACATCTTGTTCACAGATGAGAAGCAAAAGCCACTTCAAAGAGATGGCAAGCGGATCAAAAGTTGTGCTGCAGCAGCTTTTAATGCACCCTGTCGGGGAGAAGAGGGAAGAGTGGAAGTGTTTGTTGCGTGTTTATGATAAATGTATATTAGAACGAAGACAGGCGGCAGGCACAGAAGTTAATAATGCAAGCGTCATGGAGCGCTTGGGGACAGTGGTTTCATGGAAGAACCGGTACAACTGTAACATCGGCACAACTGCAACGACGCTTTTTCTCAAACTGAGGTGTGGCTGCAGAAACGTAAATACACATATATCATGCCACTAATTATCCAAATGATCTTCAGTCAATTCCTCCAGAGATATATAAGGAAAAATGTACTTTTCGCTTTGGAAGAACAAACATTAATATTGATTGTGAACTAACTTCTTCGATTATTTGAGTGGACGATTGGCCTCCCATCACCTTTCCAGTTGCTTCTGTTCATTAAAAGAGAACACATTAAGTAATTAGAGGGTACAGACTATTAATCTGAGGGTCAACTGTCTGAAAGTCGCGCTCTGATACCTGCTGGACTCTGTTACAGTTGCACGGAGGAGACAGTATTTATTTCTTCATGCCTGTTATGTGTAATCTACCGGTGCATTAGTGATGTCTACCAGCTAAAACCAAGACTCTCCATAAACACAGACAGAGCAGCACAAGTCCAAGACAAGCAGTCAGCAGGTCAGTCGGCTGCAGAAACGCCGCTCTGCACCTCCGAGGAGGCCAAAACACACCAGACTGTTACTCTCACTGGAACAGATGGGACGTATTAAACAAACCGAGGTTGCGAAGATTGATGGAGCAATTTCACAGCCTCGTAGCAGAAAATGAACTTAATATATCTGTGTTGGGTCTGATTGAGTTGTTGGTCACTTCAGAGACTTCTGGCCTCCCTGCTCATTAAAATCTGACTGCTGCCATTATTCAAAGGGATGGAAAAGTTTGTGCATGTGTGAGACTTTACACAAAGTTTGTTGCAATTCTTATAGTTGCCAATTATTAAAGGTGATAAATTACCAAATGCACCATTAACTTAAGTTGTTATTTTATGTGGATTTGCTTCTTATTATTGTCTCTGCCTCATTAGAGTGAGTCACAACCTGGCGAGGGCTGAGAAAACCTTTTAAGCGGAGTTCAGTCTGTCAGCTGAAGGGTAACAACACCTCGGGGTTGACACACAGGACAGCTGAGGGAGTGAATAACATGGACATGGAGTAAAAAGTCCAGTCAGTGTTGAAACAAACACAGTATCTTCATGACTGGCAGCTTGAAGAACAGCTCAGCCCATAGAGAAGGTCTTTATTTGAACCATCTCTGTGGCTCACCATGTTCTTGCACTATGTGTTTTTTTTTTAGTAAATGTATATTTTCACCAAACATTACATATGTTAAATGAAGTGGAAATTCACTTTTATGTGTTAAAATGTGCTTTATTGCATATGTAGTCCTGATCTGAAATGATAAGACATTGTGCACATTGTGACCCAGCTGTGGCCTGAAATCACATCTAGAAGGAAAATGAAGTTTTGAAATGACAGGATGAACTGAATTTTTTTGAATTGTGTTGAGATCAAGTTGCTTGGTTTAGACAGTGGAAGAGCTGAATTCAGGTTCAGGGTGACGTTGCAGACAGTTTTAGGTTCTTTTCTGTGGACGAGCTGTGATTGATCTGTTGGAAACATGTGAGTAAAGGAAAGCGTGTTTTTCCTGTACATACATGTGCATTTGCGTGTGTTTACTCACAGCTGTTGTGGCCAAAGCTAATGTGAGGAAATCGCTTTAGATCTGTCTGATTTCCACCTCTGATTAGATTTACCATGACTAACACGACCCAACTGCTCACAAACTTCCACCATGTTTGCTTTCCCTGTTTGCTGTTCAGCTCAGCCTCAGTGTTTTTTTCCCGACGAGTTAAAAACTCGCATCTTCCCATGAAATCGAACACACCAGATATTATCTTCAAAAGGGATCTGAAGGCAGCGTGGCATCGCCTTCGCTGGACCGCTTCAGCTCCTTTGAAACTCATTTGAGTTCAAAAATACTTTTTAAATTACATCCCACTATTTCCATGAGGATTAAAAAACGATTTAGCAACATTCTGGTGGCTTTTAAGTATTTTGTGACTTTTTCATCTTTAATCACTTGTCAATTTTTCTGTACTTTAATGATCATTTAAAACCAAAAATGACTCAAAAAATTTAACAGCCAAGTCATTTTATACCCACAATAGATGATTGTTTCATAAAGGCTATCAGTGCAAAATCAAATGAGGTCCCTTGTGGCTTCTGTGGGAGTCTATCGTGTGTGTGTGTGTGTGTGTATACAGACTCCATCCATCCACACAAACACAACACCATTTTTCATTCCCTCTCCAAACATCCCTTCAAGCCTCGGGGCTTTTTTCAGAGTCGTGTGTCAGCGCCCGGTCGACGGTGGAGCGTGTCGTCGCCATTCCTTCACATTTCTCTTCGTCAGAGTCCGGTTACTTGATACAGAGTGAAGAGAGGCTGAACACTTGGACACAAGTAAAGCGTTTGTTTGCCGTCAAAAAGAGGGATTGGCTTCGATACAGGCTGCATCGCATGTTGAAAAAAAGTTCTCACATCTTTTTCACTGTTGCCCAATAGCTCTTTTGCTCCTGCTCATCAGTGTCTAGTGAATAACTGTGGTGCCATATTCTTGGCTTTTAATGGTTTTAGGGTGACGGCAAAAATGCTCATCACAGTTTTCCCAGAGCCTGACGTGACGTCTTCAAATTCCTTCCTTTGTCCAACCAACCGTCCAAAACCCAAAGACTCTTCATTTCCTATCATACATGATAAAGAAAACCAGCACATCCTTCCATTTAAGAAGCAAATGTTTGACGTGTTGGCTTGAAAAATGACTGAAGCAGATAGTTGATTAGCAAAATGATCCACAGTTCATTCCTGTGCTGTTCTTCCTATGAGAACTTGATCTTCCACTTGTTTCTTCCTGACATGAAGCACATTGCAACTTGTTTGAGAGCAAGTCTATAATTTTGTGAATCAGTTATTGTACAAACTCATTTCACAATTGTTGGTTTAACTCTTGTTTATGGAATCTCATTGTGTTTCTGGTTTGTAATCACTGTTATTGAATTTGTTGCCCAATGTTGTTTTCACAGTTTCACAATTGCTCCCAGTTAAAACCTCAAAGGCAATCTGCTGTTTTCAAGCTTTGTTAAAAGACTGTTTAACAAATCGCTGCGTAGCCGCGTAGTGACGGCAGACGAGTCGCTTTCCGCAAAGTCAAATTCTGTCCTACTGTTCATCCGTGAACCCAAAACTGAGTTCAAGTCCATCTGACATAAAACAATAACGTATCTGAACAAGCAAGAAAAAATAAATCTCAAAATCCAAATACGGAAAAAAACCTAAAAACAAAACAAACAGAAGGAGGAAGACAGAGTGTTAACGTGACCTTTGACCCTAATTCTACTAAAACACTTGTAGGATCATTTGAGTTGCTTTTTCTGCACCAGTACAGTCGGACTCACAATCACGTTACTCTTTGAATACGTCATCTTTATTTGAGGTGAATGTTCACAAGTTTGATGTTTGTCACTGCTGATAGTGAGGCAAGTGCAAACAGAGAGAGAGCCTGGTTTCTGTCTTGATTAATGGTCTGTTTGCGTGTGTGTGTTTGCGTGTGATGTCATCAGCGGCCTGAGCCCAAGCTGCTTTGTGAGTTTAGGTAAATATCAACCATGGTCTTGGCATAGAATTTCCACTATTTGATTTATTTGTCGGTGATGGTTTGTAACTGCGAACAAGTGCTTTAAACAAAAGTAGAAAGTGCCGACAAACGTTACACGATCACAACGTGAAAACTGGTTTTCTGGCAGCGACATGTTGCTCAAATAGCACAGGATGAACTTTGTCCAAACTAAAATTAGTTCCATATTTTCCTTCTCTGGCAGACACAAAGGCTTCCCAGCAGAGTCGCCCTCCCAGGACACATTTTACGTGTCTGTAGCTGCTTTCACACTGTGAAAATAATGGCAAGGATCAGGTCTGGTCTCGTAAACTCGGCGGAGCAGACGGCCGGGCTCGGCTCTGAACGGCACCGCAAAGAGTTAAATATCAGATTTTCTGTTCCTGTGTAAAATGCAGTCTTTGTTTCTGGGTCATGAACCGGCCGAGGTCACTGGCTTTAACCGAGCCAAACAAAACACACACACACACACACACAGTTCAGTCTGCACTAATTGATTCCCCTTCCAACAGAGACCAGAATGAGTGTGTGTGTGTTTACTTTAAAGGATCTGTCAGGAGTTTAAGTAAATAGATAAGTGACAAAGTAAACACCCATCCCACACACACACACACACACACACACACACACGCCTGAACAACCTTGGGGATACATTTCTATACACACATTTTACTGTTTGTGCCCCATATTAATAATCTGTGTTCATTTTCTGAAGGTGAACCCATTTACCAATTATAATCCAATTATAATCATGAGTGTGTGTGTGTGTGTGTGTGTGTGTCCTTACTGGCAGTTCCTATAGAAGTCTCTCTCAGCAGTAAATCAATCCACACTCCCTGACCTAACGCTGGGTTAATGAGGTGATCCAGCAGCAGGGGACGGTTGGTAGAGGTCTTTGGGCCTGTTTCAGTGTGTGTGTGTGTGTGTGTGTGTGTGCGCATCTGGTCAAGGATTTACGTGAGCGCAGCCGAGGCAGCGTTCACGGTGTGAAGGTGTGTTTGCACAAGACAAACATGATCCACAGTCGTGCGACTGTAAATAACAGCACAGATTGCTGCTGATTTTCGAGTCGGTCACAGCTGTAAATTTCCAGCACAAATTGGTTTGTAGGTTTTGGTGAAAACAGAAGTCTCATGATAACACCAAGTCATGCCACCAAGTCATGCAGAAAGTGCTCCAGCGTGTAGTTTGTAGTTTACTGCCAAGGCTGTGGTGAAGTCAGATTTTATGCACTGAAGGAAAATGAACTGTAATAGATGTTCTACAGAGTACTGTATGTAGCACACTCTTACACATTTGTATTGAGGTAATCTGGAAACAGTTATGTAATGTTTGACTGCAGGCAAAGCTCACAAGTAATTTATTAAGTCCCCACGCCATCTAATGCAATGTGCTGAAAACATCCACCAAATGACCCGACAGAGCCTGCAGGATGCACGATGCATACAGAGCAAATCAGAATGGATAAAAGTCAAAAGTTAAAAGGTTTAAACAGGTCGTCTGATTGTGCACATTCTTAAGAAAGTTGCTCCAAACTCAAACGAAACAAAAAGGAGTGAGCATCCTGCTGCAAGACAACCTGCTGACTGTCTTACCAATGAAATTTCAGTCCGTTCAATATTTCTAGGAATTAAGTTCATATCGGACAAAATCCATAATTTACATCCAGTGCTAACATTGCAGTTGAAAGCAAAATTTTTATTTGCCATCATCAAAATCTGATTTGAGAAGTAGCTCATTGCAGAGAACGCATACTTCAGCAGAATACGGTTAGATTTAGATTGAATGTACAGTTTAAGCTACAGGCCCAATTCAGAAGTCAAACTGGGTTCAGTGTTTGTTAGAGTACACACGAGCTGTAAAAGCACAGTATCTGTCTGGACTTGTACAAACTGGAGTGGAGGCGTCTACCGCCCCCACTCGTTCCCCCACAGTCCAGCCCAACCTGCACCCTGCCAGAGGCCACGCTTTGGTAACTGACGGCTGGGCTTAACAAGAATGAAGGGGCCCCTGTTGGGTAAGAGTCCCGCAGGTAATCATCAGCCAGTAATCAGGTTTGGAGGTTGGAGGAGGGATGGATGGAGGGAGGAGGAGATGACGAGCAGCGACAAGTGAAGCGTGTTTGACTTTAATGCTGCGACGTGAAACAGAACAATGATGATGGGATGCGTCGAGAAAAGAGAGCAGAGGAAAGTTTATTGCGTGGAAAACAAGGCCAACGAAAACCTCTGCGAACTTTTGCTTTGGCTGAAAAACATCCAGTGTTTTTGTGGCTTCTCTCAGCTTCGGTCTAGATGCTGTTTCCAGATGTAAACAGCTCATTAAGATGAGCGACAAGTGATGGCAGGGCAGGAATTGACAGATCCGAGAGGGAGGAGGGAGAACTGACAAACCGCTTCGCTGCTTCAAGGAGACAAGTTTCCTTACTGGAGCTTGAAGACTTTCATTCCAGAAAAAGTTGTTCACTTTATACTAAGATGAGTCAACTCCAGCTTCAGGGATTTTGTATCTTTAGCTTTTGTAAGAATATGAGTATAACTTGGGTGAAGCTGCCTTGTGAGACTTTGTGTACTTACTAATTTCAATAAAGCATTAGTCAGTTCTTCACTGTAGAGACTTTCTGTACTCAGAAGAGACATTTAAACAACTGGAGGAAATGCAGCTTCCCTGGGAGGATTAAACAAATTTGTACTAGCTATAAAAAGAGAGGAAGAGGAAAACAGTAGGCTTGTTTGAAAGTGTTGTCTCTCCTGCCAGCTGCCTGCTGGCACACCTGTGTGAAGGTGAGTACAGGTGACATGCTTATTTCCAACTGTTGACAGACAGGACAGGCTCAGAGTCAACAGAGTGTGAAGATGCACACGTACACACACACACACACACACGTACACACACTGAACCTGACTCTCCTGTAGTTGAGCCTAACTGTGCTTGTGGCGCCTCATCGCTGGCGTTCATTCTTTCAGTGGAAAAACTGGTGTCACCAAAAAGTCATCTTGAATCAGGGTGTGTGTTTCCAACTGTGCCGCAAGTGACTACCAAACCAGGCTGGTTAATTCCTCCTTAAGTACAGTTAACACTCTCTATTGTCTCCTCTCGCTCTCTACTGGCTCTATGAAGGTTGTCTTTGCCTTTATGTTTGTGTGTGCACACTTAAAAGTAGGCGACAAACTATTTTTATGTACACCAACATGCATCTGTTAAATACTTACTGAATTCAGTAGAAAGAAACCAAAGCGTACAGTTGAGTGAGTGTGTACAGATGAGATTAATACAGTGAAAAACACACACCAACATGTCACTGTCATATCTTGTGTTGTCTGAAAAACTTAGTTCGATGTGTTGCCTCTTTGCTTTGCAGACCTGTTATCTCTGCGCGCACACACACACGTTGGTAACTTTGACACTAAAAGCATTTGGACGACAGGATACGTCTGCAGCTTGTGGTGGTAATTAGCGGTAAAAAGAAGCAATCTGTCAATAAAAGAAGAGAAGAAGAAAACCACAAGTCTATGTTGACACAGAAGGTTTCAAAGCATTAAAAAAGGTTTGATTAGGTAAACATGCAACGTTCGGCCTTAAGGACACGCAGAATGTGTCTTGAAAAAAATCCTTGAATTTAAACAAAATTGTCTTTCAGTCAAAGACAATCGATCACAGAATTGACCATTTATATTGAATTGGCATGAAGAGTAGAGTAACAGTGAGAGGTGCCAGTTAAAAGACAGTAAACACCTGTATCAATATGACTGAATGCTACTAGTCAGCTTGTAGCCAAGCAGCTGATGATTAATCCACTGATGGTGACGCATGAATGAATCAGCTGACGCCATGAAGCTAATGCAAGTGTGACGTCAGTGCTCTGCCCGGACACAACGTGCTCGATTTGTTTCTGATTGAACTCAACATGGTACCTTGAAAACAAGTCGCCAAGTTGCGTACAGTTGCACCACTGCAGCGCCAACTTAACCTCCCCAGTATAAGTGTAACACCACAGAGGCTGAGCCATGTTCGATAGAGCTCTCCAACAGTGGACATTGTTAAACACAGGTGTAACTAATAACTTTAATGACGGCTCTGTTGCATGAAGGTTTGCCAGTAAGTCAGTGAGCCTGAAATGCACAATGAATGAGCCCTGGCACTGAAATACCAAAATGAAATGCAGCTGAAGGAAACGTCTGTTGATGGCTCAGATAGAAGAAGTAGAAGCACACACACACACACACACACACACACACACACACTCCTCTAATATCAGGTATTTATCCCTGCAAACCAGAATCGGTTCAAAGAATCTGTTCCCCACAAACAGGCAGGATCTGGCATTTTACTGGATGAGGAGTCGATCCCCTCACAGCAATGTTTCCCAATCCCACAGAAGAGAATTGAGAACAAGCAGCAACAGCACACCTAAATGCCACTTTGCATTTTCATCATAGCAGCAGCAGCATAGCTGGCATCTCTGCCATACCTGAGTCAGGCACCACAACACCCAGACGTCACTGAGGCGGCCGCACGGGTCCAAACCATCGACAGGGTCACACGAGGTGGCTGTGGATTCTTAACCATTAACCAACTTTGTTTTGTGCAATGACACATGTAGACTTCTTTTATTAAAATACATGTCTGCTGGTTGCACTTTTGCTCCAAACAGATGTTGAATTGACTTTAAAATTCAAGCATCTCTCTCTTTTCATACAATGTAACTCAGAATAGCCGGTAACTGGTTAAGTTGTGGTGATTTCATTTTTCTGTTTTCCACATCTCAGCTCTGAGGTCAAGCTGTTGTGTAAACAAGCGTCCACATGGTTGTAACATTCTTGAAGCAGACTCTGAATCCCTACCCTGACCCTGACCTCTGACCTCTCGCTTCCACATGGAGGCTAAAGAAGCTTTGTGCTGTATGTGAAGCTCTGACAAAGAGATTGTCTGTTCAGCAACTGACCAGTTATTCTTGTTAATGCAATAAAAGAGAAGAGACAGAGGGACCAAAGTCAAAGTTATTGGACAAGATGAGATAAGTCGAGAAAGAGTGTGGAGGACCCAAAAATCCAGCAGGTACGAAAAGACTCAAATCAGATCATGTTCCAGCAGCTGACGAGAACCTGAAGAGGTTTACTGGAATTTCAAATAAAGGAAGGAAGGGTTGTCACACACTGTGTTATTAATTTGTTCCAGAGGTGACTTAGTCATGCTGCCTTTGTGTGTGTGTGTGTGTGTGTGTGTGTGTGTGTGTGTGTGAGACAAAATGAATGACGCTGAGTGACAGAGAAGCAGAGATGAGATTTCGGCTTTCAGTGACAGTGAGGGAGATTGTGTATGTGATTGAGCTTTTATGCTTACACGTAGTATGTGTTTGTTATTTCTCTCACACGCTTCATTGTGTTTAGTGTGACGTATTTATGTTCCGCCATTGTGAGTCAAGAGGCGGTTTTGGCTTTGCCTGGCCTCACTGCCGGCATGCAGCCGGTTCACTGTCATCCCGAGCGACGACCACAACAAGGCCTGAACACAGCTCCCTCTGCCTTATGTCTCTGACACTGATTTTGTTTAGCTTTGTGTTCTTTGTGATTTCCTCATTTGTCCTAAAATAGACTAAATCACAGTTGTCGCTGTCCAGTCTAGACAGCAGTTGTCATCACTCAGGTGTTAACTGCTGCAGAGAAGCTGACTAAGTCGCTGTGGATGTCTCGCAGTCTCCTTTTAGTTCACGTCATAAAACTCTGCTGTTCCACGCTAAACAGCTCTGGATTATTGGATCGAGACGTGGAAGCAAAGAATAACAGAAATGAATTTGTGGGACTTTTCTTCCTGCGGCGTCATTTAGACTTTTGTTTCATCATTGCAGTTGAACATGACTTTAGTCTGACCTGAACTTCCTCTGTGCTTCATTGTTGTTGCTTGTGAACTGGTCCTTTGTGTCGTGGTGTGTGCTGTATAGAGGCTGTAGGGTATTTGAGATTTGTTGAAGTGCACAGGGTCAAAGGGGTCAAAGCAACTTCAGCTGCGTCCACACTTAAATCATTTGTGTCAGTCTGACATATTTTCTGTATTTTCACAGTTTTATAGTTTGACTTCATAACTGTAAGAACCTAGAAGTGGAAAAAGTTTGCTTCGATTTTGATTTGCACCAAATTAAATTAAGCGTAAAAGCAACATCTGGGACATTGTCGCTGTGTGTTCAGGATTAATGAATCCTTACACAGCCTTGTGCATTTGCAGACACATTATTGTGCAACACCCACACAGAACATATATATGTAGGTACTTTATCTGCTCACACAATAGCTTTTGGGGCTGAGAGTTTTGAGACTGAAGTTGTTAAACTGATTTTACTGGTGAGCTTTTCAGCCATGAGGTAACAGGATATTCCACTTTGGGGAGTTTCGGGGGTGTGGGAGTTGAGGTAAGGTTTGTACCACTAACTCATAGCCCCTGTTTTTTCCTTCTTGAAAATGAAGTAATCTCCCTGTAGACCGACTCTCCTTCCTCGTACCTTCATTCCTGACTTTACTGTCCGTCCCAAAATCCCAAATCCTTCCTCACGCTTTTTAATTCAGTGCTTGTCAATGTCTTTATTCTTATTCTAAGAAAACTGGAAAGAGAAAATCATCATTTACACATCAGATATGAAATGTTGAAAAGAAAGATCTAAGCTAACAAAACACTGTTATGTTATTATCATTATATAACTACATATCCATTAGAGGAGAAGCAGGGGGGGCAGGCCCAGCTGAAAATGGGCGAAGGTAGACCCTGGACAAAAATCATGCAGATCATTATTTTGCATCTACAACCTGCTTCTCCAAAGTACCATAGGTATGTAAAGTGTTAGTTACATATAAAGCTACAATGGGAAACGGTGATACCTGTACAACTGATCCGACAGCTCCCTTTGTTGCTCTTTTATCGGAGCTGCTGTGGTTGTTTTTGCCATCAGTATAATAATGCTCTTTACTGGCACAGAGCGTAAATAAATGAAGAATACCCAACCTCCTCACCTAACGAGGTTTAACCACAGGAGCTGTGGCTGCTGCGCTTTGATGTCTCAGCACTCGCCCCTCACAGGAATGAAGAGGAAAAAAACAATACGACGAAATGACAACGGACGACGTTTCATGTCGTGCCGCTGCAGGAGTAATCTAATGTGTTTGATAATGATCAGGACGCCCCAGATAAAGCTGGGAGCAAGCGGTGGCAATTCAATGAGGGAGGAGAACCGCAATATTACATCATAAGCCTGAAAAGCCCAATCTGCCATCCCATAATCCAGCTGGAGTAGGCGTATCCTTGAGAAGAGCCTGATCAAAGCCACAAAAATAATATCCAGGTTGCAATTAAGCACTTTATCCTTTAATTCTTCTTGAGTAACAGTTGGTGAAGCAGCAGTAGTTTGCCTCGCTCCACCTCAGTTTGAGAGAATATACACAGTCATATCTGGCTTGTGTCAATTTGGAAGAGTCATGTTTTGTTTACAGCACATTCTGGACGAATGGTGGTCGTCGCCAGCTACCAGCTATTAACACACCAAATTTTTCTTTCTCCCTCTTGTGTCCCTCTCACACGGGTCCCCTCTCTCTCTCTACCTTCCTCTTATCACGGGGGAGGACAAAGGTTTATGTGGGCCTTTCATTCTGTCTCGCAGTGAGAGATTGCTGCAGTGTATTGTGGGTAACAGAATCCAGCTGTGTTGCAGACGCTGTGTGTGTGTGTGTGTGTGTGTGTGTGTTAACGGCTGTGCGCTGTGCCTCTCTGCAGGTCTTGGGTGCGTGTTGACCTGCTTCATGTCATTTTGACAGCAGTGTTTTCTCTTTCATCGTGCGCCCTTATCTGCTCTCAAACAAATAGCCGAGGATATGCTGTGTGCCACGAAGTCTTAGCAGCAGAATACTGTGTCATATTTGATTATGAATTTCTAATAGAGCAAAGAGAACCGGTTGTGCAACTCCCAAGTTATGTGAACTTAGTGTAATGCAGGAAGAAAAATGCTCCCCGTGTTTTGACTGCTGTGGTTAATATGGTACATGGCAGATTCTTGGCTTCTTCATGTGGGTGCCCGTTCAATATCAAACAACATATTAGTTAAAAGATAGAAGTGCTTAACATGGGCGTGCACAGATTGAGCTGTACTTCGTTCTTCGCTTCGTCTCCTCCTGCATCCTTGTTTCCCTCCCGCCTCTCCTGCCATTCCTCTGTAAATCTGAGCCAGTTTCCAAATAGAGGAGGTGTATATGAAGCAGCTGTGAAGATTACAATGTAAATGTTTTCCTGCTTTATGTTTTCCTACAAGTTCATTCCTGCTCTGACAATTTGTTGTTTGATGCCTGTCTTAAAAGCTTTAGACTGCCAACATTTTTCTTCTCTTACATGGCTGAATTGAAGTCCGAAGTCAAACGACAACACAAGCACAGAATAAACTGTAAATAGCACAGTCCAGACATGTGCTACACACACAAGTTCAAGTTTAAAAAGGCAAATGCAGACGAAAGAGGCTATGCATTCAATAAAAATTAAATTAATCAAAATTAAAATAAAACAAAGCTGCCGTGAAGCTGGAAGAGGAAACTCACAGGCCACCATCATGGAGACGCTGTCACCTCTGGCAAGACAACATTAAAAGAAGAAGACACTTTGTGACCTTGGAAAGAAAACTGTCTTTTTGTCCCACATCATCCACAGGGAGGTCAGAGGTCAGGTTCAGCTCATGGTGATCCAGCTGATGATTAGATTCTCATTTAACTTCTGTGGGCTGATGACGGTCTTAATACCTGCATCCGTGTGCCAATGCGTCTGTGTGCTGCAAGACAGATTTCCCCTCTGGGACAATAACGTTGACAGCGCAGCGGCCCTGAAGCGTGAAGGGATTCAGTTTCTTAAACAAGGATGCTTGAGCAGGGCGGATGCTTGCTGTCATGGAGGTTTGAATCTTTATCCTCTGCGGCTGAAGGTGTTTCGACCTCACCGCCCAGATGTGTGGAGCTCTGGATCTGACTGCAGATCACGCTGTCAGGAGGGCTTACCTACAATACAAGTCCTGACGCAGGCCTTTTGGAGCAGTAAAGCCACTTAATCACATGTATGCTTTTTCCGTCGGATTTGGAATTGCAGACACATGTTTTATGAGAACGTATCCTGAGTTGTGTGAAGGGTAAAACCTGCTGTGCTCAGTTTGATTTGGTAAACAAACTGTGAGACTCGTCAAAGGCAAAGCCCTCGTACAACGATCCTGTCTCGACTCTGAAGCACAATTATTCTTTCATTCATATTCCACTCATTCCTCTCCTCCTCTGTCATCAGATTATTCACTTCAGTCCAGTCTGTCAGCAGCAGCACCCTTGAAGGAATGACAAGCAGCTCTTATTATAACCCTGTTACTATAAACATGAGGCGACTGCACACAAAGACGGATCCGGATTCTGGAGCGGACCACGTCTTTAAACACAAGACGTGTAGCTCAAACAAAAGCTGCCGTGTCCCTTGTCATAGCAGCAATACTTTGTCACCAGCCGAGCATGCTGCCTCACTCTGTATGTGTGTGTGCGTGCGCGCATCAAGCTGTGCATTGTTGTTTGTATTAGCTTTATGTCTTTGTGAGAATGACAGGGTGGTTTGGCGACTTTTGCAATGTGATGCCAGACATTTTTTATGTTAAATCTCCTCACACTGTCACACTGGCACTAACACTTGAAGACAGGAACATTTGAGTTCTTGATCATGTTTAATTCAGTTGCATCTTGTAATGAATTGGAGTGAAACTTGGTATATACACAGTATTTGATTCTGCACATTAAATATTTAAAGTCCTCCTTCACAAGGGTGTTTTACTTTTTATTACTTCACTTGGATGTTCAATGTGCATCTTGTGTGATGTGGAGACTTGAAACCTCCAGCACACACACACACACACACAATAGACTTTTTAGTGAAGTGTGAAGCCATCTTGTGTCCAGCTGTTGCTTTTTTTATAAATGAGCAACAGAGAAGAGAAGATTTAATTTTAAGATTATCTAACTAGTTAATAGAACTTTCTTTGTGGGGAAAAACACATATCTGACACCAAAGAGAATTTGTTTTTGATCTGGTTTTCATTCAGCAGGATATGTCAGAAATAATAGTAATAAACAAGTGATTAGACTACAGTTTGGTTAGCACCGCCATGCAGCCATTTTTAAAGCTCTTCATGTTTTGGTTTATAATTCCTACACTGAGGAATTAGAGGCTGAAATCTTCTTTGGATTAAGATTTATGTATCAGTGAATCATGCAAATTTCCACCTAAAAAGATTTGCCCAACACTTTTTAGTTTTTGCAGAAAGACACCAACAATTATCAGTGGAAAACAAATTATAATTGGAAACAGATTTATAAACCTGTCAAAGATCAGACATCACTCTGTGGTTTATAACAAGACAGGACACGGGATTTATTCCACACACTCAAACCTCATTGTGTTCCACCTCATTGTTTTGCCTTTTTGCAACCTATTTGTTAGTGTAAGTATGTTGTAGTTATTTTCTATAAAACAAAGAAAAGCATCAGAAACATGCTGAGAACTGGCATTCACAAACCAGCCAATTAAAGTGTGGCACTTTGGCTTATTGTTTAGTCTGCCATGTGACTGCTTCAGCGGTTTGATCTCTCTCAAGTGTGCCACTGGAGCCCCACCACAACATTGTCAGCTTCTGGGTTATATTAGCTGTTCTTCAAGTCCCAGTTCTGGGTTTTAAAACACCAAAAGAACTTGGCTTTAAATCTTGTGTTTGCCAGAAAATCAATAGTCACTTCTTTAACCTCCCTTTTTCCCTACTTTCTTTCCTTCCTCTCGCTTCCTTTTGTTCTTAATAAAGACAGATTTTGAGGGAATATTGAAAATTCCTGCCGAGCTGACAGACTCTGACCTCATATGTTATGAGGAGAGGGGGGTAAATGGAGGAGACAGGGGGCAGAAAGGGGACGGAGGCCTGGGGCCGGAGGTGCGCGCCTGACTTTAATAAAACATCTTGGGTTTCTCCTCGACTTCCACCTCAGGAGTCTCGGAAAGGGCAGGAGTGCAAGAGTTTAGTAACACAGAGCAGGTCAGAGGGGAGATGAGAGGAAGGAGGGAGGACAAAGGGGTGATGCAGATATTGTATGTATTATATTTTATGATAAGTGGTCAGAAAAATATTGATGCAAAGATGCAGCCTGATGCACATGAAGACACTTGATCCACTATTTGGTCATTTAAAAAAAAACATCCTCCTGAACAGTTCAGTGTAAATTAGAAATGGCACATTCTGTACCACACAGTAAGAAATGAAAAACAAATTTCCAAGTGTTTGAAAAAGCTGCCATTTTATATTTTTATTCCTCCAAAGTCTATTTACTTTCATTTGTTTTTATCTTTTTCGCCTTCAGTTAAACTCCCTTCGAGTGTTGCCAGACTCACTCTCAAGTTTCAGTCTTTGTGACTCTTGGACTGTTTCACACCACAATAACCCATCCAGAATAAGCCTGATGACATCAAATGAGTTGGAAAAAAACTGGTCTGGAGTTGAAGGTCACAGTCTCCAGACTTGATCCTGTGACACTGCTGAATCATTTATACTGACCACACAGCATGTTTGCACTCATCTATTCTACCTGAGACTACGTCTAAAATAGAGAATCTGTAGTTCATCCAGTTCAAACAGAGATTTTCATGGTGGCTCTGTAGACCAATGAAACCTTGAGTTTCCCTCTATGATCACCTTGCTTGATCAGATTGCAGTAATAGATAAAACAAATACAAATCAAATGCACAATAATTGGACAATATTGTATCTCTTCATATAATGGAGGTAGAAACACATGAACAGTTGACTTGAGTGAGAAAACACAGGACAAGACAAGGGGAGAAAAAGAAAGAAAACAGAAACTCTGTAGAAATCAGGTTAAGAGTGAGCTTGAGTGTTTATCTTCTTGCACAGTGAAGTGAATCACAACATCCATTACACCAAAGAGGAACTACTACGACACTTGCCAAGGTACTAAATCTAACCACGTTTCTTGGACCCTAACTTTTTGTTTCGGGCATCGGCACAGACAGAACTTCAAAGAAGAGAGGAAGTTGGAGAAGAAAGGAGAGACAAGGGAAATGTGGAGGTTTGATCCACTTATCCCGTGGTAGAGCAGTTTGGACAGTTTGCTTGATAAAACCTTGCCCTGTTACTGTGACTCTTTACTTTCAGTCAAAGTCATGTGGTGGCAGCTCAAATCTAAGTGTCAGTGTTTCTGTGCTGACTAGCAGAGTTTAACTTGCTCTTCACATATGCTCACACATGCAAACACTCACACGCCTGATCTGAATTACATCTGATTTTTAAGTTGATGGATTGTTTGTCTCTGCAAGTCACCCGACTCCATTCTCTCTCTCACACACACACATGCATACACCCAAATGGTCCCTCAGTTTCCTACATTCTTGTACGTGGCGCTCGTGTTTTTGGTAACGCGATTCGGCAAATATGTCAAAAGATGTGATTGAGTGTGCGTACATGTGTCGACACACTCACAGCATATTTGCATTGCGTATGTTTGTATGTAGTAGCCGTGTGGTACTGCTGTCCAGCTGCATGAATGCAGACTGGGTTTCACGGGCGAAGGACTGTGTCATAAACACAGAGAAGAGGCTGAATGGGTTTCTCGCTTACCCCAGGAAGGGTCACCCTGGGTGGGCTGTGTTAACCCGTTGCCTCGGCCTCGGGGCCCTGATCCCTGGGGTGTCTGTTAATCAAGGATATAAAACAGCAAATTCATTGTGATGGAACAGTCAGTGTTTCTGTTTGTTTACATGCATGGTGTGTGGAAGGTTTGTTAATTGGGCTAAAGTGTGCTTGTATTGTATTATACTGTAATGATGTCTATTACAAGTTTTTACAGTCTTTTTTATGTCTCAATTTGTTTCTTACTGCAAAGCCTCACTTCTAATTATGACCACCTCAGTAAGTGAATGGTGATTAACACCAACCATTTTCTCTCTCTCTCATGTCTTTCAGAGTTTGAGGTCTGACATCACCATGCTGCCTTACGCCCTGTTCTTCTTCCTCTCATCTGGTCTGGTGTTATCCTCTGACTGCCCAGCAGACTGTGCCTGCCACGCCCAGGACTCCATATTCTGCATTCAACGACACTCCAGCACTGTGCCCCGTGTCCCATCCACCACCCAAAATCTCTACATCTTCCAGAATGGCATAGACACTTTGTCCCCAGATGACTTCAAAGGCCTGGGGGAGTTGGAGTTGCTAGATCTGAGCCAGAATGAGCTGGCAGAGATTCCAGACGGTGTGTTCGGGATGCTGTCAAAGCTGAAGAACTTGGACCTGTCCTCGAACCACCTCACCCACATTCCCAAAGACAGTTTTTCTGGGTTGGTCCAGCTGGAGAGGCTGTATCTCCACGCAAACCGCATTCAGAGCATCCATCTGGAAGCTTTTGAAGGGTTAGAGATGCTACTGGAACTCAAGCTCCAAGGGAACCAGCTCACCTCTCTGCCATCCCTTCATTTCCCTAGGCTTCTGCTTCTAGACATCAGCTACAACAGCATCCCAACCCTGGGACCCTCAGACCTCCAGACTCCCCACCTGGAGGCCCTCAAGGTGGCCTCTCTGGGGCTTACCTCTGTGGATGAGGATCTTATAGCCTCCTTGGGGAACCTTCATGAGCTCGACATCTCCATAAACCAGTTAACTGAGGTGCCCCAGGCCCTAAAGCAGGACTCCCTTAAGGGGCTGATCAAGCTCAGCCTGGCTGTCAACCCACTGGGTGAACTCAAGGTGGAGGACTTCCAGAAACTGACTGGGCTACAGGAACTGGATCTTAGTGGACTTAATCTCCAGGGTTTTCCCCAGAGATTCTTCCAGACGTTCCCTAGGTTGATACAACTGACAGCAGCTGAGAACCCATTTAACTGCTTGTGTCCATTAGCCTGGTTCCCCGTCTGGCTTAAAGAGAAGGAAGTGAACCTTGGGAGGCCTGAGGAAACTAGATGTCACTTCCCTCTAGTTAATGCTGGGAAGAAGCTTTCAGCCCTGGAGCACAAAGATTTTGGGTGTCCACCTACCACAACAGTGATGATTGGCTCCCCCATTGGAAGTACTCCCGTTCCCCAGATGCCCACCACATCTCCAGAAACCACTCACACCAATGCTATCCCCCCTCCTCCTCCACCTAGTGAGGAAACCATCTCCTCAAAAACCCCCTTCCCTCTTCCACCAGAACCTCCAGTCTCCCCTAGCTCCACCAGCGGGGAATATGAGCCACACATCTGCCCACCAAACATCTGCCTCAATGGGGGCACTTGTAATTTTGACCCACTGGGTCAACTCAGCTGTCTGTGTCCTTCAGGAACCTCTGGCCTCTATTGTGAAAATGTGGATGAGGTCCCCGAGCCACCAAAACCTTCAGTCACAGAAGTTTCGATAGTTGCCCCTGTGATGCCTGCTGAACTCGATGCTATCAGCTCACGGCAGGTGACCTCCACATCTATCCTTCTTGACCTGCACCGCTTCATCGAGACACGGCCACACATCCGTGGCATCAGGTTGACCTATCGTAACCTCTCCGGGCCTGACCGCCGCCCCATTATCTTAAGTGTACCGGCATCCTACCCTGAGTACACTTTGCGTGGTTTGAAACCCAACTGTACCTACTTGGTCTGTGCCAGTCCCCTGGGGGAAAGAATCAACTCCAGGGCCAACAGCTCTGTAGAGACAGGGTCCTGTACAGAGGCTCGCACCGACGGAGTTTCACTGACCACCTCAGAGTCCAGGGTGGAGACACAGAGCTCACTGACATACACTCTCATCCCTGCCATGGCTGCCCTGGCACTGGTGCTGGGGTTGGCCGTGGTGGCTGGGACAATCATCTGTGTGCGGAAGAGGAGGCAGGCCAAGGCAGGAATGGAGCTGGAGCTGGGCCCAGCTGATCCCGATCCCATGGAACTAGAGGGGATAAAGGCCTGCCTGGAGAATGGGGGAAATGGTACACTGCCCCACAAACAGCCTGAGATTGACCGCTGTCACACTCCTCAGCCACCTCCATCCTTGCAGCAAAATGGGGGTTTGGACTATGAGGTGCCCTTGATGCAAGGACACTGCCCATCAAATAACAATCTAGCATCCTTAAAGCCATCATATTTCTAAGATGCAATAAAACACAAACACTTTGAAAGATTTTGCAGAGAGTGGACTTGCCCACCCGAACATGTGAGGTCCTGCCACGGCTCACTTAGTGTTTAAAAACCTCATTTTCATTCCAATTTCAGATATCCACAATTTGAAAACTGTCACTTAGTGTCCTTTGCTGTCCAAATCTACAGACTGGATCATGTGTTTTAGAGATACTGAATGATGAATTGAAGATCACAGCATATTGGAAATGTGCTGAACAACTGTGGGACAATGATTGGGATGTGGCTTAAAGTCATCTAGCAGAATTTGATGATGGTGAAACCTAACCAAGTGATTAAACTAAGTGCAATCGACTAGAAGGGTCTTAGTAGCAGACTGTAAACGGAAGTGCCTTTTTGCATTGACACAACTGTAAACAATGGCTCATTTTTAAAAAAATTCTTTGTTTATATAAATGAAGCTTTGTGAATGAGCTGTAATCCTGTTGCTGGATTTGGGACATACAGTATGGAGAACAGTGCCCCAACATTTGGGCTACAGAACTGGAGGAAGTGACAGAGGTTTAAATGATGCAGATGTGTGATGGCTCGACCGCACGTCCCGGTACAAAGTGGGTTTTCGACCAGCTCCGACTGCTCCGTGGGGATTATTAAAAGAACTTGCACTGAAAAGAAATGTTTCTTTTCCTTTACAGTGTCCTGGTCACAAACTGCCACAAGACTGATGGTCGCATGAGGAAATGCAATAACACAAAACTTTGACAAAAGATTTTGCAAAGCTAGTAATAGGTTGACCATAAAAGTTGTCTACATCTTATATTTTGCTGTTGACGTGATCTAATCTGAAACAAAACTTCAAGTTTCTTCACATACGGATTTGGATTCTTCAGCGTCAACAGATCTACCATAATTCTCTCCACACGTCCTGAAGCTTTTGGCTCTGTGGGAGATAAATTTGCTGTGAAAGATAAATGGACTGAATGAAGAGCCATTTAGAACGGACTTTGCCTGCGTTGTTCCTTGCTGTGACGGGAAGGCTGTTTTGTCTAGCTTATATCATGATACTCTGCCTTTGTCATGTGTTTTTTTTTGTATTTTTACCGTGCTTTTTTCTGTCGATGTCCATTCAGTGTTGCTATTGATGTGAGTTGAAACATTATTAATTGTTCCCCCTTGAAAAGGCCAGCTAAAGTCATCATGGATTCTCTAATTTTCTATTTCCATTTTTGGGTAAATATAGCCAAAACTCTCCAGAGTGCCCAAGTAAATAGCAGCTTATGTTCTTGAGAGCAGCAATAAAATCAACCGGCCATAATCAAATATCTAGAAAAAGGTTTTAATTTGAAAATTAAATCAGATTTCTTTACATCATGTGCAGAATGTTTTTGTATGAGGTTCATCACAACTCACCAAGTGAATGTAACAGTCAAGTGTGAGACACTTTATTCTCTGTGCCAGGTCTGCCAGCGCTACATAAGGATAAGCCACAGACCGCCACAGCTCCCAAATCTGTGTTCAAAGGCCTTTTGCCACAGAGCCCACTCCTATAAAGCAGCACACGCGTGCCGAGAAAAGAAAGTTCAAAGAGCTTGAAGGCAATTTGCTGTGAGTGTCGGTGAGTTTTCGGCCCGAGTTTCCTCTCGGCGCTGTCGACCGGATCGTTTCTGAGATATGGTCTAGACGCGTCCCCCTGGAGGTTCTTGTTCTCCGACATCCTCTCACTAACTCTCTGTTCCTCCACTCAAACCATCCAGCATGTTTTGGTCGACAGCGATTATTGGTTTGCGTGTTTGGAGACTATTGCTTGTTTACAGCCAACCAGACTGTGAAATGTACAGGCTAAATGCACCGTTGTTCTCTTTTTCCTGTCTGGGGCTGAGATTGTCACAAGCTTATATCGTTACTTTTTTTTTATGTCTTTTCCTTTCATGAGAAAGAATCTTAAATTGCAAAGTATAAATAGGTTTACAGAGACATGCCTTAGCATGGCGCAGAGCCTCACCGACATCTTGTAGTGTCATATTACATCCGCCAGAATAAAAGAGCCTTTATTTTGCCTCACAAGACTTTGCATTATATTACACTACAAGCAAAAAATGAAGAAACATGAAATGTAATCAATTTAGTCAGGTTTTAGAAAAAAGGCCTTCTTCAGTTCTAATCTAACAAAAGCTTGGAAGACAGTGTGTTATCAGTTAGTTTGTTCAGGTGTGTGTGTGTGTGTGTGTGTGTGTGTGTGTGTGCTTGCTTCTCCAGTACGCTTGTCTTGCTTTATAATTGAGTCCATGCACTACGCTCCAGACGCTGTCCAAAATCAACTCACCGCTCTTTGGCGTCTCCACTTTCTTCATTCTGTCCATATTCCAGTATAAACACAGACACAGATGCTCATATACAGTATCTGCTCTCCCTCAGCGTATCAAATGAAAGACTCTGCATTGTTTTGGACTTTGAGAGGAGCAAGAGATGTTTGAAATATTTTCAACACGCTTGCTACAAAACCTTCCCTGTTTATTTTGGGAAACTTTTTTTTTTTTTTTATTGTTTTATGTTTGTCAGTTATGTCAATTATGTTTATGTGTTTGCCAGAAAAGCAATGCTGAGAAAAGAACAGTATTAAAAAGAGTTAATGTTAAAAATGCCTGAATGATTTTGTGTCTCATTAAAAATGTTGGCTTCAAGATTCAAGTCGCTTTTTTATGGTTTCATACTTCATTTCATGTTCCTGGGCTTAACAGTGAGGGTTTGAGTTTTCCCTCTTCCTTGTGGATTGAAGGAATTCGGGCTCGTTTGAGGCTGATGTACAGGGATGTTGCCATAGAGCAGAGAGAAACACAAAAACTGAGAAAGGATTTCCAGTATCAACAGAAGCCGAGTACACACACTCTGTATCGCTCAGTACCTCATTACGCTCACACACACTCCAGCCTCAACCACGGAGCGATTACTCTGTGACGTTATGTCGGTTTGTGGATGGAGGTCATCGTCTGTACCATTTGCTAATAGCCAAGAACAGATGCCAGTGGAAAGTATTACCAAACCAAACACAGTTTCTAAGTAACTGACATTACATTTCTCTGCTGCTTTTAGCTATGGGATGTTTTCTTGTTGAGTCAGCATTTTTTTTTTTACCCACAGAAAAATTGGCATGAAGACAATGAAATAGGATAAAAGTGCAAACTTAAAAATACCAAATTTAACTTAAGAGTAGAAGATTATGATAATGTCTCTTATGAGGAAGTGAATGTTTAGATTATTAATTTAGACACATTTTTAAATACAAAGAAAAAATAGGTGACAGAGAGACCTGCCCTGGAAGAAGATTTTAATTTTAATTTAATTGGCCTTTTGGTTTGTCAAAGCAGGAAAAGCACAGGTGTAATTACATTAATTATAGCTAAATGTCATTAATGTGTCCCAGTATGACAGAAAGCCAGCGTGTAAAAATTCCAGCTCTCTGGGTCGACACACCTGAACGGCACGCGGCCATTATGTTCTCATTACACCTGTGCTTTTCCTGTTTCTGCTGCACAAACCTCAGTTGGCCCTACTCATTATAATCAGCTTGTGTTTTCATTTGCACGTGCCCATGGTTTGAGAATATGCTATGCTCGCGGTTCATGATGTATATGTCACTCTGCACCTGTGCACAGTTAGATGATTGACGCTCTTGCCTGACAGTGCAAAACACAACTGAAGGGACGATGGTACGACGCCACCAATAGTTGTTCGGTGAAACAAGAGCTGTATCTGTAGGATATATCAAAGTCAAATGAAACTTTATTGTCAATTCTGCCATATGTACAGGACATAGACAGGATCGAAATGCCATTTCTCTCAGACCAAAACATATAAAATGTACACAATATACGGTATCTGGACATAAGAGCAGAGGTTTATTTATGGAGCCTTCTCAGACATAACTAGATTTGAATAGAAAGTCACTTAGCTTGTTTCAATGAGATACAGAATACAAGATAAATGAATTCAGAGGACATGAATTAAAAACCTCTATACTGAGGTCAGAATCGGTCACTGCCAAAGATTTTATGTGGATGAACAGTAAAATAGTGACATGAGTTTACTGTTAATTTTATTCTCCGACTGTGATCTACTTTAAAGTATTTTACTGTTAAAATATGTAATGAATGTTTTGATTTTGCAGCAGACTATTGGCCAGTTTATTAATGTTATAATACCATGATCTGTATGTTGTTGAACACAGTACAGCGGCAGCAGGGTCAACAGTACATTACATTAACAAGGGAAGTTCGCCATAATCCCAAATACAGCACCATGTAGTCATTCTTGTAAATAGAGCTTATGACGAGCCGTATTCAAAGTCAATGCAGATTCCTAATTCCAAATTATAGACTTACAGAACAGATCTGACTCAGTTTCTCATGAAAAAGAGATTCAAATGAAGGGGATTCTTCTGAAGACTTGCAGGGCCGACAGAAGTCGCTGTGGCTCACGGGCGGGTTTTTTAGATTATCACTGTGAATTCCACAGAAAATTACTAGGGGGTAAACATTTTTGTTTGGTGTGTTTGCTAAAACAAGAAGCACTTTTTAAGGGTGTGGCTTCAGCTGGCATACTATAACTGTGGCAGTAAGGAAAAGGAGATTTCTTTTTTTAGGATTCAGCAAAACAGCGGGTGTACACAACAGTCAATATAAACCGAACAGAATGTCAAAACAGTACAGAGAGATATAAAAGGGAATATCGTTGGTTGACTCCTTGGATCAGTTTCTTGGTGGAAGAGTGAGACTTTCTTTCTTTCCCATGGTTCACTGCTGCCAAACAAACTTGAAAACACTGAATCACCTCCGGCCCCGAGGGCTGATCATAGGATAGTTGGACTTGATAATTCTCAGTTGTGGTGTCAATCTGACAGGTTGTAGAGTTTTAGCAGTAAAGGGAAACAATGAATACAATAAACTATCTCTTCCACAATTTCATAGAATTTAGTGAAGTACATAAATACAGTTTCTGGGTCGGGGGGGCAATAGTGTAACAGTAGTGTAACAGTAGGATGCCATTCAGCGCTGAGCTGTCTGAACCTGTCAAAGACATGGAGACAAGCAATGAGTGTGATGAGCTGAGAAAGAATGTTTCACAGAACATCATCCAACCAACAAGATGTTAATGATAGAAAACTTACACAATAAGTTTGATTGTGCAAAGGCAGGTAGCCAACTAGACCTGGTCCAGAATTATAAGATTCATTACAGTCCTGGATGTCTATTAGAGGGAAACCAAACATTAGTCATTCAGGTATTTCTAAAATGTGTTACAGGAAGAAATCAGGTTTGACACAAACTGCCTGCAGGGACGGCAATGATGTGATTTATCAGTCGATTACAGGTAGGTGTCAAGTTAGTGTCTCCTTGTTTACTGGTTGCAATGCTGCTGCGCTCAGTGCTGCCACCATATGCTTGTCAATCATATGCTTGTATATGAATATTTATCAGCAAAAGTTCAAAAGAGAAGATGTCCTGCAACAACTGCTGGACTAAAATCACAGGCTTCGTCTGAAATCACTCCCTCATCCACTCATTCACTACTCCCACAGTACACAGACATTCAACATTGTGATTTCACTCATCAGTCATCTTCATTTTGTGTCATCACTGTCAGGGGTAGTGTCACATGGCAATTTTTTCATCTATATGTAACAGACGTGTACATGTGATGGACATTGTATTTTGTTGTGGAAATTTTGAGGGCCTTATGTAAGACATAAAATTCACACTCCAGAATTAAATGGCCGACAGTGAACATTGATTTGGTGAGATTTGAGACAGAACCACGTTTTTATTACTTAACACCCACTTGATCTGACTTTTCAAAATCAGATCTGCTCATTTCTAGCTCTAAATGCATGTTGTTCCAAAATAACATTTTCCCATCACAGGACTATTTTTAACAAAAGTACCAACACATTTAGTGCAGTTCTTTCAACTATTTTCACTGTGTAGTTTCAGCAAATGCAACATTACTCTTGAGAGACCAACATGGAGCCTCAGACACAGATACAGTGTACAGTAGACTGTGGTTCTTCGATTACAGAACAATTTGAGGTCAGAGTTCTCCAAGATAACCTTTGAAAAACATGCCTGTTCCTCTATGTGGTCAAAGGCTGCTTTCACTTCCTTAAATCTCTGGTTTTGACTGAATTGCACCAACAGACTTCGTCACTGTACAATACAAACACAACACACAGTGGAGCCACAAAGAGTCTGACAAACCCCCAACTTCACAGCCCATCACCCTCATTAGCCCCAAAATGTGCTTCTCATTTAAAGACCTTCCTCCACGGACTGCTGCAGGGTGCTGAGAGAGAAAAGAAAGAGACGGAGAGAGAGAGAGAGAGAGAGAGAGAGAGAGAGAGAGAGAGAGAGGGAGAAGGCAGGGGAGCGGGGAGAGGCCTGATTTATTTGAACAATCTGGTTGTAATGAAAGCAGCCAGGGTTTGCTGGAGGTGGATGGATGGAGTGAGCAGAGAAAAGAGCGGGGAGGAAAGAGTGAATGGGGTGAAAGCCAACTGCAGACAGATTGTTGGACTTGATAATGGTTTAAACGGACCCTACAAGCCTCTTAACCCCCCGGCTCAGTGTGTGTGTGTGCATACACACTTCTGTGAATGTGCTCTACCCAACTTACCATATTACAGCCATGAATTCCATATGCAGCCCATTTGTGCTGCAATACATCTTACTATAAATGCTGACATACCTGCGTAATATATATGGGGCAATGAGAGACAGAGAGAGAATGTTTACCAAAGCTGCTCGCACACTGAAAGCATGCTTTATGTCTTTTGGATGATGACGCATACTGAAGAGAAAATTCTGGCACCAAGAGTTTGAACGTCTCAGTTAAAAGAGAATCACATACTTCAGAGTGTTTAGAATCATTTACGAACGCACTAAACCTTTTGGCACTAATTCACAACACAGATCTATGGTCTGTTTCCAGAATGCATTTCTAATCTTTAACTCTCCCTAATGTCTCATGTTGGAGCCAGTCTCAGTGAATCCTCCAACAAGTCTTTAAGATTAAACAATGAAATACGCTGTTTGTCCATGACATCGACGCCCCCATCAGCAGGAAATCATTTGTCTGTGCCATCCATAGACTGGATATTAAACACCAAAGAGCCAACCAAGAGAATCGCCTTACACAATACCTCTCTGTATGTAAATGTCCAGTTTAGTGGAACTTAGCTCTGAGGTTGAGCAGGAACAGATGCTCACACCAGTGTTTACATCGCTGCTTTTAGACTAAATTAATCACCCAAAGAGGTGGAATGAATCAAGACACGGTGCAGGCTCGCTTTGTACTTCTCTCCAAAATGGCTTCCCACACTATCTGGGTTGAGAGCTCATGTTGCGTATTCTCATGAGAAAAACACAGCGGATAAAGCTGTGGACGGCTCTTTTTCCTCTCTGAAACGCAATACAAGGTTTAATTAAATTAACTTTAATTGCCATTCATTTGCCCACGGATCCCAAAGGTTTCCTCTTACCCACGGCCCTTAACGACTTCCATGTTCTCCGAGGCGGAATTTTAAGTTAAATGAAAAAGTCTTCCACCCAGGACCACCCGACATCACACAGAGAGTTTATACTATATGAAATATTTTCCAAAAATATGCAGAGTGGAGTTCTTGCAGTCTTGTGATCTACTAAAATTAATGGAAGAAACAACATGTGATGATGAAGAAAAGCAGAAATGAGAAGAGAAGAGAAATGAATTTGAATGTCTTCTGTGGTTAAAGAGTCATCTTCTTGTCAAATGAATCTATCAGATCTGGGGTTTTTTTTAACAATGATTCATTTTGTAAAAATTTGCAGCTGAGGAAGAAGAAGTTGAAGAAGAGACAACAAAGTAGCACAAGAGTGGAAAACGAGATTTGTTAAACAGATGAGACCAGGAACAAGCAGAGGTAACGTGCAGGTAGACGACGGGAGGAGACGTGAACTCGGGGCCTTGTACCAGCAGCTGAGGGTTTATTGAGCTCCAGTATTTTTGTGGCCCAACAATAGAGCCTGGGGGCCGGGCAGGGTCATGTTGTGATAGGAGATGACATGGCTGCACAGAGGAGGGATTACTGGAGACTTGCACCTTGTCCAGGCCTTCACTGCATAGCATAACAGACCAGCCTGACACCACACCACGGCGAGGCATACGTGCCTGTAAACCATATGCTGCAAACATGCGTACAATGTGCAAGAAGCGTAAATCATGCGTGAGGATGTGAAGGCGCATTCATGCGTGGAGACATGTCTGCAACACAGAGAGCAATTACAGCGCTGATCATCCTTGTAACCATATAGCGTGTTAAATTTACGTTGTCGCGCCGTCAAGTTTGACATATGACAACCATGTGACTCCATTGTTGCTGGTTTCATTTACAAATAAATGTAGAAAATTTGAAACACTTACAATAAAGTTTGTTTTTCTCAGGCCCAACATAATGACATTTTGCAGTTGCAGAGTTTTTACCTCATGAAAGAGACATAAACAACCAGCTGGAGTTGTATTGTTGTCGAGAAACATGTTTCTTCATACAGCTGCGTCGTTGCACAAGAACGTTGATTTTGGACGATTCGGCCAAACACTGCTTCATGTATGACATCATATTTAACATTGTCACTCTCTACAATATCTTTGCACGACAACAGCAGTATGGTTTCAGGGAAAGACTGGCAAATAAACTATGGTTAAGGGATTGTTAGGGTTAGGCAACAAAAAGCACATGTTAACTGTAGGTTTGCAACGCGATGCAAACTCCAGACGTCTGCATGAAAGTCACAACATGTCCATCCATCATCCCAACCTTTAAGTCCTTATTTTCCTCCGACAGTAGCTGCATTCAGACTGTATTTCATGCTACCACTGAATGTTAACTTTGGACGTGAAAAGGATCATCTGATGTGAACAGTTTTCAGGATACTGTGTTGCCTCACAGCTCCGAGGCTCCGTTGTATCGTATTTAGTGATTTATTAATGAAGCAATGATTTTTTTATACGAGTTTACTTTTTTTATTTTTTGACTCCGGCTCTACAGTAAAATTAATTGTGTGTGCTCTAGATCTAAGTTAACTGCAGCTGCCATGTTGCAAGGCTTTCAACCCTGCAGGCGCTGAGTGTGAGATACTCACTTTCTTTTTTCTGTTGTTTGTGATTACCAATCTGCTGCACTCAGAACTTCTCTTGATGTTCTTGGAGTCCTTTCAGTCTCTCCGTCTTGGCTTTATCGTACAAAGCTCCTCTCTAAACACTTAACTGCTGCGGGGCTTGTTCTCCTTGACCTTTCACCTCTCAACAGGTGACCTTTGACCGGTGGCAGGAAAAGGCCACGGCCAGCCTCTTTATGCCCACTTATAGCAACAAGAAAGGGTGTGTTTGGAGTGTTTAGCTATTTTCAGTAACTCTCCCCATCCCCTTGTCAGCTTTAATTACTTGCTTTTTATCTTTCCCCTTCTTGTGTCTCCCTCTCTTCTGCTTTTAATTTTCCCTCCCACTCGTCATTCATGTGCGCTGTGTCAGTGTGTTTCTATTTAACTTTATGAGACGTTCTTTAAATCTTCCACAGTCGTTTCAGCTGTAATGTGACACAAGTTACATCAGAATGGATCCCTTTTTTTTTTTTTTTTTTTTTTAAACCTTTCAGTTTTCATTCTTACCTCTCCCGCCCATCTTATGTCTCCCCCACCTTCCTGCCTCAGGAAATGTCTGCTGAGCCTCTGGGCTTTTCCCCTCCCCTTCATCAAATTGATACCAATTGAGTTATTGAGGTGCCACCCCCGTAACAAAGGGCCCCGTTTTATTGGTGTTTGTCAGGCCAGATGTGAAGCAGGTTTTGACTTGACCTGGCAGGAAGGAAAAGGGGACGGGGGGAGAAGCGGAGGGGAGAGGAGGAGCAAACGTAGGCGGACAACATCAGACATGTTGATTATCACACAGAATTTGGGTGTTTTTAAAAGTGGTGTGTTTCAGATCAATTCCTTTATTGTCACTTAACACAGGACAATGAGAAATGTTCATTCACACATATCAAACAGCAAAAAGAAAAGTTAAAACTGGACTAACTTAGGGTGCAAGGTATATAAATAGAAAAAAATATACAGTATATATTTGCTTTAGACTGACACAGGTCTCACACAGATGATTTGATGAAGCTGTCCACATGAAGGCAGCAGGTCAAACAGATGATGTCCAGGTTGGGATGAACTGGTTCTGTTACACACTTGACCCCAAAGATTCCAGTTTGCGACCATGATATTACATGTTAGAGTTTTTTCTGGTCTTTGTAATCCTGTTTCACCAAAGACTGAACTTGATTAAACCCTCATTTGCATTTTATTGTTCTGAAACTTCGATGAGGCATTTTTGAGGGTGATTTGGGGAAAAGAGAGAGGAAAACTGACATTTTTTTCAAGAGTCCTTTAATTTTCATTTTCCCCTATTGTCTTTGACTTTGAATTTCTTCTCCTCAATTTCTGCTGAGCCGCACAAATGGTCTGCCAGTTGAAGCCACATACGACCCTTTTATCTTTTCTCAGCATTTCCTGTCATTTAACATTGACCCAAAAAGATCCATTAACTGACAAAATAAGATGAAATGGAGCTTTTCTCTCAGTCGCTGCAGCTGCTTGCAAATCTTGTGTTGGATTATCAGCCACATTTCCAGCGACAGAGCAGAGAACTGGGACACTACGATGTTGGTTTACACGTAGATAATTTAAATAATGATTAAACATTTAGTAAAATCTATTGCATTTTTTATTAAATGCAATCATTGTACCTACTATATTCAATCACAGTGCAGACAACTCTTTCACACTTTCCACAGAACTTGCAGTTTACAAATGACTCAAAGGAACAGTTTGATATTTTGGGAAATAGTCGTTGCTTTCTTGCAGATGAGTTAGATGAGAAGATCGATTCCATAGCAATACCCTGGAAAAGAAGAGGAGCGAGTGAGAGTCCGGGTCAGTCATAAATACAAGTAGTTCATTCACATAAACTCCTGTCAGGTTGTTTTATGCTCTCTGGACTTTCCAGTGGCTTTTGAAATGGGGCGGTCATCATAATCTTGATTTGTTTTTAACTCAGGGAGGATGATGTTTTTTCACTGTGGTTTCTGCAACCAAATTTTGGGCCTGTCTCCTCCAGATTCACCGTTTCCTAAGCTGGAGATGGTTTGGGCTGTTTCTTCGCGGCTCCTCAGTGGTTGTTGGTGGAGTTCAGGAGGAAAAACGGAAACATAACGAGTGACAATTTGCAAAATTTAGTGGAATTAGTGTATGAATCATAGCTCAAAATGCCGTTCTGTGTGCCGACTTGAACTTTCCTTTTAGCAGAGGCAGGAAATGTAAGGTTTCATGCTGGGTGGAGCATGTCTCCAATATTTCATAAAACCCATATTGTTCCCTACACTTTTATGAGCTGTGCTCTTTCGCTCTTCCACATTAAATTTAAAATAGTTTTTAATTTCTCTGCTGAGGAAAAGGAGCTCTTTCCTGCATTAAACCCTCCCAATGTTATACTGTATGTTGTAAAGCAGCCAAATCCAGGATGTCTGAACAATCCTGAGAGGAGCTGAGCAGGATGAAAATACAATTCCTTTTCTTTAAATACATTTTTTTTTTTTTTTTAGATTTTACATCTGTGCTTATGTCATGTTAGGCTACTTTGAGCTCGCTGACTGACATA
Organism: Holacanthus passer; assembly: GCA_025331565.1. Lineage (NCBI taxonomy): Eukaryota > Metazoa > Chordata > Actinopteri > Pomacanthidae > Holacanthus > Holacanthus passer. The sequence continues at coordinate 3,352,028 of JAFREQ010000027.1, forward strand.
CAGCAGCTCATTTCCTTTCACATAGATAAGTCCCCGAGAGCCTCTAAACAAATGAGTGACCTCCACTCTCAGTTATGAGTTCTCCCTCCTCAAACAAAAGATATTGTGTCCGTCTCTATTGAGGCGACCATGTGATGAAATGTTTAATCTCGTGAGGCTCTGCGAGGAACACACTTGGTTAGCAGGTGCAGGCCGGCGAGGGCACAATGATTTCACCTCGGAGACCAGACGGACAAGGTCAGCTATGCTCCCATTGTGAGAGGAACACACACAGAGCACGAGAATGATCACACACTGAACGCACACATACGCATTTATGCTCTTCTGTGTCACTATGCTCACATTTATGTTCCCATATGAGAGTGGATGCCATTTTGAAATTCCTGAAATATACAGCAGGCGGGTTTCCACTGACCGTGATGAACTCAAACTATTTAAAAGAGAAAACATTTTTCAACCCTGTCTCCTACAAATTATATAACTAAATAATGCATTTTGGAGGGTACATAATGGTTGTATGGATTATGGTCTGTTTTGTTTAAGCTAAAAAAAACTTCTTTAGATTTTGACTTTTTCAGTATTTAACCACAATCTTCCTCTAACCTTTACAAAGTGCATGAACATAACCATAAAAATATTAGTCATGCTTGAGTTGCCCCACAAGAGGACATTGCAGGGAACATTTATGAAATATGTTGTACATTTTTGGATTTTCCAGATACATGCATTAAAAGATATAATCTATAATCTGGCCAATCACTTTTCTTTCAACAGGTATTTACTGGAGTCCCTCAAACATTTTGTTTTCATTCTAGAAGAATCTGACAATAATTTGCAATCTTATTTTATCTTATGGGTCACGAACGAACCAATCGATCGATCTGAAAATTAAAATGACATTTCACTGTGATGGGCCTCAGATTTGCAGGAGGCTGTAGAGGAAACAAATTTGTACAAGTGAATCCAGAAAGTCAATATTCCAGACAAACAAACACAAAGACAATTAAATTGAAAACATTTTAAAGGAAATTTAATTACATTTCTAACTTAATTGAGCTTTTCTAATGCAATAAATCACAAGAATAAGTCTCATATACAAACTCTTCTGTTTTGGCCATCGTGCATTGTTCACACACACACACACACACACACACACACACACACACCCCTCCCCTGTCAAACTAATCACATTGCGTCACACTCCCTCCCAACACACGGGGAGATTAGGATTGTGTGGGATCAGCAGCGAGCTGAGCACTGAAAAGCAGGTGGGAGATTGAATATTAAAAGTCAGCGGCAGGCCGTGCGGAGCCCGCTGAGAGGAGATATGAGAGAGTGTCGTGCTGAGGAACAAGCAGGCCTCACGACGTGTTGGTGAGATCTGCGCGTGGTGACGGGTTGTCTGGGAGAAATCTGCCAGGAAATGTTTGAGCGGGACGCAGAGCAGCAGAGCAGATGTGTGTTTGAGGGAAGAGGAGTGTGTGTTTGTGGGTGGATGTGCTCGAATATTAAAAATCCCTTTATGCCCACATGTGCTGGCAGATGAGACATTTCTCTCTGTTCAATTTGGGATAAACATTGTGCGAAACTCCAGCTCTGCATTTGAAATAATCCTCGCGCTAATTATACTTTAACTTCATTTAAAGTCACTTGTGGGTTTCTATGAATTTTGTCGGTGTCGTGCCCAAGCTGCAGCATCCTGCCAGCCTCACGTAAACACACTTAAATGTCTCAAAGAAAAACCTCTGCTGATCATCCGTCTGTCGTTTTCAATAAGCCAAGCTGGCATAATTCAGCTCTGACAGACAGAAACCGAATCAGTCAAACAGGAAAAACAGGGTCCTGTTCCAACAAACAGAGGCTAAAACCAGATCTGCATGAACCACCTAATCTCCAGGACTATAGCAAAGCTCAGTGGAAATCTCCCACTTCTACAAAACAGTTTGGCAGCGATTTCAACACGCATGAAGACGCACGCAGCACACGTTCGTGACGCTTTCAATCAAAGACAGCATGAGTGGAAAGATTTCCTTTGTGTTGGTGCCACAGTCTCCAGGCTTTGTTGATGACACGTTCTCTAAATTTGTTCTGCATCTTGTCTTCAAGTCAACAAATCTGTGTTTCATAATGTTACGTGACGAATGATTTTGTCAAATGTAGCTCAGTGTACGGATACAAGCCCGAGTCCAAAAAAGTTGTGACACTGTGTAAAACATAAATAAAACAGAACGTGGTAAGTTGCTAATCCTTTCTGACATTTACTCAACTGAAAACAGTACAAATACAATATATTTAACGTTTGACCCCATCAACTTTGTTTTTTTGTAAATATATGAATTCTGAATTTGATGGCATCAACATATTTCAAACAAGTTGGGACAGGAGCAATAAAAGACTGTGAAAGTTGTGGACTGATCCAAAAACACCTGTTTGGATCATTCCACAGGTAAACAGGTTCATTGGTAACAGGTGATAGTATCATGATTGGGTCTGAAAGGTTCATCCTGGAAAGACTCAGTCGTTCACCACTTTGTCAAACACAGGATTGGATAAAGAATATTACTACATGGGCTCGGAGACACTTTGTAAAACCACAGTTTGTTTGCAAAGGATTTCATTCTGTTTCTATTTATGCTTTACACAGCATCCAAACCATTTTGGAAGCAGGGTTGTATTTGTTGTATTGATTCTGACTTGCAAACTGAAACATTATTCAAATTGCCTGTTAAAATGCTTTAAGTGATTTACTTTCAATTTACTGATGAGTAAATTGAACTTCATGTGTAAATTGGGGGTAAAATTTGCAGTAATATTTGATTTCTGACAGCATGGTCTCTCTACTCAAACAGACATTATCATTTTGTGATTCTGGTTTCGCCACAAAAACTGTTCACAAAAAACCAAATCTTGCAAGTGTAAAATGTGACATTTACCTCACTGCTCTCAGTCGTCCAAGATCTCCTAATCGTCCACCATTGTATAATAGTTAAAAGTTACATAACATTTTAATTACACTGGGAAATTATATTGTGAATAGATGGATTAGAGCGCTAAGTGTTGCACAAGGCGAGTTAATCAGAACCACGGCTGCAACAGCAACTCCCATGATGCAATGTCACGATGTGGAGAGGACTGATGAATGTGAGTGAATATAAAAACATAAAACTGATCCGACTCGCGTGCCTTGCCTTCAGTCGTGCATGCTGTCTCTTGCTCTTCTAATTCCTTCTGTTCCTACTGCTCGCTGCTATATTGAAGTCCACAGCGTTCGTTATGTCAGGAGCCACCACAGGCCTTTGTTTGGGATTCAACACAACCAACCACAGACGGCAGCTTTGCTTTGACCATATTCTGAAATAAGCTACCAGAAAACAGATATATGAAACAAGTCTTCACGGCTTTTTTAAATCATTTTTTTGCGAGGGATGACTTTCTACTTATTATTACAACCTTCCAATCACAAAACATTCAGCATGCGTTTCCTCCTGCATTCACATGTGTCTTATCCAGACAGGATATGCTGCTACTTATTGCAGGTTAATGCACGATGTGAAGTGTGTTTCTTTAGCTCAGTTCGACTCACATCGGCCCAATCTTAATATGCAAAGTAGGTAAACACAGCTGTCAGTAAATATAGTACAGTAAAGATGAAGGGAGGCTGTGTTGCTGTTTGGGTCCTTTTGGTCTTTGGCTGAGGAAAGAGGCAGAGTTAGAGACACAATCACAGTGTGACCAACTCCAAGTGTGGTCTGACTGATCATGGTTTTATGATTGCAATGTTTGGATTTTACTGCTGCGTCAAAAATACAACCCCTGTATTGCATTTTTACTCATCCAGACACAGATCGCATGTTTACCTGGCATCAATAGGGTCGTAAAGACGAAGCAGAGACAATTACATCAAAAAAACAAAACAAAAAAAATGTCTAACTTCTGTCATCATGAAAAAAACATGGAATTGTTTCAATACAGACTGAAGATTATTTTCCAGATTAGATGATAAAAACCTCACTTAGAGTGTGTTAACCGATTGAAGTGGCGCCCCCAACAGGTCGTGTTGCAAGAATTGTTGATGGACTTGCAGGTCTTCCAAATTCAAACTACTAGATTATTGAGATTAATCCTTAAATTTTAGAACATGCACATTTACAGTCCAATGACATTTCGACAATCTCCATGTGCTGAGGAAGAACCTGATACATCAGGAAGCACCTTGTTTTCGCCAACCTATTATAATGTTATGACATTGTTGTCTAACTTAGCTTGTTCACTTTTCAACATCTTAAAATACTATCTTGAATGTGAATATTCTTTTTTCATAATTTGACCATTCAAACTCCATTAGCGGACATGTGCCCTACGCAGCTTTTTGTTCCGCCTGCATGGTTTAAATTCTCCAATAAGACGAACACAGTCTGAGTGACGTTCCTGCTGTCTGGTTTTCTCATTCAGCGTCTTTCACTGTCTGAGGTATACGAGCAGACCGAGCGCTGACTGACGGCCGGAATTAAGGATGTGCAAACGCTCTGGCTACCCTCCCTGCAGTACCTCATAAGGTTTAATCAAAACCATGCCCGGCACTTGCCCCCGACTTTCCACCGCAGCTCCTCCAGTTTTCTTAAACAGAAATGAAAGTTTTTTTTCCCCCTTGTTGATATTTTTTCATACAGTGGAAAGTTTACATAAAGGAGAGCTTTATCCCTGGAGCTCTCTCTCCTTTCCAAATACCTGCAGGATGAAATCAAACTCCCTTTTGAAAATTACATTATAAGTCTCCTTCTCGCTTTCTTTCTCTCTCCCCTCCCTTTCCTTTAAGCTCGTCAGATCAGTCCAGCTTTCCAGCTCTCCAGGAGAGGATCAGCCGTCATTCTGTGGGCGTCAGACTTCGACGCAGGTCTTAATTAATGCAAGCGGGGTTTTCATTGGAGAAGGCTGCAGCAATGAAGGGGTTTTTGCCAAGAAAATACAGGAAGCTGGAACAGGTAAGATACTGCGGAGACGGATGGATGGTGCATTCTCAGCAGATGACGCATGAACCAATCTCTCTGGCACCCTTGTTCTCTCCATTCACAAAGTACAGTTGAGAGTGCACGTTCATAAATGAACTTGTATCTGGTAAATGAAGCGTTCATTTCTCTCATGATGTATTCAAACCATGTGTGTCAAGATGTATTGCACATTTGAAAGCGGTCAGTTTGTTTCGCATTGAAGTGACAAATAAAATGACCGTCAGCGCTTATTTCTGGTATTTCTGTTTGTGTTATGATTCAGAACATAAATGTTGATTTACTACCAACCGCGGACAAACACGTTAAGAAATGAACTGAATGAAACTTGAACAAGGTTTGTTAAAAAGGTGTTAAAAATCACACAACTGCTGGTTTTATGTAAAATATTGAACTTCATTAACGTTCTTCTGCTGGGAGGTCAAAGGTCACAATCGGCTGCAGAGGAGAAACTGGAGGGGATTCAGACACGTGCAATAAACAGAGCTAATATCTTTACACTGAAATAATGTCTCTAAAACAGACTTGGAAATGTTTCAACAGGTGAGACGGTCGACACCACATGTCTGTTCTGTAGTTATGAAGCTGGAGGGCAACACTCACTCAGCTTAACACTTAACACACTTACACTTAACAATATCTGCACCTCTAAAGCTCAGTAATCAAAAGCATATATTTCCTACAGAAAAATGTAAAAACAAAAATGAACATGTTTATTCACTTACATCTTATACACCAGACTAGTTTTTGCGCAACTAAACCTAAAATTGTTGGGAAGCGAATGTGTATGATCCAAACTATTCTTTTAAACTTGGCCATGTTGCCGTCTGAAGACAATGAGAGAAGATGGAAAATAGGAAAACTCTTATCGAGCAGAGAAGGCCACAAATATGTGGACGGTGCTGGATACGCGCAGCACTAAACCGGGAAACGAGGACGCCCACAAATTGAATTTTACTGCTCGTAATCTTTTCTCATGTAGTCGTGCGCCAAAAGGACTGATGAGGGCGCATGTCTGATGATGCATGTGGAGCTCACTGTGAACCCGCGCTCCTCCAGTATGATGTGTTCTTATTCATTTTTTATTCAGTTAGGGTTCAGCTACAGATCAAAAAGGGTGGAAATGTCAGTAAACTGCGTAAAGGTGGAGCATTGAGTAGAAGCAGTTAAAACAAACAGGAAACCTTCCTGAGATTTATAATAGAAAAAGAGGGAGCGCAGTGAACGGCGTTATTGATGGAGTTAAGAGGTTTTCCACGGAGTATTCCTGCTGTAAATCTAAGGTGTAGAGGCTGATGGATTTACTGCAGCTCTGCCCACTGATCCAAGGTTCTTGTCATAATTTGTTCATCTGAATGAAGGTTTTATTCAGAGATGACGAAACAATTCCTGGATCTGTAGCCTCGTCCTGTTAAATTTACACCCCATAATCTAAAACTCATATTTCTGTTTCCTTCAAGTTCATATCCATAAGTTTTTTTATGACTTCTCTGGGTTGGGCGTTTTTCCCTCTTGGATTTTCTTCCTACATTTTTCCCTGCTGAACCCCGGAGCAGCCATTGGAGTTTGGAGGGCTTCCTGTAATTCATGTTAAGTGTGCTCGAAAAGAGGCTTTAAAAGACAGAGGGAAAAAAAAAAAGATGACAAAATGTCAGCCACAGACTTGAGTTCATGTGTGTGCGTGTGCAGTTTTACTGTATACATCAACATAAACAGCTCTGTTCGAGGCTCGCCGCTGCTGGAGCCTGAGGACAGAGACGTCATCTGTCTGTGATTTAAACTGAGAGACGAGAGGGACGCAACAAGCTGCAGAAAACACAGGACGGCAAAGTCACTAAATATAGGATTTGACCTTTTGCATGGTTGTGTTATGTTATATCATCACTCACTGTTTATTTCAAGTAATCACATTACCTTAGTCAATGGTAGAAGTCAAAGATTCAGTACATGAGTTTTTGTTATTTGGCCCAACTTTATCAGGTGGAAAACTGCAACGAGGCCATCAGGTTCGATGATTACCTCAGTGTAACATGTCCATGGGATGTTTTCAGTCAACGCCATGGCTGAACATTTCCACCTTGGAACTGCAGTTTCAGAAACACAGATTCAGCCACGGTTTCATATGTCACATACCTGAGGATAACTTTCCATATCATTAAAACACAGTCAAGCCAAAAGCTCATGTAATTTATTACCATTATATTACTAACGTTGTAGAGAGCGATAGAATATATTACCCTTCTGATACATCGACTCGTAGGCGACCCTGTACAAATCACTCTCTTCTTTGGAATCTTCTTTCCATATTAATAGATCTGCACATACTGAATGAAAGCAAAGGTGTAGAGTTTCATCTAAGTTATTTTACGGCATGAAGAAATGGAAAGAAAATGTAATTTTGATTAAATTAAGATTGGTTTTAGGAGTTTAATCAAAGTTTGCAAGCTGCCTTTTGCAACATGAGGTTTTCTCATTTTGATAATAAAAACAGATGCCATTCTTGTGACCTATGTATGAGCATGTGAACCCTGATGGACTCAAATGCATCTGCGGTTTCCAAGTACGACAGTAAGACAATGTGATGCTGTCACCATTTGTGACCAGGCATCTAACTTTATCTATGCAGAAACCGAAGAGGACTTTTAACTCCAGAGCTCTGGAAAAATTACTCCATTTTACATTTCGTCCTTCAAAGGTATTTGCATCTACTATTTGACACCAAACTTACCAGTCAACAAAGAGACTGAAATGAACGATGAAACTGTTAAGATTTTCCAGAACTTGTTCAGACCTGAGAAAAAACAGGAAAAAAAAAATCAATGAGAAAGACAGAAAATAATCAAGGTGGAGAGGGGTGAGGGGGAGGCTGAGCAGAAGGAGTGTGTGTGTGTGTGTGTGCGTGCGTGTGCGTCCATTGCTTGTTTGCCAGGCGCTGATTGCAGAGCTGCGGATCAATTTCAATCTTCGGAGATTCGGAGTCAAGTCTCAGTCGACGCTGTGAAGGCAAACAGCCAGGTCAGGCCTTCACATGACCCTGACAACCCGAATCAGGCTGACTGTGTGACGAACCACCAACGGCACCTCGATCCTGTTTCTGACAGGACCCCCCCCTGCACAGGACCACCAACTTCAAAAAGGCCAAACCCTCATTTCACACCGCCATCGCCTTTCCCATAGGAGCCAAAGTGTATAGAATATATAGTATATGTGGATATGTGTGCAGGCACGTATGTGCTCTGCAAGTGAAATATAGACCACCCTCATGTCTGTGCATGAAGCATGTGTTGAGAAGAGACTGAGCTTACATACTTAATACACAGAAATGAGTGTGGAGCTGTTTCTCTCATCTATCTGCAAGAAAGTGAATAAGCATCTAACAGTCCGGTTCAAAAGATCTCATAGGTGTTTAATAGTGTTGGTGACTGTAAAGGCCAAAACATCTGATTCACATTATTTTCATATTAATCAAACATCTGCATTCGTTACGTTTCCCCACTGACTTATTCAGGTTCCATATCGGCTAATTTGTCCTCGTCTGTGTATTATTGTAACATGTTTTTTGAGCTGTAAGTTATTGAATTTAATATATGAGCATGTGAAGGTGTGAATGCAGACAGAAAAAATAAAGATCCTATTGGTCGCTGTTAATAACGAAGACTCCCAGCGCTGTCAGTCCCGTCACGCCTCATCTGCAACTCAGAATGTTTCTTTACTGCGGTGAGACTGTAACACACTCCCCTTCCCACACACACAGGTCACAGGTCTGTCTCTCAAACACACACACACACACACACACACACACACAAACCAAAACCACCTCCATCACCAGCTTCATCACTCGGCTAATTACAGTCACTATTCAAATATGAGCGTCCTGCCAAGAGATCTCTTTTCATTGAGACAGAAAGAGTTGTTCTTCAACGCCACACCTTTGCATTAAACTGAAGCCAAATCAGTTCAAGTGTTCGCTGTGTAAACTGACCAGAAAAGCCTGTCTTACTGAAAAAACTGGTCTATATTGTTTTTATATACAGGGCTGGCACAGCACCAGACACAACCGCGAACAAGACATTTGAAAGATTAAGAGAAATCACTGTGGTGCAACAATCATGAGCAGAACAAGATTCTCTTCTTTACGAATCTGGTTTTGTTCTCGTCCAAGGGCCAACACTGAGAACATGGTTTACATCATACAAATCAATGGGCCAATACACAGTCCTGTAAATCAATGTTTTGTGGATCTTTGTGGATTAATGATGCAAGAAAAGCATGAGTTGGCAAGAAGACTTTAACCAACACGTATTCAAAAGTGTAGCTGCAGCACTGGAGACAAAGCTCATCTGCCTCGTATCTTAAAGAGCTCATAGTATATTACCAAAATAAAACGCAGCCAGAACGCAGCTTTCTTTTGGTTATTAAAGTCTCCAAAAGTAGAACGGGAGTCTTCGGTTATCAAGCTCCTCTCTTGTGGAATCAGATCCCAGTTTGGGTTAAACCTTGGGTTAAAACCTTCGTCTCCTGCTCGTAGCCAGGACCGGCCCTGCTGCTACAGGCCTAGACCGCCGGGGGATTTCCCATGATGCACAGAGCTTCTCTCTCCTCCTCTCCCTCTCCATCTGAATGCATTGTTATCCAATCAATGTATCTTACTAGCTCAATATGTTGATAGACCTGCTCCTCCTCAATGAGAAGTGCCCTGAGATAACTTCTGTTGTGATTCAGTGCTGTATAAATAAAACTTGATTGAATCATCAGCCACTGTGTTCACGCACGTCTCCTTCATGCAATGTTTTCATGGTGCAAAAACTCACTTTACGTGCACATAACATCACGGTGCTCATTTTACCTTTGGCAGCAATATCTGATTCTTGGCAGCACAGCAGCATAACACTATTATATAACTCCAGACTCCTCCAGGAGGATCAGTGATACTCAGCATCACAGATAGTAAGCAGAGTTCACTGAAGTGTCTTTGTCATTGTCTAAACGTAATGCTATTTGTCTGATGCATTCAACATGCGGTGCATTCAACCCCACCCTGCTGCTCTATAAGCGTTAAAGCGGTGTAAATGTTTTGACTCAGGTCTGGTATGTGAGTCAAAGTCCAGCAGGAGTTTTTGCTGTGATTGTGTTTATGCAGACAGATTTCAAAAGAATCACAAGGGAGAGGAAATTCTCGGGAGTCATGAGTTCCATGAAAATTGATAAATTATCCTCAGATTTCATTCTTGGATCTGTCTTTTCAGTCTTCTCCTCCTCATCTCTCTTCATCTTTACTAAACCGAGATTAACTCTGAGTGCTACGCTCTCCTACGCTTTGTGCAGCGATGGAAAAACAAATATTTTCTCTACTTTTTCCGTCTATCTTGAGCTTGCACAAGACACACATTTCAACACTTCATTCCTCAAACTACAAGTGAGACCCTCTCTCAAAACTTTGCAAGGTAACAAGTTCAGACTTATGTCTTGCCAAGTCAGCATGCAGCCTTGATTAAGGACACATTCGAGTGTTTGTTTCCTTCTGGTGGGGTCATCCCTGCAGACAAACGCCTGTTTGTCTGTGTCGCTTCTCCAAAGCTTTGAGGAAACAGGCTGTGGTGGAATCAGCCGTCCTCCAGCCCCAGAGGCACCACACTGAACATTACAGATTTTGCAGAAATCATCCGTATTTGCAAATAGTAATTTTCTCTTTCTTTCTTGAACCCTTCAAAACCACGTTGCATAATTTATGACATATGCAATGACAGTGGTTTCATAGACTTTTAGCATATTTCTGTGATTTGCAGCTTTGTATTGCTTTAATTTTAGGAGAAGACGTGTGGCCAAGAGAAGTGTGCACACAAAACTCTACTTCTATACTTGTGAGAACCTCTAACCATCATCTTCAAACATTAGAAATAAATGCTCAGACCTCAGAATAATTTAACCATATATCTAAGCTTAACCCTTAAACAATCAACAACCATTTGTCATGATCCAACTCTTTGGCCATGACAAAGGGAGAAATGCACATGGTTGTGCTTGGAAGAACAAACATTTTTAAAGAAAAGGCAACCAATGGTTTGAAATTGTGGATGAGTAGTGTTAAAGCGTAGAGTTGCGTGGTGTTAAAGAAAGGTAAATGCAACCAATCCAAACAAAAGAAAACATGTGGTGTAAGGTGGAGAGCAGTGATTGAATGAGAGGGAGGAGGATCCTAAATGCATTCTGGGTGGATTGACCAGGTGCATCCAGTTGCACTAATACAAACTCCATGTATCAGGACCTGAAGAGAGACACAAAAACACAAGCAGCAGCCCAGAGTGAGACTGAAACCTACAGGCCGGCGCAGAGCCACAGCCACAGGACCTACACGAAGAAATGATGACGAGTGAAAACGTCCTCACTGTCCAAAACTGTCCTACTTTTAGGCTGTAAAACTCCTGGTCCTCATAAAGATGGAAATGCATTCACCTGCACACCTGAGCTGATTTGGCTCTCGATGAGTCTAATCTAATGTTCTCTGTTGGCATGATATATCATAATAATATAGATTGCATGAATGCGATTGGTCAATGCAGTTTGTTTCATGATGGCATGCACGACCTCTGTGCAAAATGCAGATACTGGAAACTGCAGTTACACAAACTGAACTCACTGAACATCAAATTTAATGAATGATACACACAGTTTCTCTCGTCAACTCAAAAGTAAAAGAGTGCTATATTACAAGAGCAACTTTTGTAAAACATGAGCTGTGAACCATCTCACATATTTTCCATAACTCTTTCCCACTGCTGCTCGCAGCTGAGAGGTCAAGGCCACACCACCTGCAGGGGCATCCTGGAAGTATCTGTGGGCTCTTCTAAAAAAGAATCAGAGGTGAGGAGGGTAGTCTTCCTCTCTACATGTGGAACGATGAGGAAAAAACAACTTTCCTCTATTTTTATCTTTAAAAATAAACTGGAGAGGCAGATAGGGGCCGGACGGCGGGACTGTTTTCTTGGAAAATCGCTTTAAGAATCATCAATCTGACAAACCCGTCAACCTTCATCCTCCCTAACAATCGTCTGATCACATCTGCTCCACTGCTGCAAAAACAACACAGCCCCTAAAATTGGCCACATTACAGCAATGGCCCCTAAAATTAGGACAATTTGGGAGAAATAGTCGGGGCTAAAATTACTCAACAACAACAATGAATTTGCCATTTGTGTCTGAACAGTTTTGTTTCGATTTATGGGCTTTGTGCCACACGGGGAACTGGAGATGAAGAGACGCCTCGGCTTTCAGAGGATGGAACAAAAATGAAAGGCCTGCGACAAGAAACATTTCTTTTTACAAGGGACAGCAGAACATTGTAGATAATGTTACTGCTAAAGAAATAAAGAAGTAGTTTTAAATCCTGAACTGTAGATTGTTAGTTTTGGACAAGCCAGGTGGCTGTTTTCAGTCTTAATGCTCAGTTAACCAAATCACTGCCGGCTATAGCTTCATATTTCTTCGCAGCTCATCGCACAAAAATGAGGGTGGAATCTTTTTATTTAAATCTCAGAAATGCAAATCATCACACACCATGTCACCATGCAAGACTATTGTGCCAATTTTAAAATCTCGAGGGTGCATTTAATATTGAACAAACCCAGATTTCATGTTATTAATGAAGCAGCAATAACGTCATCAAAATGAGGACAAAACATGAAACTAAATAAAAAAGAAGTGTATAAACTAAGCATTAAGAGATGGCAATGATTCAAACTAATTATATGGTGGTTTCAGTATGTGTTGACAACTGAGGTTAACAGGTTTTGAACAGGTTTGAATCTTGAGGTGTGATCATACTTTGGTGAAGAGCAAACACATTTCATTGGTGCAGAGATTAGTTTCCCAATGTTTTTCATTACATAAATAGTTGTTTTTCTTTAATGCGAGTAAAAGAATGATTTTACCTTCACGTCAACAGACCTCCACACAACAGCTTTGGCTTATTAGTGTTTCTGAAGAAGAGACACACAATGAGCAGAGGATGAGAATAAGAGGGCAGCTGGCGACGGCTTTTTTTCGTTTCATCTCTCCTCTCTCTCTTTATCTGGTCATGTATGGGTTCGAGCTGTCTCAGCACTTCAGCGCGGTTTCAAATGCGAGACCACAGGCATTCGAGAACAGCACAGCAAACAGACATTCAAGCGTATGTATGGACGGGAGAGATGAAGAGACGGACGAGTGAATTGCGGTCGAACGGATGGAAAGAAGAGAGGCCAAGAACAAAAAGGTAAAAGACAGATGGGAGGAGGATAATTTCACAATGTCTGACAGTTTTTATGTCTCCGGAATAACAAATGGAAAGACAAAGGAAAAGATGATATATGAGGGACTGAGATTGAGATAAGTATGCAGTGAGGGACAAGGAAATGGGAAGGGGGATGAGAGAGGGCAATCAGACATATTGTTACCACATGACAGGACTGAGCTCAAGAGAAAAAATATCAGACTGACTCTAACATGCAAAAGAAAATACTGTTTGGAGCAACTTCAAACCGTGTTTTGCCGTATGTATTTAGGTTAGTGTGCATGTAAGTAAATGTGCCAGTGCAATGAAAGAAAATAGGTCCAAGGAAAAAGCACAACAGCCCACTCATCCACTGAGAATGCTCTGAACACCACAGGTTGATAAAAGAGATTCTGACGAGAATAAAAACAGTATCTTCGTCTGCACAGTAGTTTCCTTTGTGCAGCGCAGACGAGACGAGCTTCGCCCTCTGACAGTTGATGAATGTTATCTGTCACCATCGCCCGCTGCCTTCTTTACTTCTATGCAGAGATGTGTAAATAAATTGCAGCCTCGGGGCATCACAGTAGGTCAGGTTTCTTTCATCTCCGCGCTGGAATGAAACATGTTTTTCCCACATACGGTGCAAAATAGAAAGACCACCAATGTTGTTTAACTTGGCCTCTTTTCGCTACGTCGAGGCCGTTAACAAAATAGGACATGCACACCGACACGTTCGTGTTCGTCTCTCCTGTGAAAAATCCACTGGATTTGTTGCTCAAGCTGCAAAAGATTTTCAGATTTGTCTGAGTTGCTTGTTGACAGGATACTGACAAGTACACAGTGACAAGCAGGCGATACACACAACAGCCAGATTCACATTTCTCGAGAAGATGTTTTCTCTGGTAAATCTGGAGCGCTGTGGTTTTTTGGGTGAAGTACAGATGTTTCTGAATAGTTTCACATTTTTTGATAACAGCACATTGAGCCAGATTGTGCACAATTGCACAACCACATCACTTCCAACTGCATAAGTCAAAGTATCATAAAAAAAACTGAAGGTTTGAATGTCTCTTCAAAAACTGTATGCACTCATTGGAACATTGAAAAAAATAAGATTGAAGCCCTTGAAATTTTGGTTTTAAAACATATTTCTGTATAATGTTAAATATTTATAATTAAACAACAATCAAAGTAAAGAAACCAACTTAAATCTTAGTTTTATTCATGTTTAACCTTCAAGCTCAGCTAATCTGCTTCAAACCACTTTGAAAAGCACAGAAAGCAAAATATGGAATTCTTCCGTGTTAAATTATGGAAGCTGCTCTTACTTAGTTTGAACGTCTTGCATTAATCTGACTCCTTCGCTCAGAGGCTGACCGTAAAAACATTATCAGAACCTTTAAAAGCACACAGTCAATGGTTCATATGGCTTGTGTCCATTGTGTGCTGGCAGGCACATGCAAATGTACACATGCATGCATTTCTATAAACGGAGCTAATTAAACCTTATGCCACACGTAATGGAGACATTTTGAAGTTAATGTGGGAAAAAGTTCTCCACATTCACATCCATCCCTTCATCCCACTTCTTCACTGTCTCCCCTGGATAATTATTAAAGTTTGAATCCCATGGCCATGTTGAAGCAAACTTATTGGAAAGAAATGATGGGTCACTTGTTAGAGCTTCAGTGTTTTTCTCCTCGTCTCCAACCTTTTCACATATTATTCTTTCCTCTGCGTTCTTTGTCGCTGTCTCCCCCCTTATCTCCTCCGTCTTCTCGTGCAGTCTCCATCAACAAACCTGGTTTATTATATATTTGTCTGACTCAGCTCGGTCTCCGCTCCGCTCGCTTCAGTCTGACTCTGTGTCCTGAGGTTGTTGATGCTGACTGCTAATGGCTTCTCCAGACTGAGCATGATTCTCAATGTGCTGTGAAACCACCGGCCAAAGACAACAACGGGCCTCGCAAGCTTCCCAAATAATCACTTTGATCGCGGCGAGGGCTGGTCTTGATGGCTACTAAATGCTGTGGTGTGGAAAACGTCTGGCATCGGGCCGAAGGTTTGATCCTCGCAGAAGCAGAGGACAGAACTCTTTTGGACCGAGCACTTGCGATGTTGTAACCCTGTCCTGTTTCTGGCCTTACTTTTTCCAGGAAGGCTTGTTTTAAGATTGCTTCATATAGTTTGATGAACAAATGGAAGCTGCCAAGTGCACTACAGTCTTCCACTGTTGGCCACTGGAGAAACTGGAGGCTGGAGCGAATATTCCTCTTGGAGCATCGTACATCATTGATCATCTAATACATACTTTGGAAGACTTTGTGCATTTAACCTTTCTGGTGCAGCCTCTTTCCAACCTGCTTCGTCCGTTTCCAAAGGTCGTCACTTCCCCCATCTTCCAGAAAACTCTTGAATGCTGTGGGATGTGAACTTGCTGACACGAGCTGATGAGTACCTGCAAGCGGAGAAACCAGCGAGGGCTGTTCCTGCACTCGAACCAAGCGTCTCGTGGCTGCATTTCATTCTGGCCCATTAAAGTTGCTTTTGGCAGAGAAAGTGGGGTAAAGAGTTTATTTTCTCTCGCTCAAGTGAAAAGACATCTTCCATAGATTCCCCTGTTTCTTCCATGCTCATCCAGGACAAGTCAGTTGTAGAATTTAAACAAAGTGTGGTATATGATGAGCAATGGTTTCCTTTCTATAAAGTAAGATGTGAAAAGTGCCCGGCTGAAAAAAAACTGCACAGTGAGATATGAAGCTTTACAACAACTGTTTCTTCTAAACTGGATGTTTTGCTGTTTGTTTAAATATTAAACTGATTGGTCTATAAAGATGCTCTTGCTTGTTGATTCTGAAACTAAATTGACAACTGACGACAACATTTAGCATTTTTAATGTTTTACGATGCTTTTGCTTTCATTAAACCTGCATGCATTGATTTTTTTTGGCCACTTGGGGGCAGCAAAACAAGCCGTAAACGCTACATTGACATATTATCAGTTTAAAAAAGCAAACGTTGCCTATTTACACATCCAATAGACACAGAGCCACGTTTGCATGCATTGGAGTCATGTTTGTGTCCATCTTATGAATGTAAGTTCAATATTTAGTCTCCTCTCCACCGACTCTCGAGCACAATATTCGGCTCTTTAGCTGCTAAAAGCTCGACTGTCTTCACCAGCGAGTTGCTTACTCTATCTGGCTGTTGGTTAGGTTTGTACATCAATGACAAACAGCCTCAGTCTGAGGTCGATGAGAGTGAATTAAAGTTAAGTTACAGGAAATAAAACCAAAACAATGAGCTGAAAGATGCTAAATCAGTCTGTTACTGCAAAGTCAGGAGATATTTCTCTGTAGGTCAAACCTTCCAGTGACAAGTTCTCTCCTTTTTGTTTGTCTGACCTGAAAACTGTTAATCAGCTGTGTGTATTTCTTGTGAAAGCGGCCGAGGCAGATGGCGATCAGCCACAGATTTTATGCAACGTGAAACTGTTGAGCAACCCACAGTGAGAAGTGGACGTCTTGAGCCAGCGCCGGACACATGCGAGTGGTTAAATCGCTTCTGGCAGCTCTTTGAGGGCAGCGACTGAAAACAAAAACAGCAGAGCGAGCGAGCGAGGGACTTCATGTAAAAGTGCTGAGTAAGTCCAAGGAGCACTGAGTTGTAAAAGATGAGGAATGAAAAGGGGATTGAACGATCAAGTGCAAAACTGAGGAGAGAGAGATTTTTTATTTTCACTGGAGTTTAACAGGTTCTTCGGGGATTATTTGCTTTAACAACATCAGAGAAGTGATGCAGAGGCTTTCTCCTCACAGCGCCCTCAGTTTCTTGTCTTTCCTGAATCCTGCTCAAAAAGGCTACACCCAGTTTGTCTTCTCCTCGACCGCCTCCGACACTCAGCACATTCTCAACTCAGATCCGACCTCAGTGTCCGTTTCCGTAAACTCTCCAAACACACGCATCACAGCTTTTCCTGCCAGTCGTCCACTTTCTGTCACCGATGCCCAACGGAGTCTCCTGTGAATAACACTTATACAACATGACCACTTTGTTTTAAGTGGCAGGAAATATCATGACCTTCTTATAGTGCTGAAGGGTGTGGAGGTCTGTTGTGGATGGACGTCTCTCAACGCTGGCAGGGTGGGTCCAGCACTCAGCGAGGACATTCGTTATCTTGGCACTAATAGTCAGTACTTCTGTCATTTCAGCACCTCCAGTCCGGAGTGAGATATTTAACAACTATTGGATGGATGGCCATAAAATGTAGCACAAACACGTATGATCCCGAGAGGAAACATGACTAATAATGACTTAAAGATGCTTGAAAATACGCTCACGCATGCCTCATTGTGAATGAATTCTTTATAGACCGTGGATGAAGTTTTATTCTGCATTAGAGGACATTATATTTGCTGTACAAATAGTTCTGCATCGGGTGAAATGTTATCCAGCTCACAGTTTATCTGGCACTTGCGTGCTTCCCTGCTGACTTGGAAGGTAAGAATCATCACAGCCGCCATGAGAAAACTCTATAACACGAGTGTTATTCCCATTTCGCCAATAATTCTGACGATAGCATTCCCATTTCACAACACAGTATTTTCTCTTTATTGGCCTGGGAAAGTTGCAGGGGAGGTGTTCAGAGACTCACATGTTTTTAAAAAGGGAGGGAGATATCGAGAGCATTGGACCAAGTCTCACAGATATTCTGCCGGTGTGTAGCTCAAACAGGTGAGATTTCAGGACAGCAAAAAATGTCACGGATTCAGCTGCAGATAGTTTTGTCTCTTGAACGCTATAAAGTCTGTAGCCTTCACTCCCCTCTTCATCTTCCTCGCACAACTTTTACACGGAAACGTTGCATCGCCGCCTCGACATCTGCATCACCTCCTCGTCTTTTCAGAATAAAGCCCAAAGTCAAAGTTGTGCTTCTGATCGTGTGCGGTTTGTTTTCTCAGATACTCCCATCTGATGAGGTCATCACTCTGCGTCAGGTTGGCGGCGCGCTGGGTGCCGTCCCGCAGCTGTGGAGCATCAGGCTGGAAATCCCCTCATCCTCAGTCCCGGGCCTCCGAGTGTGTGCATATGAACGTGAGCGTACAGTATGTGGGGAGGTGTGTGTGTGTGTGTGTGTGTGTGTGTGAAGCTGACTGTGCCTGTTGAGCTTGGCTGCCCGCGTGTGTATTTAGGTGCCGGCGTTCGTGGTTGAGGTATTTGCGAGTGTGTGTGTTTGTGTGTTTGAATTCTGGATTCTCTCAGCCCATGTGGGCCCGGCATGTGGTTGTGTGTGGCCCACGGAGAGGAGGCGGTGGCATGAAGTGTGTGTGTTAGATGGAGAGAGAAAGAGGCCAAAAGAGTACAAAGCCAGTTTGTGTTAACTTTCATAACTGTGTTATCTTTTTCTACCTCCCCTGTGTGTGTGTGTGTGTGTGTGTGTGTGTGTGTGTGTGTGTGTGTGAGACAGAGAGAGGGGAGTAGAGGGAGAAAATGAGGACAAGGCCTGTTTGTATAATAAACTTTCCCTACTTTCTTTTTCTGCTTCCTTCCTTCTCTCCATCATCCTTATCATTCTCAATTTCACCGAGCGCCCCCGCACACGTTCATACCCTGGCTGGGTGTTTACAGTTAAACCCACAGAGCCAGTTTTGTCTCTCACCTCTAATCCCGGCTTCAGTCCTCCTCTCCCTGCATCCTCCTGTTCCTTCACTTTTGCCCTCGTTTTATCCTCTAAACTTCGCTACACTCCCCTGGAAAGTTGTCCTGCTCCCCTCGAGCTGCGACGCCCACGCTTTCCCCACAGAAACCTTCCACACACACACACACACAAGAAAACACCATTTGTCTCTGGTTAGCGTGTTGCTCTCGGCGTCTCTGCCGCCGCTCTCAGCCTCCTCTCCCTGTGAATCACTACAGTGGATGAATGGAGGAGAGACACAGCCAAGGCTTTCTACAGGATGTTGTCTTTCAAATTCAAATCTCATTTTAAAGTGGCGATTCACAACAGGCTCATTTTGTTATTCCACCTCCTTCTTTGGTGCTCAACTGTCCTTTTCACACTTCACCTCTCATTAGTCAACCACTTGACTTGTCAGTCAAACATTGTGGATGGAAAATGGAAAAACTCATTCATCTGTTTGAGGATCTGTGAGGGAAGCTTTGCTTGGACAGACATCATGTCCACTGGGTCTTTTTCTTTTCTCCGTCCATTGACAGTCTCATGGGGGAGTCACTACATGTCTTAATTAGCCGTGCCAATCATGTCAAAGTTGGTGCAAACAGGGTGACAGAGACATAGACGGGGGACCCAAATGTAGACGAATATTGAGACAGACATGGGTCAAGACTGGGAAAGCAGATCAACATGAGCAAACAAATCCAAGAGGGCAAACAGAAAATTTAAAAGTCAAAAAAAAAAGTATAGCAACGTGCAAAGCAGACACATGATAATCTGCTACAACAGATCAACAGAATCCAGATACAAAAGCGAGAAGGTAAAGACATAATGCACCAACAGCAACTTAACAGTCTGTCAAAGAACAGAGGACGTTACCTGGTATATGTAGAGACGTTGATTAGGAAATGAGGTGCAGGTGAGGAGTGTGTGGAGCAGCTCTTCAGGACTAATGAGAACAGGTGTGTAGATGAGAAAGACACATTTTATGGAAAACAAGGTGGAAAAATATTAAACTGGGTTTTTTTTGCTTGTATGATAAAAGGTTTCAACATGTGAATAGGTTTTGATTAAGATTCAGAGTTGATTGATTTGATTTTGACGTTTTTTCATATTCAAAGTGTATTTTACACATTATTTCTCAGGTGGCTTTGGGTTATATGAAGTGTAATGCTTTGCTGCTTTGGAGCCAGTGAGAGAAAGAAAGACTTCAATTGCAGCAGCAGAGGCAGATAACTGATTTTCAATCCCTGGTCTGGGTCAAACTTCAGAAACACTGAATCCCACACTTCTCATTTCAGCAGTGATGTCACTCTGGCATCATGAGAATTATTTTCTCAGACTTGACAAAGTTCCCCAGGAACCAAAAAGGATATTATTCCACTGTTTTTACAGGATCGGTGATATTCAACATGAGTAAACTGATTTCAAGTTACAAGGAGTTTATTATGTGATTTCAGGAGATTTATCCACGGTGGAAATTGGACATATTGCTCTCGAGTTAATCCCGATGATTCACTCCTCCAATCAACATGTCGTTTCAGTTTTTCATGGAGTTATGACAGAAGAAGTGATTTGACCTTTGACGCAAAATGCATAAAAGTAGGTGCATAATATAACGTTTCATATATTATCATTCAGGAGAAGGACAACTGCATGTTAACAAGAAGGTTTGTTTTGAATTCAGTTCTGTTATTTGGAGATTCTATGTGGAGAGAAACACACGCTTCACTAATTGATTTCCTCTCTTCATTGAAAACAACTCTCCCAGCTGACTCTCATTTATCCGTCCTTTTCTTTCACCATCACTCCATCTCGGCCTCCAGTTCTCACCTTGACACCTCTCACCAAAGCTTCCTGCAGTCAATCATCACAGGTGAACTTTCTGAACGCATGCTGGTGTGTTGCTGTTTATCCCCGTCCGGTTGTGAGACGCCTTCCTTGCCGAACGAGCCACTGTGGAGCCGCTACTTGACCCCAGAATACAACAGCTTCTCTCTGCGGCGACTGGCTCATGCAGAGGAGCACATTTACAATATGAGAGAGGAAAGTGAGCAATGGCAGGACGACGGGCTTCAGTGGGGTCCCAGCTGAGCTGTTCCAAAGAGCCTTCTTCCTGTCTTTCCTCTCGACTCCCTCCTGAATCTGCGGTTCCCTGCAGCGTGGGGGGGCGACATGTTCAAGTACTGGGAATGCTCATTTGATTTGGTTCTGTGGTTATCGCCAAGTGTTTTTCAAATTATTATATTCTCGTATCACTATTTCAGGATGAGGATAACACACACAAGAAGTGCTACAACCCTGATTCTAAAAAAGTAAAAACAGAATGCAATCAACAAACTGTGTTTTAGCAAATTATCACACATGTTTTATTTATGTTGTAAACAGCATCCAAACTTTTTGGAATCAGGTTGTACCTTTTTTTAAAGGGCAACACAAAACTTCCAAACCCTGACACACTTCTTCTTCATGGATAATCTGCAGTGGATATGAAACAAAAAGAGGCATTTAAGATCTGTGTTTTTTCATGTATTAACCCAGAAATACAAAACACTAAAATCCACACACAGGGAGACAGAGAAATATCTGTCTAAATATAGAGTCGACGCAGATTGGAGCAGTTTTTCCTGTCGTGTTTTGAATTGGTTTGTTTATTCTATCGTGTTTTATTTCTCTTTATTTTTGTTTGTTTTCGTGCAGGGGTATCTTCCCACGATCTGTCTGGGACGGAGCCAGGAGGAGGACGCAGATCTACGCCTGTCAGACGGGAAGAGAGAGGGAGGACAAGTGTTGCCCTTCACCCCTAATCCCCACACACACACACACACACACACACACACACACTGTACACACTCAAACACAAACACTTGTAAATCCCCCTGACACTGACAATAAGCCAGTGGCTTCACACATTCATCTCGGAGCCAAGTTCTAACTGGCTCCGACTCATCGCCCCTTCACCTCGTCCAAATTATGACCGATAACATTTCCACTGGGATTAAAAATGTGTGACAGTGGTATATGTGCCAAATGTCATTAAGAAAACATGACATAATAAATGACATAACATGTGACATAATTACTCCATTGAAGCTACTCAAACTGGCAAACACGGCAATGACACTGCAGGATATGATATGATACAAACACTTTGAATAAAACGTCCTCGTTACAGGAAACAGGACGTCCAGTAATTACAATTCCTGTCTTTAAAAGGACAACTAAAAGGACTAAATGCACTATAAATCATTTTCACATGGAAAAATTGCTGTGCTTGCATTTTAGTAGCTCAGACTGTGGCGTTTTTAACTACGTAACAAGCATCTCTTGAAATGATTAAAATGCCTCAGCTCTTCAGGAGAATAGACACACAAATCAAAAGCAATGTTCCCTTAAAAAATTTCTGGACTTAATTTTCCAGCTTTCAGTCAAGTCAACTCTGAGGACTCGAGGCTCAAGTCAACCTTAAAATAAACCAGGATTTAAGTGGAGCATAAGCAAAATTCTGGTAAAGGAAAAATTCAGTTGTTCTTTTCTGATAGATGCTTATTTCATGCACATTTCACCTTTAACATGAAAGAGTGATGATTTCTGATTTCATCGCTTTGTTAGACTTCAACTCAGGACAGTGTCTTGGTCGACTTCAGAAGCATTTTTATCAACCAAAGTGAACATTATTCTAAACCATGTGGCTGCACCCGCTTGACTGGACCGTATGTTTGTTCACACAGCACAAATTAAAGCTCTTCTCAGTCTACATAATTGTTCCTCAAAGCTTTAATCAGACATGACAGGACATTTACTGAAAGAGGCACAAGGCTCCACTGATGCAGCCTGTGCAGCGAAGTGGACGGGTTGGTTTGACCGTGTCCTCGATGGAGGACGGGCCTGAGCCATCTGCATCATGGTAGGCAAACATCAGCGTCTTAAATTGGATTTGAGCAGCCACTAGTAGCCAACACAAGGCGCCAAGGAGCAGGCTAGTGTGGGAGAAGTTGGAGTTGAAGACCGGCCGGGCTGCCACGTTCTGGATGAGCTGCACAGATCGGATGGCAGATGCAGCCACGGCAGCCAGGAGCAATCGAGGTGGAGATGACGAGCGCCTGGACCAGAACCTGCACCGCCTCCTGGACGAGGAACGGATCCTCTTGATGTGGAGAATGAATCTGCAGGAGCTCATTGTCGCACCAATGTTGTGAAGGACGGCTGCTCATCCAGTGTCACACCCTGGTTCCTCCTAAACTCGAAGGTTAGAAGCCAGAACTTCTAACCAGCTGATTTATCTCAAATGTGTCAAAATTGGTCATTTCTGTTCTAATGTCAGACATCAGCCGTCCATTGGGCGACAAACCATCTTCAATCAGAATCAAGTCAAGCCGGAGTTTATTTGCCTTTGTGCAGACCTCAGGGTGACTTTCAGCTTCCTCTTGTTGTGCTTGAGTCCACAGAGGAAACACTCGGCTATTTACTGAGGCAGACAGGTTAAGTGCTTCTCGCTGTCCAGTAGCTAAAGTGGGACTGACGAAGAGGGCTGAAACACAAACCACTGGAAAGTGACTACATTTCCCCCACAACTTGTTGCTTTTGGAAGAAAACCTTCAGGCTGAGGTACAGGAAAGAACTCGATTCACTATTTTGTAGTTAAGTTAATAAGTTATTCGGTAAGTGAGTAGGTTTTACTTATTCCTGCCAGACGCTGAGCTGACATTTTCCTTTTTCAAACAGTGAATTAAAACCTTTGAAACACATGTTGGGCACAGATACATGGAAAGACATTTTACTGTGTCCCGGCGACTGCAGCGCAGCTGTATGAAAAATGTAGTGACCAACATGAATAATGTGCAATATATTGCAACCAAGACACTTGGTAGCACTGACATCAGTTTTTAAATAAACATCTATCATGCGTTTGGTCGAGTCAGACTGATGCATCTAGAAATAGTGTTTATAGCTCTAACACACAGATAATGAAAGATGTATGAGAGGAAAAATTATGAAAAAGGGGGAAAGTTTGGGTGGAGAAGGTTGTGTGGGTGGAAATCCAGTGGGGAGATTTATCATAAACCGGGACGGCGTTTGGAACGAAGGAGGAGGATGAGGGAAAGTCCCGAAAGGTGGAGATGAAGAGAGAGGAGAAGGCAGGAAGGAGTGAGTCAAGGCCCGGCCTTGTTGTTGTTGGAAAAGGAGAAGGAGGGAGATTAGGAGCAGTGTGTGTGTGAGACTGAGTGTGAGTGTCGTGGTTCAGATGCATGTGTTTCTGACCGCCTACTTACCTGATACTATCTATATTTACTTTCTGCTGCAAATCCCAGACATCTGATAATATGTAGGCAGAAAACACAAAACTGTGGAAGAAAAGGAGAGAAAAGGGAAGCAATCACTTTTAAATGAATAGTTTGCCATTTTGGGGGAAATACATGGAATAAATAGGCTTTTTGCAGAGATTTAGTTGAGAAAGTCGACAACAGACAGTTTGAAACTACAGACGGCAGCTTAATAATTTATTCACCTTTTAAGCTTATTATTTATCAGTTCTTAGATTCCTCCCTCTGCTTCCAGTCTTTTAGTCATCTCCTCTAATCTAACTCTCAGCTAATAAGCAAATAAGAATTCTTCCCAAAATGTCAAACTATTCTTTTAATCACTTGCATCTTTATGCAAAACTGAAGCTGCAGCACAGAAGTCAATCAAACATATTATTACATTTGTACAGACGAAGCTCAGTTTTAACCCTAAATTGCTCAACCCTGAATAATTTTACACCTGGGACCAAATTTTCGATTGTGAAATGTATTGTTCATTCTGAAATCAATAGTCTGGCTGTTGGACGATCAGGCGGATCTCTGGTCGGTCAAATTTTGCAATTTTGTGGCTTTGCACAAGTTACTTCAGTGTGATGTTGCACAAACATATGCATAACAGAAATTCTTGCAAATTTTATTTGTTTCTTGTGAGTCAAGTCAAGAGAGGAATCTTGGATTCTGTGTGTTCATATGTGTGTGTGTGTGAAAGCAGAGAGGGATCAAGCCAGAGAACAACATTGAGCAATCAAGCAAGCTGAGGTAAGATCCAGGCTCTATTTCTTCCTAAGCTGCTAAAAATACCTGTCCGTATGAGAGCGGGCGGGTGGTCCGTGCTGCTGATACGGCGGCCGTGCCAGAGCTGCTTTCTCACCGGTGTTGTCTTTCAACAGTTGGCACAGAGCCCCCGAGCGGACCACCGGCCTCATACTGCTGAATCACTGCAGCGAGACTGTCGGCCTCTCGTTTCCACTCGGTGAACGAGGTTATGACTAATGTGAAGCATCCTCATGACAGAGGCCTCATCACAACCTGCTCCTGCAGCGTGGCAAAGACGTTAACAGGTGACAACAACTTCTCACTATCATGTAATTGTGTGTGTGTGTGTGTGTGTGTGTGTGCATTTGTGGAAATGGATGACAGCAAAGAAACTAAATGGTCCTTTAAAAAAAAAGCAACACACATAATGTTTAGGAGATTGGCCAGTTAGTGTTGATATGTTGTTAAATACTCATACGATATAATGAACTGATTTATTTGATCATCTTAAAATAACTTTTTTAAGAAATTGAAGGAAAATTGTTACAAAAATGCACTTGACCATGTGGTATTGAGGCCTGCAAAGTACTCTAAGAAATGACCTGGCTTATTTTAATGAAAATCAGATTGCTAAAGAAATGAGAAATCGCAGTGTTGACATACGACTACTAAACATTTAGAAAGGAAAATAAGTGGAATCAAAACCTCTGTGTGTAGATTTTCACATGTCCGACTTCAAGGGTTTCTAGTCGTGGTACCAAAAAAGACACAGCGGTAAACATGAGAGTAAACCAACACCACCACACCAGGAATAACAAAATGTTCCTTCAAACAACATTGCATCAGAATAATTTGAAAAATGCAACAGTCACATAAAAATTCTGAACATTGTGGCTTTAATAAAGTCACTGTACTTTTACTTGAGTAAAATATTCTAGTTCTTTCCCATCCATGATTGTGTATGTGTCACTGTGTGATAAAGCCACAGAGGCCTCGTTCCCTCCCCCGACAGCCATCATCATTATTCGGCACAATTTTGTCATTTAAAGCTCCTTCATAAGTGAAGAATTTTGGCTTCACCAAATCTCATATGCATTTCCCAAACAACATCAGAGAAACCAGAGAGAACCAAACATTTAAAAATGCATGAAAAGCACACAAAAGAAGAGAGAGATAGAAACAGAAAGAGGAAAAAAGCCTTAAAAGAGTGAAACTAATTAGGAGCTGAAAAGGGAGAGAAAGAGTGGTCTCATGTTTGAAACCACCAAACATGACCTCAACAAGATCCAAACGCTCATTAAAATGAATTAAAGTCATTAGAGGGCTTTCGGCTCTTTGTGAAGGAGACCACTGACCACCGATGGGGATGTAAACAGCACTGCTGGCGTACCGTTCATTACGTAAGTATGGCACGCAAACACGACTCACTCATCTGTCGACATTGTTTCGGTGAAACCACTGATTTAACTAGTTTGATGCATTCGACCTTAATTCATCAAGGAGACGTGCTTTTGCTGAGAAAGCACAAACTTTCCCAGCACTGTCACAGTGTGTGCAGTTCATGTGTCGTTTCCAACACGTCCTCATACCTGAACGACTGAACAGGCCAATGACTCAAAACAACACCTTACACAGCAAAACTACTCAGTTAGGTTTAGGAAAAGATCATGGTTTGGGTTGAAATAAGTACGTTAGATGTAACCTAAGTTGTGCTATGGACATCATTGAAGCTAAGTATGTTACATAAGTTAAAATAAGTCAACCTTGACCTTTGGTTTCGGACACAAACAGCAGCTTCCTGGATGAAAGTCTGGGTGTGTTTGACCTGTCCATCCACCCTGTGCTCCTCCATATGCACACTTCATACTATGTCACATGACTTCTACCTTTGCTCCCGCCATTACGACTATGGCCACTAGAGGACTTCACCTAAGGATGAACATAAATATGTGTCGTAATAAACTGCTTGCACAAACAACTTATAAGGTCATTTCTCTGCTGAGGACAGGCTGGTCATTTGTAGTTACACACTTTGACTCCTGAGAGCTGCACAGAGAAACAGCAGGACTTAATCATCTCACTCTCTGGCTCTCGTCATCCCTGAAGCGAACGTCTCCCAGAGTCACACTGTGAGCAAGATGATCAACAAGTCCCTGGAGCTCCATTCACTTCCTCCAGTGAGCGACCTGGGAAACTTGTGTTGACACGAGGACGCTCAAGAAGGTTCTTGCTGAGACGAGTCACGTCATCATTCTACACTGAAGACATTGCATCGCCCACCTACTTACTGGACACTTCAGCATTTTGGTAATTCTCTTTCTAATATTTGATTCCTTTTATTTTCACACTTCCTGTCACATTACTTCTTATTGCACACAATCCAGCACAGCCTCAAATGTACAACCCAACCTGCATTTCACTGCATGTACAGCATGAGTGGGTAACAAATGAAACTTGAATCTGTCTATTGCATAAGACAAAGATTGAAAACTTACATGTCATCTTGGAAAATTATAAGAATATATAAGTAACCATGGTATCAAAATTGTCACTGGAACCAGTTTCATGACGTCCGCACACATGCATCTATACAGAAGTTTAGATTCAAGCATTTTAAAGTATAGAAATATAAAGTAAACAAACCAGAAAGGGACTTCCCAGCACAGGTGAGGGGAAAATCCACCTGATCACCGAGGCTTTCGTATATATCCCCAAAAGCACTGGGCATTTAGTCGGCCAACTCCCCCAATCAAGGACCTTTCAGAGAACACACACACCAACAAGCAGTGCAAAACCGCACGCACCAGCAGACTGAGCAAGACTGTAACCGTCGAGTTTTAATCCGGAAAGCACCCAGCTGAGAATCGATCGAGGCCGACCAATCAGCGACCTGCGAGCGCTTTGCACGTTGACATGAACCTAAACCCTTCTTGAAACTTCTAAATCTCAACAACCTCTAAAGCTTCATTTCAGAGATATAAATCATGTTGTGGTTTATTCAGGAGCTGATTCTGGCAGAAGGTCGAGGAGAAATTCGACAGCGTACACATTTCTACAGCAGTCACCATGTTCTGGTTTGAAACTTTAACAAAAGACCCTGTTTTTGTCATATTTAAACTTGAAATTTGTTTTGTTGACAACGGCTTTCATTTGCAAATTAACCATGAAAGAACCATGTAATGAATTTAAAATCCATTTAAAAATAAAACCATTCCTTCCTCAATTACAGAAACATTTGCTTTGCCAGTCTGACAGCAGCGGCCCCATGCAACTCCCATAACATGGACACCTACACATGTATGTATGTATGTGTATCGGTATGGACATAATGTATAAACACGCACAGACCGCATGTTTAAAGTAGGTGCACACAGTAAGCCCACGCCCACCAGATGACAGATGATGAGTCTTTGTGGAGAGGAAATGAATCTGGATTAGTCGTAGCGACGGGCCTGTGAACGCCCAGTGTAAACACACCAACACCACACACACACACACACACACTCTCCATCTGTAATCAAAATCTGATGCCACAAGTTTTCAGCTGGGTCACTGACACACTCCTCTTATTACCCATTACTGAATCATGACATGCATATTTTTATGTGGTGTGTGCTTGATAATGTGTGTGTGTGTGTGTGTGTGTGTGTGTGTGTGTGTCTTATATTTGCTGTGTCATGAGCCACATGAGAATGACTGATCTTGGCAGGTACAGTTA
This sequence comes from Holacanthus passer, assembly GCA_025331565.1. Classification (NCBI taxonomy): domain Eukaryota; kingdom Metazoa; phylum Chordata; class Actinopteri; family Pomacanthidae; genus Holacanthus; species Holacanthus passer. The sequence goes on from JAFREQ010000027.1 coordinate 3,380,736, forward strand.
ACGTGAGGAAAAGGTGATGAAAGAGCGAAAGTCAAGGAAGGTTTACCAAAGAAGGCAAGAAAGATGGGCAGAGAGAACGAAAGAATGAGACGAACAGCGGTGAAGGGCAACAGTCACATCTGGCCAGAGTTAGTGTTTCAGAGTGGAATGGATGGATCGACAGGAGGTCTCACACACACACACACACACACATCCTTGCATGAATGTCCTCTCTTTTCCAAAATATCTCTGATGCACACACACACACTTTGACATTCCGACACACAGACACATTGCGTGAATCCTAAAAATCAACCTATAATCAATCCAGACTTCATCACAGTAACTAAAGCATGTAGTTACATCCAGCTCCCGGTCCCGTGTGCTCAGACAGTTTCCCTGAGGATTTTTCAGTTCAGCAGGAGTTCAGACAGAGATCAAGGTCAAGTCTTTGTATATTCCAGGAAACATTAAAACCTACCTCCGAATTAGTTGCCACTTATGAGAAATGCCAGGATAAAAACAAAAGGATTTTTCAGGCTCTGAACGCCGGCGGGTTCCTCGATTGATGTGTGATTGTTACTGCTAGGTTGGTTTTCACTGGTGTGTTAAGGCCTGAAGCCACATGAAAGATTTGGCCATAAAGTTAATTTGCCCCATTTGAAAGATGTGACATGCAATTTAACTCCTTAACATACAATTTGACCCTTTTTCCCCCATAAATGCAGTTTGAGGCATCTGCTACCATCTGTATACTGCCTCTACTGGTCATGTGTGTATTGCATTTTACATACACACAGCATTAATTTCTGAGGACGTGCACAACAAAAATTAGTACTTTCACTTAAGTTGCAACGGGGAGCGGAGTTGGACTCAATTGCAACACATGGAAAAATGGAGATGGTATTGTCCTTTATTTTAACACATAAGATGCAGCAGTAGGTGAGAAAACACTAGAGAGTTTCTGAGCTTCAGGGATCACAGGAAAATAGACGGGGAGTAGTTTCTTAAACTGGGATTGTCCAAAAGGTTAGCTCGAGAGTCTGACATCAATGATCGAGAAAGACAGTCTGGCAGTGGGTGAATGTACTGGGGTGGCTCATATAGGGTCCTGATTGCAGATGGAGTGCAGCTGGGTGCAGGGGTGTGTGATGAGGTGGGAGTGGCTGGTAGGTAAGGTGAGGCAGAGGGAGTATGGCAGGTGAGGAGTGACAAATATGACAGACACAGACACTGAACTCAGACATGACAGGACTAAGACGAGGCCGACAGACCTGAAAGAGCTACGACATGAACAGGACAGACATGACCACAGACGGAGACTGGACACAGGCAGGGAACTCAATTCACAGTTCGCTCTCAAAACATCAACAGTGAGCTTTAACTAAATTTGGGGATTTGAGGTTCCCATTGAAACAACTGAAATTCAGTATGATCACATTTATAAAATACATCATTTCTAATCATCATCAGATCAAAACTTTCAAAACTTTTTCACAATTGGATTTGAATAAAACATATTGTTTCATAATCCGTTTGAACCTTGATGTTGAAGTGTGACGTCCTGTAATCTGCAGAGAGACAATCGCAAAGTTAAAAAAAGCCCTGTGGAGTTTTCCTGCAAACAAAGTTTCTGTTTACATTCAGTGTTTCTCAGCAGAACGGACTGTTTATATTCCTGAGGTCCAACGAATGCAGTTCCTTCCTCATGAAACATCTGCAAAGTCAATTTTCTAACAATTTAAAATGCATTATTTACTGCATTGCTACGCTTCTCTGCATCTTTTTGCCACCAGCTGTAAATCAGCAGGAAAGCATGAAGCAGTCAGATCATTGGCTGCGTCGCGTCACCTGCCCGCTCAGTTACATGCATGTGCGTCTTCCTGTTTGTGCAAAACCAGCACACAATCATCATACCTTTAATAATGTTTAATCTGTACCAATTCCATTTTTTTTCAAGCTTATTAGAAATGCATGACACAATAATAGCTATAAACAATGGAAATGATTTCTTGGAGACATAAAGATGCAACAATTTACTGTATTACTACCTTAAGAACAAGATGTTTTAACCACAATGTTTTCCATGATACAAATGTACAAGAATGGCTTTACAAATAAAAAGTCTTGGCTGTTTGTCTTTGGATATGTGTGTTATGATATTCTGTTGAGAATTAGCATATCGTGTTGAATTATAACACTGAACCCAACAATGACCAGAACAAGCATAAAGATCCTTCACAGCTTTGAACACGTTTGGCTCATTTTGCCTTAAAGTAAGATGGATTTTTTTTCTTTTTACTACTTCCTCTTTCGGACAGTCCCACCTGCTGACGGACCGCCGGCCTGCCTCCTCCTGTGCCTGTCAAAGTCACGCAACACTTTACACACCGCAGACCAAAACACCTGCAAATCCCCTGAAGGGAATCATAAAACATCATCAGCAAACACCTGAGACAGACACTGTTACAGCAGCATCGTGAATCCCACCTGCGTGTGATCCGGCATCATGTGAAACCTGGATTATGTGAGCAAACAGAGCGAGAGCTGGGCGAGCAGGAGGAGGAGGAGGAGGAGGAGGTGTTGTAAACTTTTCGATACGCTGGACTCTTGTTAAAAGCTGTGAGAACTGATGCGTCCTGGTGTTTATAGCTGAGTGGAAAGAGGAAGGACAGACGCTCGTCCCACAAACACGAGGACGAGGTGATCTGTTTGGTTTGGTCACTCCAGCAACAAACACAGCTCGTTGATCCCTGAGGAAGCCGATTGGTCGACTTCTTGTCTGAGTAAAATTGCCAGATTCCACATTTATGCCAGAATTGGTCACATTAAAAACAGATGTTATTTTTAAAACTTCAACTTGGTCCAGACTTGTTAAACATCAATCTGGCTACGTTCTGAGTGATGGTTTACACTAATCCATCTCTTGGTGCTGTCACAGCAGAATTATGGGTACTTGTGTTTGAGGCTTTGCATTTTTCAAGAGTTGAGAGGTAAAAAGTGTTAAAACATGGACTATTTTTACAACCTCCATCACTCACAAATGTTTCTCATTATAGAAGATGAACTGGGCCTTGAGAGCACAATGATGCATGAAGCAGCAGGAGGTTTGGAAGCCGTGAAATTCACAAGAGTCGGCTTTAAGTGTGCGAGAAAAAAATGGGAAAAAATTACAGTATGAGCCAATTCTCCTGTTGCTTTTCCAAAAGTGGAAAGGTACTTCATGTCCAAAGATCTGTGTTATGACTTCAGGAAAACAAGAGCCCAACTGAAATCTCACATCCACATCTCTTGATTGCAGCCTTTATCCGAGTTGATTCAAGGCAGGAGTTGGCGACAGCTCGTGAAGTCTGAGCTGGGACCGAACCGAGAGCAAATGTTGTTCAGCCCTCGGGACAGAGAGGTAAGAGAGCCTCGTCAGCTTTTCGTCGGGGTCAGAGTTTGAGCTGCAGACGTAGTTTAGGGAGGGGTTTTTTTTTTTTTCTGATGTTCTTTTTTGGATGGTGGTGAGTAATCAGCCTTTGCACACTCCATTTCCAGATCCAAAATCACCATCACTGCTGGGACTTGGTGGAATGTGCCCCATATAAACATCAAATTGCAGAGTGTGTGTGTTTCTGTGTGTGCGTCCCTCCTCATGTGCAATCATGATAATCAGCACCTCGATCATATAAAGGCCCGGTGCTGTGATATGTTAATATGCAGTGATGACATTTCTCCTTCTCGCTGCCACAGCTGTTACAACAGCAGAGAAAAACAACCCCCTCTGTGTCCAGTATGCAACACATTCTTCCTCTCTCCTCCTCTGTTGTTCTTTTCCTTCTTTCTATCTCACATCTCTGCATCTGCGTGTTATTTACTTTTGCGAATGCCTGTGGCCTATCGGTTTGAATCCTCGAGTTTGGCATTTCGGTGAGAGAACCTGAGGCATATCAACCTCTGTCCTGATTGACAGGTCGTTGTGGTTGCAACTTGTCAATCACTCTGCTTTATCATCTGTTTTACTCTAAATGGGTTCATAATTTACTAAATGAACATCAGGCTGTATTTAAGAAGACTTGAAACTAGCAATTGGGACCATAAACCTATGAGGAAAATGTTTACTGATGTAACAAATCAAGTGAGAAGTCTAGTTATTTTCTCATAGACCTCTACTCAATCAGACTTCTTTTTGCAACCAGTGGAGTTGCCCCTGCTGGCCGTTAGAAAGAATGCACACTTCTCATGCAACTCTCAGCAACAATAACATTTGTAGAAGTTTATAACAGATAATAAATATTTTTTTTACAAGTTGTTTTAAAAAATTATATTACTATTACTATTACTACCAAACTCTGTGTGCACGTATGCAAACGCAGACGTCTGCAACCATCCGAATACTTGCCTGCTCCCTCGCTCCCTCATCTCACTCAGTTACTCAACCGCTCACTCATGCACTCCCACTCCCACTCGCTCTTTCTGCTTCGTCCTCTCTTCTTACCCCCAGCTCCACCTTCTTCTGTTTCACTTAACAAGACCCAAAGCAGAGCGGCAGAGGCGGTGGAGAAATGTGGAAATGTTCGGCCAGGTTTCAGAGCTTGTTCTCCTCCCTCCTCCCACCCTCTGTCCTCCACCTCCTGCCAACACAGCAGTGCTTCCAGCCAGATCCTGTGTAATTTAAACACACACACACACACTGCAGCTAATTAGACTCTCAATGATACAGCCATGCGTGTAAAGGGTCATTTGTGGTCATTTCATGTGTTGACAACACTCACAAAAGTACACACAGGCTCACATAAAGCTCACACACGACAGGCGCGAGCCGTCTTCCTCCCCCTGCTGAAACAGCGCTGCTCCGACTTCACCTTTTCCGGTCAAGACCGGCTGCACGTCTGGAACCTCTCGGCCCGACAGGACTGACCGAAGCCCGGGGAGAGAGAGCACAGACCGTGGGCGTCCAGTGGAGAACCAGAGAGAGAGAGAGAGAGAGAGAGAGGCAGACAAAAATACTTCACTTTAAATGACCCTCAAACATATGATGAGGCCCAAGACCTGGAAGGTTTCCAATGAGAGTCAGCATCTTTACAACATGCAGACAAAGGAGAGGGAGGTCATTTATAAAATCAGAGTATATGATGTTTTTAAAAGAAAACCTGCAGAAACCTGGGCCTCAGTGATTCAGAACTGATGGATGCTGCTGTGGATGAAGATGAAGAACGGAGAACAACATTGCAGGGTTGCCAACTCTGGCCATGTCACACACATTTACACCATCAGTGTCGCGCTGTCCAAACATCTCTCAGACCAAAACGCTGCAACAGCGACAGACATAAACAGGTTTGTACTATGGTCAACGTTTTTCTGGTATAGTAATGGTTAAACCAAGCGAATGTTGGTTCCATATCATAAACCCAGATTCTATGACTACAGGCTCTAAAATTACTCTGATTGGTCTGATGACTTTCATGTTTTAACTGGACAGGTACCATTGGTCATTTGTCTGATTTTGTGAATATGTCAGGTGTTATAATCACATTGTAATAAACTGGAAATTTCCCTTTAATGGAGTTTTCATTTGTGGCAGATTATTTGATGAATGAAAGAAGAAGAAGAGGAAGAAGAAAAAAAATGCTTCCAACAGGAAGAGGAAAAAGTAAAACTTTGTCTGTGTGACAAAAAGCAGTATGATTTAAGAAAAACATGGTTTTAATTAGAATAAATCGGCATTAGATAGAAGCGACTACTGGCCTCAGCATGGTCTCATTTATGTGGCCCAACAAAACAATAGATGTAAATAAAAAGAGTTTGCGGCTTCATATCTGTTTATACTGTTTACCACCAAATGGCATTTGACTGTAAGAGAACAGGGATTAGAAAATAAACCAAATCATTCCAAATTCAACAATTCTACATTATGTATGACGCTGTGGTAAACAATCACATTTCATGAATCTCTCATGAACGACAGATGAAGCAGTTTCGTTTCGGCCGAGCAGAAACTCCACAGCTTCGGCCAGAAAAAGGTGCTCTGTAACTTCTTATTTTATCCACTTGGAAGAGACGAGTGGCATTCGGTCGCCCATTTCCACATCATCAGTACCACAGTCATTACTCTCTGGGTTTTTAGTATTTTTGGTCGACTTTCCGCTGTGAAGTCGCCATAAGGCAAAGTAAGGCACGTTTATGTGTATAGCACTCAACAACATGGCAATTCAAAGTGCTTTACATAGGACATGAAAGGCATTAAGAAAAGAAACACCAGGCAATATAAACACATTTAAACAGGATTTAAAAGAGCAAAATAAATAAAAGCTAAAATTAGGGCAAAATGGGATAAAATGGATAAAACAGGAGAATAAAAATTACAGTGCAGAGCAAGACATGAATAAATAGGCCCAGATACAATTTAATCAAAGGCAGTGGCAAACAGAAAAGACTTGAAGATTTAAAAGAAAAGAGTTGGAGCGGACGTGTGAGAAAGAGCTGCTCTCGTTTGAATGTGTGTGTCTTTGTGTCTCTGCAGAGCAACATGCTACAAACGTCCTCTTGTGAGAAATAATGCATCAGTTTTAGAGGAGCGAATGAATGCATTCAACAGCTACTACCTTTGAGCAAGGCACTTGACCCCCAGCAGGTCGAGTGGACCCACCACATACAGTAGCTCCCAGGTGTGAATGTGTGTGACTGTAAATGTAAAGCAGGATGTCTCTCAGAAAGCCACCGTCTGTGCTCAGTCAGCTTGACGTGCAGCGGCTGCAGCCTCGCACGTCTCGCCTCCCCGACACGACGCCCCTCTGGACCTGGACCCGCTTGTGCTTACACTGTGGTGTCAACATCTGTGTACATTTCAGGCAAACAAACGCGGCGGCGAGCTCTCGGCGGAGCCCAGATGAAGGCGGGCGTCTGCTGCAAATCTGACAGGAGAGGAGAGCGAGAGCAGGACCCTCTTAACCTCAGCTCGTACTGCTTCTATAGAGCCATGCACGCTCTGACGGAGTCTACGGTGGGAAGGCCGCAAGCTTGAAACACTCACACCCTCCATTTACACCAATGACATTTAGAGTGGTCTTTAGGAGGAAACACACACACGCGCCCACGCAATCGTGTACACACCGAATGGTAGGCTAAACACCGAAACCACAACTGCTCGGAGTGTTTGTGTTTTCTGTGCCATAGTGACGAGAGAGGCCAGAGAGGACTGGTAGTCACACCACAGTCTAAACATCACGGTCATGGAAGGCAGAGGAGGATGCAGACTCATTATGCATCTCAGATACCAAGCATCTGACTCTGTTTAACCGTGTACTGACGTTCTGTTGTGTGGTGGCTGTTATCAGCAAAGAGGAGTAGAAGGAGTAGGAGTAGTTTGACAATGTCAGTTTACCTTAATATGAGTAACTGTGTATTTTCTGACTTAACTGCATCAAAAGTTGACATTAGGATAAGCCACAAACCTGTGGTTGAAAAAAATATCAGACGTCAGCGATAAGGACGTGAAAAGAAATCGGTGAATAATCCAAATCAGGGCTCTGTTCTCCGTGTGATTTAGCTCACAATGTCCTGATAGTTGAGCTGGTTTACGAGCAGGTTTGTATGTTTGAATCCAGGCTGAATCCTGAACTCTTAACCAGGCTACCTGTGTAATATATATGAAACTGTTGTACTGACAGAAATCATCAGTTCTGTGGAATAACGGTTTTGTGTAATGGATTATAGTCTATTTATATTAATGTTGAGCTTCTTTCCTTGAAGTTGTAAATAGTCTGAGATTTGACTTTCCTCTAGTTTAAAGTCGCCTCCACTCAAAATGTGTTTCACTTCACTTGGATGTTTGACCTTCACTGTGCCAACTGATGCATGTTCAGGGTTTAACTGGGTGGAAAAAAAAACATAAATTTTTATTCAAAGTATTTTATTAGTTTTAAAACATGTCTGGAGGGGGATCCTTAAGGGTGTATTAAGAAGAGGTTTGACTTTCCTTTATTTTAAGGTAAATGAGAGGATGGTGCTTTAAGGGACGGCTGCACTTCGGTACATTTATTTCTCAGGTCAAATGAGGCAAAGCAAACAAAAAAGCAGTCTTATTGTGCATCATGACATATTACATCTTCATGGTCATTTTTTTGTGAAAGCTCCTATCTGATTTAGGAGCTTACATATTATTATTTTATGAGGTGATAATGATGATCAAAGTTACAAGGCAGAGTGATTAAAGACAGAGAAAGCAGATATGTTTTTCTAAATCAATAAAAAAAAAAAAAAGCAATATCATGCCCCAAAATGGATTATTTGATCATGGAGTATTGTTGGAATCAAAATCCATGTAGATAAAAACAACTCTAGAGGAATGAACAACCAAATATATCACACAGTCTCAGATGTGACCATTAATGGAGATGAGCGGGGATAACGTTGATCATTAAGATTTCGATGATGTGACCAGCCAAGTCGTAGAAAACTTAAAACAGAACATGATTTGTGCCGGAGATGATAACAGAGGATGAGTCTCTGTAAAGATTATAAAGCAGATAAAGTTATGACAGAACTTTAGTCATTCTCCTTGAGTAATTTATCCGACCACTAATCTTAAATATAAATACTTTATCGCTTTCTTGATGAATACTTGAAGGTGACTGTGAGGTCTTGTCCAAGTTGCATCATGTGAAACCTCCTCAATCATCCACAACATTAAAGTCATGCGCACGTCTGAGTTTCAGCTGAGTTTAGTTAAAATATTGTTTTAATGTTCATGTGCACATTCATTCAATGATAAAACTGCACATGCTGGCGCCCTGGACGTGACGGATGTGTGTTGGTGAGCTTCGTTTTTCCCGCTAACTATAACTCAATGACTGTCCAGGACACGACAAGTCAGAGGTAAAAGGTCATTGTGAGGGTTACAAGGTTGTTTAAGGCCACATGGCCCTGTACAGCCTGTGTGCTTCCCACGCCCAGCGATGCTGTGTTTATTCAAAATGACCCAAAAATGTGAAGTTGGTGAAGACAAATAACTTGAATTCAAAACATCACCACAGTCTTTTTCTACATGAAGGAGCGGCGTGGTGAATGTGGTCGGAACGATTCTTCGACTGGCACACGCCTTTGCCAGTCATCTGCACTCCAGACCCAGTTCTCTGTAGGTGATTGCGACCTTTGACCTCCCAGTTTGCAACAGAAAAAGAAGAAACCACGTCGACAAGATTCTCTATAATATGAATGTGTTTTCTTGATTTAAGAAACATACAAACGTGATCATTGTGAAGAGGGATATGGACACTTCCTGCCAGGTCAAACCCTGTCAGCAACTTAAACATTTATACATGCCCGACCGCCAAATGACAGAGCTCAGATACCAAAATGAGAAAGCAGGAGGGCTGTATTTTTACCGGCCATTCTGACACCTTTGTCTCAAATAATCTATTCACAATAACACAAAGTGACTCTATTTCCCTTCCAAGTAATTATAGCCTCTCGTGTCTTTGCGTGCTCCTTTAATTAAAGACAAAGCGTGGGCAAAAGAGGAAGATTCCCATCCATTCTGAGCGTTGGTTAGACTGGCACATTGCTTCATTCAGTCCAGTAATTATCACCAGAAAATGGAGGGAAGCCCAAAACAGAATGATGGTGTTACTGGAATAGACAGAAATGACTTTCCTTTCTTGAAAAACATGCCTTTTTTTGTCCTTTATTTACCCGTAAAGTGTTTCTTTCGAGGACTGTAGTGCTGTTTTGAGAACACTTCACACTTCACATTATAATCTAACGTCCAAATCCGAGCTCAGATCTTGCTTCTGTGCAAAGTTTTCCAGGCTGTCGATGGCATTCAACCAGCAACCTCCTGGTCAAATCCTACTTTCTTCAGACGTTTGACTCTTTCACTTATTCATAGACCCTAAAAGTGAGTTGAACAGCTGACAGAACAAAAGCACAGAACTTAAATCACTTTTCTGGATAACAACCATGGGAGCGTTGAGAATCTTTGGGAATCTCACAATTCGATTTGATTTTAATTCTTGCCGTCGCCATTCAATTCAGATTCGATTCTTGATTCAAAACCAATTCTTGATTCAGCAAACAGAAAAGATTAGTTTCAGGCTCTTATTCCAGTGCTTTGTAACCAAAGTATTGACTCATCTTTCCAGACAACTAAACTATATAATGAATCATAACTGAAGCTAATTAATCTTGATCTTGGAGTTGAAGCAGTTAAAGCAGGTCATCTACTAACTGTGCTGCACAATTATAAGAATAATGAATTGAAAGTGTAATTTACCAACATCTCTGGAGAAATATCATCGTCAGCTGGTGTGTGTGCTCTGTGGGGAACCTTTCGATGCAGTGTGTCGATCGGCCGATCTCGTTTGTTAATGCTGGAGTTCAGTTCTCCACTTATTTATATCTTGCAAAGTTAATTATAAAGTTTTTAAATCCAAAATGACTTTTTTTTGTTTTCCAGTAAGATAGCGCTGCAAAGTACAAAAAAATCAAGTTTTGGAATCTGTGAACAGACTTGATTTTTCCACCAACTCCTAATTGGAGCTGCTGGAGACAAGTCAAGAATATCTGTATCTCAGATCATTCAAATCCAGAAGAAATGGTTCCACAGAGTTAAAAACTCGCTTGGTTCGTCTCTTTGTTCCAGTTCAACTAAATGAGTTTAATATGAGTCAAGAGGAAAAACTCAATTTCATTTCTCTCCCATCCATTAAAGATTCTATCAGAGACATTTATAGGAACTCAGCAAACTCACCAAAATGGCCACGAACTTCTCTCTCTGCATGTCTTTCATTGCTTTTGCCTGATAGTGTTACTTTTAAACAAATAGTTTCACAGTCTCAAAGTGTGTCCTTCCAGCTTCAGTCAGATTTTCTTCCGTTAGTCTTTGCCAACTTTTACCCTTTTGTCTGTTTTCTTTTTCTTCTTTTCCTCAATACAAGCACTCGCTTCTTGCCAGACGATCATTATAAATAATTTGTTCTTAATTGAATGTCTTGTTTAAATAAAGGTTGAATAAGCCTTTTAAAAAAGACTTGAGAACCACACCTGCAGCATGGGAACAATCAGGCGGGGCTGGGTTGCGTTCCTGAGCCAACAGAACAGTGCTGGCAGATCGCAGCGATGATAAATCAAACAGACCCCTCCCTCCTGGTCAGCTACAACATTTCTCTGCAGCCTGTCTTCACTTTTCTCTGCCAAAGGACGTCTGTGATTACACTGTCTATCTGCTACAATGGATGAATTTTTAACGCAGCCAGAGCAATAAAAGAGATGATCTTCTTTTCTTGTTGAGGCTTAATGACAGCTCAGAATTTCACAACGCATAAATAAGATTTAAAATGAATTTCATTTATGGGGAATCCTCAGTTCTGATTGGCTGGAGAGGATTGTTTCTGAAAAGGCACCCAGCTAAAAGGGTGTATATTAAATAAGTGGTTCAAAGTGGTTGGCAAAACCACCATTTATCTTAAAGGAATAGTTCAACATTTTGAAATCAAATTAGTTTTCTTGATGAGAGTTAGATGAGAAGATAAGAAGCTGGAGCCAGAAGAGGAGGAAACACTGGAAACAGAGGGAAACATATCACGGCTATGAAGAAAAATCTGCATCCCATCATCCCTGAAATACAATTAACACATTATATCTCAAGTTTTTTAGTTTCCATTCAGTAGCTGCTCATCGTCGACTATACTGAAATCTGAATTGTGTTCACTCTGCCTTTCTTCGTCCTCCAAAAACCCACCATCCCACCTTGGAACAGTAGTTAGATTCACCATAAGTGGCTGCAGTTAGTAATAATAATCCACGCTGTGCTTGCTGCTGACCACGCTGGCTGATTTATAGCGGGGGTTGTTTTGCCGCGAGGCTGACAGGAGCCACCAGAGGAGACCGGCCAGGGGAGCGAGTGGGTGGGAGACACAGCAGGGGACATTTTCCTTCACTGAATGATTAGTGCAGTTCAGTCTGGTCGGCTTCTCTCAGGGGCTGTGAACGACACTCAGGTCCTGACACGTGCAGGGGGGCGTGGAGAAATCATACGTGCACATGTGTTTGTGTTTACATGAACGATTACATGAAAAATACAGCAGGACAGTTTAAAAGCAGACACGTGAACTTCAGGACACTGTACCACAAAGTACACCGGCACAAGTATAATCCACACTGAATACTACACATACATATAATCATGGTTACTTTAAAATATGTGTATTTCAAATCACTTTGTTACTTCCTGTTTTTCATAAGACACAGAACAACATACTGAATTAGAAAAATTACAAAATTTACACAGATGATCTTCTTACATCCCTCAAAGTTTCACCTCTCAATCCTCTAATTCATACAACTATTACTTATCCAACTATACTATTTAACGACCAAACCACTGTTTTGCATGTTCTTTTTGCCTATTTACAACAATCTGCATATAAACCATTAATAAACCATGTTGTATTTTTTGTCTCCAATTCATTTCTGTCAGGAATCTTTTCGTTAAATATGCCATTGTCGTGAGGAAATGCAGAGCACTTTCAGTTCAGCTTGTCCTTAAACTGCAGGCTTCAAATCTGCTATTGGATTTTGTCACACAAAAAATAAATCCAAAAGTCTAAAGTTACATGGCCTGACTCTGTAATGACCAGCAAACAGTACACTAATCAGAATTTGGAGCTAAAGAGCTACTGGTATAATAATTGAAGTACCAGAAACAGTGACATCATGTTTTTGTATTTAGATTAAATTGCAGGTATAAAACTCTGGATCTAATGAACATACACATTTCATAAACACACACAAACACAGCTGCCCCGGTTCTGTTCCAAATCATTTCAGCACATTTTGTTTTTGGCTAAACCGATGCTCTCCCAGAGGCTGCCTGCTTAAACGGCTGCTGCTTTTATATAACAATTATCAGATCCGGGAACCCGTTATTTCACCCCGATATTTCTCCTCTAACAGCAGGACTATAAATCTACCCAAACCTCAAAATGTATGTTTTTTCAGGCAGGCAAATTGGTAGCCGGGTTGAAAGCGAGCAGGCTCCTCAGTCAGCGTTACAAATCTGAGGAAAATGTCTGAAAAGCATTAGCAGGCATGAGGTCACCCGTTTGTGTGCTATATGTCATGGTGTTTCTGCAGTTGGGCGAGAGCGGGAGGACTGAGGCCAGAACGTCGGCCAACGAGCTCTGGATTGATATGGAAAGACCATATGGAACACATTTGGCAATCTGGTAACCTGATACTAAATCTGGGGTCAGCCTTTTAATAGCCAGTGAGGCAGAGAACATCTCCTTGACCCCTTGAGATGGACGTAAATATACATCCATGCACACACTCACACACACACACACACACCGCTGATCGGCCCACATGCATGTGGCAGTGATCTGGAACCCTAATTAGCTGAGGATGGGGGTGGTGGAAGGAAGGGGAGGGTGAAATTGGACCAGAGGTTGCTCTGATTGAGGGGAAATGGGAAACAGGCTGGAACCAATGTTACTCTTATGCCTTACACACACTCACACACACACGATGTGCAGCTGAATGATGGTTACTGGATCAGTAATGAAATATCTCCAAGTTGGCCCACTGCTTGGCGCAGATCTATCCCCTGTGATTATGGCCTCGAGTCCCTGGATGCCAATATCCGTTGGTCCAAAAAAATGTGAGTTTGGAGGCTGTGATTACAGAATGAATCACCGACTAATCTGATTTGGATTACTCACTCTTGCCGCTCTCCCCGTGCTGTGCAGGCTCAAAGCGCTCGGATGACTGGTTTAATCAGCCAGATCCTAAACCTTTTATATCATTTAGAAGCTGACACTTTTATCTAGAGAAATTACATGTATAACAAATAAAGAGGTCGAGGTCAGACCTTAATGTGAGGTTCTCTGGAAGGACGCGTTGGCAGCAGTCGGGCCTTGTGGTTCGGTAGATGAGTAGAGCCAAGTTTAAGATCCATCAAAGCAAGTGTTCGTCCTGCTGAAGTGTCTTTTAACATTACAGTGATGTCTCCCAGCACAAGGCAAGTTGTTCTGCCGCCAACCTGGAAAGACAAAATATTCATAGAGCAGAGAACCATCAAAAATAGGGCACCGTAAAATAATATGATCAGTGTTAAGATAATAAAGACGAAACATAAAAGAATGACCTTTTGAGTTTGAGTTTTTAAAGACAGTTAAGCATTGAATGGCTGTAGAGATTGAACTTGAGATGCTCAGTACATGAAGGCACGAATCTCTATCACAGAGTCTTCAAACTAAACTGATTAAACTGAATCATCACTGTCACTGACTGAAAGAGTAGCTTTTATCAGATCAGTGGAGAACAGAGAGTTCAACGCACTGCAACACGTGCACAATGCAAAACACAAGCAAATTAAGAAAAACACATGTTCCATTTCCCATTTTCTAAATATGATCTAAACTGTTTTCCCTCCTGTGTGTTATGGCGTAAGTACACGTACGTTTTAAGTAAATTATATATTTTTTCATCTCTGAAACGGGTCCAAAATAAAGTTTGCCAGGTGAAAAAAATTTTTTGTCATTATAATTTTTGGGTTTGTTGCTGATGTGAATTTCCCCACTGAGGGACAATTAAAGGAATATCTTATCATATCGTAATCCTCATTTTGGCCACAAGAAGTGAACCGCTAGCCCACAAAGTGTTCACGAAGTCCCCTGCGCAGATACTCATAGAACTAGAGTTACATCCATGTAACCACTTTCTTTTCATTCAGTGTAATAAAACAAATGTAATTAACGAACAACAAAGACAACCTCCAGTGTGTTCACTGATTTGTAATTAAGAGCGGGCCCAGCAGGGGTCAAACCCCAAACACCGACCACAGACCGTGATGCTGGAGACGAAACCACACTGCTGAGAACCGAGTCAGCACTTTGCAGCTCGTAGAGATAAAATGATTTATTTAAGTGTTTTGTACATCCACATAAAAATTCCTGCGTGCAGAGTTTCTGGTTCGAGCGCGACTCACTTGTTAAAAGGATTATTCGCCATCCAGGTCTCGGCCCCCGCCTCACGTCCCTCCTGGGACGAGGAGCTTTTTGCCCCCCATCTATAACCTCAAGTGTCCTCCTCAATACTCCGCCGGCCCAGTGGGAACGCAGCAGACAAATCCCAGGCTTAGAGCTCTCCACATAAAACAAACCCCTGTTCCCAGCGGACGGACCGACAGCACCAGCGAATAATCCTGGTAAACCAGGCTTAGAATGGGTTGCTTCCAGGCATGGAGGGCACTAAATCTCTCACACTGTCAACAGCTGTGAGACGTCCACAGAGTCATTCTCTTTAAATGTGCTCTGAAGGTTCCCGTCAGTCACTGCAGGGCTGTAATTACAGTATATATTGGGACGAGGGACCCCCTGGTGTGCACAATAACCATTAGCAAATGTAATCATAATCATAACTTAACTTAAAAACATTATTGTTACTACTGATTCTCATATCACAGCGGAGGCCATTGTTTGACTGCTGCGGTTACAATCAACGTCAAACACTGTGCTGTCTCGCTACTTCATTACTTCCAAATGCATTGAAACGTTATCTTGGCTGTATCACTGTTGACATGCGACATAAAATAAATTCCATGCATTAGCTAACAGCTCATATCCACCCGGAGTATATTCCACTCAATGGCTTTGTGTGAAGTTACTAACATTAATGTTCCCATCAGTTGTCGATGGGACTCTTATTAGTGTAAAACTTCAGCCAGGACATGAATAAAAATGTGACGTTGATAATATTTTGCTAGAAATTGCATGGAGTGGAACAACAGAGGAGAAGAGATGATTGCAGAGATTAAAGACCTACTTGTATATATGTAAATAAAAACAATACTTTGCTAAACCTCAACCACAACATCAGGACTTGTCTTCATATGGCATAGATTTCTGAACAATTACAGATAATGAAACAAGAAAAAAAAAATCTAATACAGTAAAAAACAAACAGTAAATAAAAAGTCCATTCCATTTTCAAATATTTCAAAATGGCAGGAAATGAGTTTTGAAGTTCTTCGTTGGTCCCCCACATGTTGACTCCACGGCTGTGGCCTTGACTCTCTGCCTTTCTGGCCCGACAGACAGCTTCTCGAGCTCTAAATATAATTATCCATCAGTCTGCAATAGTAACACAAGAGCGGCCTACGAGTCCAATTACCCTCCACACTCTGCTGTTAACCTTTTTGTGCTTCCTCCGTGAGAAGATGTGAGGTTTGTTTGGACTGTAAAGCCAAAGGAGAAAGTCTATTATCACTCCCCATGATGCCTACTGACTTTTCCCAGTTACTCCCAGCAACCAGCTGTCAGTCACACATGATTGACAGACAGAAGCTTTTATCTGTTTGTATAGCTGAGGGTCTATATGGGTTTGTGCCTTTATGGCCAGACGAGGTCAAATGATGTCTTTAATGTCTTTTACCTCTGTCCAACATTTAATTGCCTTCTATTGACTTTGGTGAAGTCTGGCTGTCTGGGTCAAAATCTGCCACTTAATCATGTTGTAAAGGTTTTTGTTGTCTGTCTGTTCCCATTCAGCATTTGACATAATGTGTAGCTCTGCATTTCTATACAATGTTGAATTGAATTGAATGAAAGCCTTGTATCTCTTCACTGTCAGCTTTTCACGAACTTGTTTTTAGTTTGGTGCTAATCTTGGTTTTGAAACTGTTTCATCAAGCCAAAAGGGTCAAAGGTTATTTGTACCCTCAGATGAACATGTATTCCATTATAATATAAATAAATAAAATATGATAATGATTTATATATGAAATAAATTGAGCGATGCTGCAGAATAAAGTCTGATTTAAAATCAAAGTGTTTTTTCCACCACTGACAAAAAATATAAATAAAAAAACTCACTACATCCTTGATGTAATTCTAAACTATAAGCAATTCTGAACATATGGATCCCATTTTTTTTGTTTAAATATAACACAAAGTATAATCATGAATCTACGAGATGTTGAGATTATAGAAAATGTAGCTGAAGCACACAGGAAGAAGATTAAAGCTGAACCTGCCTCCATGAGCGTCTTTCATTCTTCAGCTCTGATGTATAACACATGGACGTTTCTATTAAAATACAGTATCAGCCGGAAGATCTTAATAACCAACAGGCAGCACAGGATGTGTGAACATAACATACAGACATATTTGAGTTGCTTTATAGACGACCAAAAAGCTTTGGCTTGTGTAAATCATGACTGTCACTGAAACTATATGAAGGTTACACAGTGGTACCAGCCATCCTATAATTTATTCACTCCAGTCGGCAAAATAGAGCTGTTGTTGTTGTTTTTGTAGTCATGCTAACCATCATCACGCCACTCTTCTACAGCCAAGTTCGCATAGTGAACATATGGAGGTTTGCATGCCGTGATTTTTCACTTCTGCATGCAGAGTTTCATTGTTAATGGACGCACATTTATCAGACCCACATGCACATTCAGTTCAATCATTAATACATGAACCCTTATGAATGTATTGTTCAATCATGGTAATGTTTTGCATGAGCTGTCGTCCATATTACAGGAAGTGAAAGCTTCCAATGGGCTTTATAGCAGAGGGTTTTTTTTTCTGTTGTCCTGACCAGAAGGATATTATAGCTTCATCCGCTCGTCAAACTTGTAAACTTTGACACCTGCTTTGACGCCAGGTGGAGGCGACTGTGATGATCACTCACTGATGAACTCTGATCTAACTTCCACTGGTCCGCAGCCCTGTTTATGCTCACTGCACTGATGACAATGCACAATGTCTTAATGGCTCCACACCAAAGTTGTGTCAATTGCAATTTTAGGTGTGTATAGACATTTTGAAAGAATGAAGCAAACACTAAGTGATGCTCTACAAACATCCTCAGTTTCTCCTGTATTTAAGCTTTGACTCATGTGCAGGACAATGTACAGTCCTACATACAACTGTTACTTCATATCAAGTCATAACTCTCTCCTGGGAGGCACCGCAAGCATTGTTTGTGAAGACTGACCACTTTGAGTCTGAGCACCGTTGGAAAACCCCGTCTGAAGCAACGCTCTCGATGACCCTCGCAAAAGCTCGTGTTCAGACGCTGCACACGGTGATGAAGTGGGTGGATGAGCACGCTGAACAGTCAGAAGGCTGGAGTGTGTGAGTGTTGAGGAAAGTCTGGGTGTAGGACTGAACAAAAGCAAATCATATTTCTGACTCATTACTGACTCACAGCTCCATCTATTGGTGACTTTTAGTATTGCAACATAAATGCTAAACCAGACTTTCAAAATCTCAAATGAATGAATGAAAATAGAATAAAAACATACAATTTTGAATGTTTTATCATTTAATTTAATTACGTGTTTGCACAGTTTTGTTACCAAACAGGTACAACAAATCATACTGAGCACAACCAAGTTTGACCGAGAGAGTTGCGAATTCCTTTTCTCTACTTGTTTTTATTGCTAAAATACTGAAATATTTTTGCCAACACATTTCACAGAACAGGATGTTTAGTGTATTTTGGAAATTTAGGATTGAGTTAAAAACAAACAAAAATTCTCTACCGTTTTTCCTAAAACCCATACGACGTTGTTATTTATCCAATTACCATTAAAAGTGTGTTTAATTCTTTTTATTCTGGATTGTATAGTGACTGCAGACTAGAAATGAGGCGTTGGTCATAGTGTCACATTCAGACAAGAGGGTGACTGCATAGGATGTGTAGTTGAAATATCAGTGGTACAAGAAAATCATAAAGGTTTATCTTATCTTATCTTAGTTCATCCTCTCTTCTGAATATTTAAGCTGACCTTTAATTCTTGTCTGACATCTGGCTCATCTTACTTGATTTGATTAAACAGAAAGTTAGTCTCTGTAGAGCACTTTGTGACTCAATGAGCAGCGCAGTTTCACAGTAAACAGGGAGGAGAGTTACACTACAATAGTCCTCTGTAGTCGCCATCTTGTTCCTCTTCCAGCAGTTCTTGAGTTTCTCGGCTCAGCACCTGTCTGTGGTGACGGCCAGTGGGTGTGTGGGTGGACCTGGCGTCGCCGTGGCCTGTTTGCCAACCGCAGCTTCAACAATGTGTGACTGTGTCAACACAAATACCACTCTGCCTCTCTCTTCCTCCTCCTCACTTGATCCCCAAAGCAGGAGGAGACAGCATGGAGACCCAGTCAGTGCATTTCTTTTCTTCTTTTAGCAATGTTTACCGTGGTTTTCCACCTGGAGAGGGAAGAAAGGAAGTTAAAAGTCTGACATATAACTGGCGATGTTTCTTGTGGGCAGACAGGGCCACAGCCAGGATTTAAAAAAACTGCAGTCAAGAGTATGAGGTGCCTCAGTGCAACCACCCCCTCCCCTAAGAAGTCTGACTATCCAGATTTTTTACATCAGTGGAACTGCAACAATGGATTTTTATCTCCCTGCAAGGTCAGGAACAGTTTTAGTGGAGAAACACCAAATGTTGGTATTTTATGTCATGTTTCTGGCCTAAAACAGCCCAATTTAAGGATTTTGACTCAATCTGAACCAGGCTTAAAAAACTCAAAACTCATTGTAGAATATGAACTCCTTTGTGCAATAAAAGACCGACATTTCCTGAAACAGTATCCAGGACATGACCTTGGTGTTGTTAGCTCCAGAGTCCTACAAGGACTTCAGTCAATATTTGTTGTTTTAAAATGTGTTTGACTTGACTTGAGATGTGACTGCAGAGATGGTAGTAAATTTGCCATTTCAACAGTACTGCTGAATGTAAGGTTTATGTTTTCAGTGTGCCATGGATGGTCAGATGTTCTGTGTCTGTTTGAAGCTCCCACCTGCAGCCTGTCAGCTAAACAATTTCTTTAGTTTGGAGAAGAAGCCTCCTTCTTCTTCCTGCTGCTGCTTGTCCTGTCCCTCCTCTGAGCTGGTCGACTTTGAACCAGAACCTGAAGTGCTGCTGCCCCCTCCTGGACACAAACACACAGTGCATCAGCTCAACTACCAACATGGCTGCAGTTCACAGGGACTGGCTGACTATCTGTGCCTGTGTGTGTCTCTGCATATGAGGATGAAGTTTTCACTGAATGGTGGAGCTGAACTCTTAACGCTGACCTGCAGAGCGATCGACACCATTGACAGTTCCCGGGACATCTGTCTCCTCTTCAGCATAAGACAACAACAGAGAGCGCTGCCTACCAGTCAGTTTCCTGCAGGAACAAGAGGCCAGAAACACAATTTAATGACACAACCTGTATCATGTGTGACTGTTGCCACCTCATCTTGTAAGAATACAATAATCTGATTTATTGCCAAAAAATGTACCAAAAGAAAAAAATAATATATACATATGGATAAATAAGAATACATAAAAATTACACAATAAAAGTATTTAATATATATACAGAATATATTTTCAGCAAATAGAGTTGTCATATGAGAGGCAGACTTACTGGGTAGTCTGACATACATTTATAACATATTTCTTAGTCTTAAGAAGTCTTACTTTGGCACTCTGATCTTGATGTGAACGAAGTGATCTCCGTAACTGTAGCTGTTCATCTTCCGAATGCCTTTCCCCTGCAGCCGGATCACCTGATCAGCCTGACAACTGGGAGGAACCTGAAAACAAAGATGACAATGAAACAGAGAGAACAGAAATTCCCTTCACTGAAATTCAGGAATGTTGAATTATTACAGAAAAAGATCCAGAACCAGAATCCAGTACCAGACACATATGAGGTGTGGTGTAGGCATGATAGACTGAACTCACACACTTTCAACTGTGACTCTGAATAAACAAGTGTCAGTGGGCAGCGTATTCTGAGCAGGAAGAACAGCCTCAAAATCAACATTATAATTCTATTTTGTCCATATGGTGCAGCCTTTCTTCTTACTCACCACTATACTGATGGTTTCATAGAGACCCTGTGCTGTGGCTGTGCCCCCCAGGATGGCCTGAGCTACAGAGATGAACACGTCTGAGTGGATGTTTATCCCATTACGCCTGAACACTGGGCTTCTCTGGACCTGGACAGAGCCATTTCAGATAGAGCACTTCAAACACCAACACTACTCCAGTACATTTGTAGAATTCACTAACACCTTAAATGCTTACAAAAAAAAAAAAAAAAAAAAACATACCCGGAATGTAATGAGGATTTCTCTTTTTCCTAGTGACATGCGCACCGTCTGACCGTCTTCCACTCCTGTGAGAAAATGTCACAAAAATTATTTTTGCATAGATGTATTTGTCATTATGTTAAAAACACTTTTCAAAATCCAAGTCAACAGCAATTTAAGCAGCTTTATATAGACTGACAATTTGGCACAAGTTTATATATACTGAGGTATGTGAGGTATAGATATTGTTCTTTTTCAAATAGATCTGTGAATTTTCCTCCACTTTCATCCCTCAGTTGTGAGCACCTACCAGCAGGTACAGGTACAGTGACCGTCTGCCTCTTCTTGGCCTGGCCTGAACCTCGACACAGTGCACAGGGCGTGTTTATGATCGAACCCTTCCCACCGCAGCGTCGACAGGTGGTGCGCATCATGAAAGGACCAGTGTTGACTGACTCCTGCAGGGGGCGACACAGACAGTAATGTGGCTCATTATTAGTACAGTGGTACTTTGTGATGAAATCTTAAGAGAATAAAACAGCTAAGAGAAAAAAATCAAGTTAAAGGACCCTGCTTACTACAGCTGAAACTCACCATGCCAGTGCCGTTGCAATAATGACACTGAGACACCTTGGTTCCCGGCTCGCTGCCCTTTCCATCACACCTCGGGCAGTCGTCATCAATGTTCACAGTCAGATCCCTATTGGCGCCCTTCGCTGCCTCTGAAAACGTCAGCTCCATCACAAACTGTAAAAAGACAGAAGACACTGATATTCATCTTGATATACAAACTGATATGACACACTCTTCAGTGACCATTTAACACATGTACATAATTCTTAATGCAAGTAACAATAAAAAGGTTTAAATTACAAAATAAAAACCTACATGTAAAATAACGGTGTGACGCTAAGTATCAAAATGGTGAAGCTACAGCGATGGGAGTTCTGACCTCAGGTCTTTGTTCAAACATGTTGTGGATGTCTCCGAAGCCCATTCCTCCAGCAAACTCTCCAAAGATCTTCCTGAAGAGCTCCTCTGGGTTGATATTGGTCCCTCCGGCCCTGTAGTACTGCTGCTGGCCTGCCCCAGCACGGCTTGCATCGAAGCCTGCCGCTCCGTATGTGTCATACTGCTTCCTCTTCACCTCGTCACTCAGCACCTTCACACACAAACAACAGAGCAGAGAAAGTTTGGGTTTACTACACAAGTTATATGAATAAGATAATTTGATGATACCATTCACATATTGCTACTTGGTGCTAATTGGTTTTGTACCTCATAGGCTTCAGCCAGCTTGGCAAACTTCTCTTTGGCCTCTGGGTCATCTGGGTTGGTGTCTGGGTGGTACTTTTTGGCCAACTGGATGGAGACAAAAAGTAGAAGTCAGAGAATGAGAAAGCATCAGATTTAAACCTCTTCTAAAAAGGTACTGAGACAAACTCAAGTGTCCTTACATTCCAGGTATTTGTGCATCACAATCCTGCAGATATTTTCACTAAAGTGCGTCTCTGACCTGGTAATAAGCCTTCTTGATGTCCTTCTGTGAGGCAGTCCGGGAGACACCCAGGACTTCATAGAAGTCCTGCTTGTTTGCAAATCTGCTGCTGGTGTGAAAAGAGTGGCAGGCAGTGCCATGAGGACATCTCGTGCCTGCAGAAAAAAGAATCTTTTTAATCACTTGTTCTACTGTGCATTCAGATGCTGGTGAGATATCAGCAGTATTTAATAATTTAGTGAGAGTTTTTTGTGCAGAGCCCCAAGAAAAAGAAGCATAAAGAAGCCAGCTGTTTGCAGCAGTAAATTAAAGTACCAAATGATTGCATTCAACTTTCAGAGCATCATTTAAGCAATGTCCATAACACGTCAGCAAGAAACATAAAATTACATATAAGTTCTTGACTGTACTCCTGTCTGCAGACAATGCAGATATTAGCCAATATAATACTCACAAAGAGCACTTTTGCACTACACAGTTAGTGTAACATGCTGTATACCCAGTACAGCATCGCTGGGGTGTATTGACAGCTCAGTACAATAGATCAAAAATACTGAAGTTCTAAAATAAAAATGTCTTACAAAGCACTCAGGAAGAATGGCTCGATTTAATGTTACCTTTCTAATGTGACCTTTTCATTCAACCTTCTCTCTCACTGAGGGCATGCTCTCATTTCAATGAATGATATAGAAACTACAATCAAAACAGGATAATTACACAGAGAGAGAACAAACAACACAAGAACACACTGGATCCACGGCTGTCAAATCATGAAGCTCAAGGACTGAATGGGATACAACATTATAACGCAGTGAAAGTTTAAACTGGCTGTAACAACATGACCGTGAAAACCAGGTGATGCTGACACCTGGTGATGTCATATCAAGGTCAGTGTGTGTCCATTCTGTTAATGATGTAATACTGCAAAACAGTGGCAGCATCAGTTACATCACACAGACCGAGGAGGACTCTGGGAACTATTAGCTGGTTGAAATCTCACGAAACCTGGATGAGGACGTTTTGAGTATTTAAACAGACTGTCGGTGTTATGAATCGTGACAGACACTGCTGTTGTTAGTAACTCTTTGGCTGCTATGCTAACAGTTAGCTAACTGTCTCACCTGTCAGTCCTCTCAATGTCACGACATGTCGCTGTGTCCAGGAGCTAAAGCTAACTGCTATCACTCCCCCGGGCGTCTGTGATACCGTCGGTGGATAAACTCCTGCACGTCTGGCGGAGACATCCAGAAAACGACCGCTAACACGTCCAGAAGAAGCTGGTGCTGATAAAAGCGTGTAGTAAACCGGGCAGCGGAGGTCGCCATTTTGGCGTCACTACCGGTTTCTGCGGCGATCTGCGCATGTGCGAGTTTTAAACATGGACCATATGAAAAAAAGTTTTTAAAAGATGTTTAACGCATTTTAAGGGTACTTGTACTTAATAGTATTTCCATCTCATGCTATTTAATACAGTGGTGGAAGAAGTACTAAGATCGTTTACTTAAGTAAAAGTAGCAGTACCAAACTGTAGTATTATCATTTAAAAAATATACTTAAAGTACAGGTAAAAGTACTGCTTGTGCACTCTAAAATGGCAGAGTAATGTACTAATATATGATGTGGATGACTGCTCTACATCTTGAGCCACAGTATTGAAGTGCAGTTACCTAAAAAATGTACTGACTGACTGTTCACCGTATAAAATATTGATTGACGATTGATTGATTTTAAACAACATTAAAATGCTGCTTATGCAGTAATGAATCAATATAATAGCAAATGAATGGATATAAAAATATAACACTGATCTATTTTGCATAATGAGTACTTCTGATACTTTAAGTACATTTTTCTGATAATACTTATGTAGATGTATGCTGAGTGTAGTACAAATAGTCAGATAGTAAAGTTAACATATTTTACCCTTGAGACCACAATAAAGATATCTTTGTGACCCTTACTTGGAGGTCAAAGGTCATGCAGTACAGTGGGACAGTTAGCTTTTGTTTTAACCATCTCATAAAATGTAGATACAGAAAAAAAACTGCAATAGTTGTGAATCATTTACACTTTGAGATTGACTTTGATTCCAATAATCTTTATAAAATGTGTTTTGAGAATGATTTCACTGAAATAAAATCATAGTTAACAGATTTAAATACAGTTGTACTGCCGCCATAAATGTTTTTTTAAAGACCCAGACTCATACACCATAAAAAACAGTAGGTGGCGTCACAGAGCTGTGAATGACAGACACACAGTTTAGTGCACTATAACAAACTGGATCAAGTTCTGCAACTCACTTGTATTTGTGCTTATAGATGATGATAAAATAACTAATAACAACAAAAATGATCACATATTCCAGGGATCACTGCCACAGCAGCAGTCAGAGTCCAATCTAACCATCTCAAAACCGTGATGGGACATTGACTTTTGTGTCCCAGGGTGAGGGTTCAAAGGTCACTGAAGGGTGGTGGGGCAAGAACAATGTTCCTCTGCATCAGTCAGGTGTCAAGACTGGGTCAGATGTTTGGTTTTTTACAGCTTAGTGACTTAAAATTTCTTCATAATATGACAGAACGTAGCTTTTTCTTTCCACAAAGCAGTAATTTCTTTTGTCACATTGGGTTTTAGTTCATGCTCAAAACTAGAAGTACAGAGTATGGCCCAACAAGACCACATTTATAGGCTTTACTGAACAGACAATAAGTGACAAAATCAAATCAGTAAAATGTAAAAATTACACAAAAAATTAAGAGATGTAACACAATAAACTGCCGAGGGCCAAACGTGTCTTGGGTCCAAGAGGTCAGACTTGTGAAGTTTAATTTTAGTTATATAGTTATACAATACTGGAAACCCGTGAAATTTTAGAACAACTTTGCCGAACGCTGTCCATCAACATGACAGGAGGATGATATGAGAGACAAAAGTCGAGTAGGAGAAGATCAAGATTTTCACGTTATGTCAAGGTTTTTTTTACAAGGCGAACGTGTTGAATAGCTGTCAGTGTGAGCGTGACCTGATGAAAGAGAAGCTCACGCTCCCTCTCGGTTTCCCCTCCTTCCTCCCCGCCATCTCGCTCTCATTCCCCGCCGTCTCCAAGGGGACCTGCAAAACAGCATCCCAGCTGTGTGTGGCTCAGAGGAATGTGTGACCAGAGGAGGCTGACATTTGCCACTCAGTAATGTAAATATCGCTGTGAGCAACGATTCTTATCTCAGTAAAGATGTTCTGACTTCCAACATCTGAGCGCCAGCACAGTTTTCAGACACATAATGATGCGTGCATGTGAATGTCGACAGGCCAAATATGGTAAATGATGGGTTCACATGTTTTGGATATTTGACTCATCACGTTTGACTAAATTGTTTGCTTCTCATCCGCTGGTCATTCTTTGCTTTTTAATCCCTCCAGCTATGGAGAACCAGGGTCTGAGGTCAAGTCATCTGATCAGTGGGAGGTGGGGCAGGGTTGTCAATCTTCACTTAACTACTTATTCACACACACACACACACACACACACACACAGAAGACCCCATCGTGTTGTCATAAAGTGGCGGCTTCAAAGCAGCAGTGCTCATTGCAAGCCTGTGGTTGTAATTAGTGTGTTGGGGTTATGAAGGATGGTAACAGAGCTCCATATATCAGCCTCGCTGTCAGGCAGCCGGCCCGGCGACTTCATACCTCGGGCTCAAACACAGACACATGGAGGAAAACAACACGACTGACCCAGATTGCTCCTGTGCAGCTCAGTTGTGAGAAAAAGTTCGACAGCGTGAGCCAAAGTCTGACGTCAGCTGCGCCGTTTACAGCTACATTACAGTTATATTACACCGTCTCCACTCAGAAATCTCGACTCTGATTGGCTGGCAGGTGTGGATTACCTTTTAATAACTATGCAGTATAACCAGACGCCTATGACACAGGTGTGTGTTGTTCTGAAATATTGCACAAGTATTAAACGTTCCCTTCATGTTTCTGGGTGTGAAATGAAGAAATAATCCATTGCTGGTAAATTCTGACTTTGGCTTTAAAGGGACTACAAAGCTCGTGTTACAAACTGGGGACATGGAGTTTGAAAGACATGGTTTATCTCAGCTGTCTCTGTCGCAGTTATGGTGATACTTATTATTTTCAATCTGACTTAATCTAATCTCCATGATCTTCTTTTTTTTTACCTGCCAGTGGATTTTGCTGGCCACCATACGTCCTGTCTGGTTTCTTTTGTCATTTAAAGGCAACTTGGCCTTTGAAAAAGAGGTCCATTACACTGTATTTTCATCAACATCTTTGGCTTGTTGTTGTTTTGGCTCTGTTTTATTTGATGCTATGAAAATAAATTGCCTTGGTGCCATTAAATGACCTCAGTGAACCTTCATGTTTATCTCTCATGCCAGTAGTCTTTCTTGCATACGCTTGTGTTGTGTGTTGTCTAATGTACAGTGTGAACAAAAATACATCCTGTCACCTAACTTTCCCTGCCGTCCTCCATCACTCCCATCCTGCATCTCTCCTTTCTCCTACTGGTTGTTTTGACTGTAGAGGTGGGAACCGTGAGATTGTCCCCCTGTGACGTCCCATCGTCTCCGTCAGCTGCAGAGAAATGCAGAAAGACAGAAGACGTGAGGAGATTTTCACACACATGAGGAGATTTTGTAACCAGACTGTCAGACACACACAGCTGCTGTTGTCGCTGGAGGGGAGAGCGAGGATCAACGGCAGAAGTGAAACCATGTCCAGCCTGATGCTCCACACTCCTCTCTGTTATGGAGATGCTGCTGCTGTTGTGGTTACGGACGGTGCTACTGAATTACTGAATGGTCTCTCAGTATCTCTGTGTGTTTGTCTGCGCGTCTGCTCGCCTACAACCAGTGCTTAATGCAATAAAAAAATGACCTCTAACAAAAGCAGTGATGCAGAACAGAAGTTGTGCATCATGTTTTAAGAAAGAAAAAGCCATTATAGTTTGTCAGAGTGTCCTTTGTGATTTTCTTCCAGTCAGTGCAGCGTCACATTTTTCAGATTTATTATAAAACAACCTTTGTATTGTTAATTTTCAGTCCGTTGTTCTTTCTTCACTGTATTTTCTGATTTTCTGGCCACATGGGGGCAGCACAATAAACACAGAACATGTTGGCAATCAGTTTGTATTTACAAATCCAGCAGACATGGTGCAATGTTAGCATTCATTTGGACTTATGTTGCTGTCCAATATTCCAACACTCATTCTCCAGCTCCTGTGAAAAATATCTCCATAACTCCACTATGTTCATCAAGGTTGTCTGACTGCTGTTGCTGCTCTTCCTCCTCCTTGTCTTGTTAGTATCAAACTTTCATGTTTCAAACCTATAATAGATAAGACTTTGAGACTTTCTTGTTTCATCTCATTTCATATCCTTGTTACTTCCCTTCTGTCTCATTATGTGCTGTTGATTTTCTGTGAACATGCTGGATGTTAACTGTTGGATGAGATGTCGTATCCTCCCAACTCCCGCTGTAGGTGGTCCCCTCCTTTATTAGATAACTTCTTCTCTAATATGAGTCCGCTTCCCTCTGGGAGTATTTGCATTACACTGCCCCGTTCCAGCACTCTGTCTTTCCCTTAATCACACCATTTTCATCCGGCTGCCTAAGCCAAGCATAAAATGCCAATCAACCGTCGATGACCTCATGTGTTGAATCACAACATCAAATTGCAGGACGTGTGGAACCCAAGCATGAGAAAGCAAACGCGCTGTGGAGAATCGGGGCTTATGCACATGGCTCGAGGTTGATGTTTTGTCCTCCGATGGTACGGTTGCTAAGAATGATGGAGTTGTTCCAATAGTTTCTGGAACAACAGCAAACGGTAACAATGGGAGTTGTCGGCCGAGTCGAGGCCAAGAGTCTGTGCAAGCAACCCGACGGCTGTCATCCCCGATTTTCACTCAGGATTTGAAGCCTTGAGATGGCAGGACATCGGCCGTTGGATCAGTTTTGGATTTCATTGCAGAAGCCTTGAGATAATAAGTGTCCAGTTGATTTATAATTCAATTACAGTGAACCCCTGAAACAGACGATCCATCTATGATTAAAATATTATATTTCCATGAGGTTGTTGATTCAGTGTGATTGAGAGCACACACATATAAGGAATTGGACATTTCTAAAATCTAATATCAGCAATTTAAATCCCTTAACAAGACGTGGTTTCCCAGTTGTTTCTCATATTGTGCAGCCAAACACACAGAACATTATTTTGAATTCTAGCAGAGAACCCAAAATTTGCAAACACACAAATTATGTCATGCCGATCCGTAAAAATGGCGAAAAAATATTTCCATTTGACGGCTCAGCTTTAGACAACATGTCTTTGTTTTCAATATTTGACTCATCATATAGCCTCAAGCAAAGAGCCTGAAAGAGGTGATGCAGAATATATATGATACTGTCAGACAGTGTGGGATCAAATTTAACAACCTTAAAGTTTTAATAAAACAAGAGGGAAGACTATGTTAATAACTGGAGGTCACTATCTGCCAATGTACAGGTGACAGAAGTGATGACAAACAAAAACTCCTCCAGTTATGTGTCTTCTACAGGAGTGTCGTCCTCTGCTACGGGAACAAATATACTGAAGTTAACGTATAGATTTTCAACTACATCAAAATTTGAAAATCCTCTGCAGCACGTCATGCTTTACCCACCCAACGTTTTAGGCTCTCCTCCCTTCATCAGGGTGGATTATAAAGACTAGTCCTAAATCATTTGGTGAATAAAGCACAATGTGGTGGGGCAGTGTTGAGCAATGTGTTTTACTTTTGATGGACTTGTATTGAAGCTTGTTTTTTTCTTAAACCACAAAATGAAACTCTGCCAAAGTGTGTAAAAGGTCACGCCCTAATCGATTTGGCAGGTTTCCACTAAACCATGTGACGTTTTAACTCTTATCTGTCTTATCTAGACGGGCTGTTTGGTGGATTCAGGAATAATTGCACCATTTCTTTTAGGTAGAAATCAGGCTGGCATCTTTTCTGCCATCTCTTCCAGATCCAGCACAGAGTCTTTGAACAGCTCCTCTCTGCAGAGCGTTTACTTCGCTGTCTCTTTTATGTGCGTTGTTAAAGTTGAACAAACTGCAGAGCCGCTACCTTGCTGAGTTTGGTAGTAAAAGAAAATAGATTATATAACCACTGTTACACTCCTCTGCTCCTTCATGTTCGCCGAGTGCAGCAGAGAGAAAGGGAGCCTTTGTGTGGTTATATTAAGTCACTAATCTGCAGAGTCAACAGACAGAGGGTTTCTCTGCCCCTGCGGTTCTGTGGCAGCAGCCCTGTTTGGGTGAAGGCTGCCATGGGGCTGCTCGTAAATGTCTGTGTGGTTACCTCTAATTCTCTTCTTCCCAAGCCCAGGCCTAAATGTGTGTGTGTGTGTGTGTAACTGATGGATATCTGCTGCTTCAAATGAGAGGGTCTCTCCAGTGGTAGGACTTTGGGGTTTTGGCCCGCAGCAAATTATTGCCACCACTACAGCGAGGCAGTATTGCTTTTTCACTGGAAACAGCTGCAGATGAAAATGACGCCGATGAGAAGGAACAAAAACAGTAAAGCTGCTGGCTGGAAAACCAAAACAATGAGCTGAAAGATGCTATAAAACTGTGAGGAGAGTGGATCATCTGTGAGCTCAATGAAGACAGCGACACCTTCCATTTACAAGTAATTTATTCTTCATTCATTATCGACACTTTAAACATACTTTAGTTGCTATGATTGTGTTCTTAGAAAGCAAGTATTTTAAAATCATTGCAGTCTTCAAGGTGTCCCTGAGTTTTCCACGTCTTCTTCAATACCAACCATTTTCAAAAAATCTGATTATTCTCCTTCAAATAAAAATAGCTCATAGTCGACAATGAACGAGAACGTTTGTGATGGTTTTATGGAAAGTCCAGCCCAAGTCTCGTCTTCCTTGTTTCTGTTTTTATCCCTCTATCACCCTACCAAACCTTATCCCGCTCTCGATCTCAGCCCTCGAGTCCTGTAAACGGAGCTGTGACGTCTTGCGGTTGACTGTTCAAAGCTTTTTGCCAGTTGGGCTTCCAGTTTGAGGAGAATTTTTGTGGTTAGCCAATTGGTGGTTTCCACAGGGAAAACATTTTCATATTAACTGATAAAAGCTCTCAATAAGTGCAGCACACTGTCTTTTTTGTGCATGATGTGTACGTGCCTGTTGCCTGTGAGTGTATGTTCATGCGTAAAGGAGACGCACAGCATATGAAACCATGAGCAGATCTGGAACAGGCCACCCACTCAGAAGCTGGGACTGGGCCGTTCCCAGGACTCTTACCCAGGCCAAACTTATCCCGGCCAATTTGGACGGCTCCATCCTGATCCTGGGAACACGCTGTACCTGCACTAATGAACACTAATGTGCTTTCTCAAGCTGTTTTCATAAGGACTCCCAACAGAAGTCAGTTCTGTACTTCATCAAATACTTTTAAAATGCTATGTTCAGAAAAATCATGTTGGCACCGTGTTTGTTTTCAGCACCAGTCTGCTTCATATTCCTGCATTTCCACATTAAGGAGCTGCAGCTCTCCAGCCGCTCCACATAACTCTGCTGGACTTTCTTTTCCTACATGCAAACTTTACCCTCAAACAACACATGCATTTAGAATATAATGTAAGCATTGTGTAAAAAACAAAAAAGTATAATAACTCCATAACTAGGCAGCAGTGAATTACAGTGACAGACATGCAGCATAAGCTTTATTCCACTAGCTGACATTTGGGCAGCACTGTGCCTCTTCAGAGCAAACAGGATTAACATAATGATGTTTGAAATCGATTCCAGAGCAACTGGATGAACTTTTTTTACATTTAGAAATACACAACTAGACACTTTTTTTCAAAAATACAGATGCTTAAATCTACCAATGCATTTTATTCTACCTATGTGAGAAGAAGAGATAATATTTGTTCCAAATTACGATAATAATTACCTCCACCCCTTTGAAGAGCTTAGCAATCAAACAAAATCAGTGAAAAGAGAAAAGACATTTGGTTGTTTTAGTCTAAGTAGCCATGTCAAACTTTCATGTCCTCTCTTGACAACTTGTGTGATGTGTTGTGCTAACATGGCGAACAGAAAGAGGAAAGATGTTTTATTTCACTTCAGTGAAGCCGTCACCACATGTAGGTTTGAGGAATCACACCAGATGAATCAAGCTTGAGTAAACAGGACAAACTGTGATTACACATGTAAACATTTGTTGTTGCTGTCAGCTGGAACAGTAAAGTCACCGCAACAATCTTTATTGCTTGATTATTTGATGTTGGTATGAGTTTGTTATCATTGGATCTTTGTGGACATGGAAGCATTATGTTTGTTCATGTCTGCATGAAACCTCTGTGTTGACTTGACCCACTTCTTTCTGAGTCACCACAGCCATTAGTTTTATCTGAGGGTCAACTGCTACCACCCTCTCTAATTTGTAAAAGAGCACTCCCATACTTCTGCACATCCACTTCCCAGGAAGTCTCTATCTGCCCCATCAGATATCTCTAACAAAGAGTCCCGCTGCTCGTTCACACCGCAGGCCTCGCTGCAGCCTCGGGCTCTGCGGCGCTTCGTCAGCCCGACCTGGTCCCGCCCGTCATCTCTGACCCCTCCCCCCTGCCCTCGGGTGACGGATGAACCAGGCAGCCCACCTGAGAGCAGCCTCTGGCCACAGGTCAGTGACGACCTCGTTGTTGACAGGAAGAGGTCACTCAGGTCAGACACCTCATGACAAATAACAGAGCGAGAAACTGGACAAGAAAGTTAAAAACAAAGAGACAAATTGCAACAAGATGCAGCGTTGAGCTACTGTGTGGAAGTCTTCTCTGGAATGTAACTGAATGAAAGTACTTTTACTCAAGTACTGTATTTGAGGTACTTCACCTGACTATTCTTTTCATGCTACTTCTACTTGTACTCCATTACATTTCAGAGGGAATACCGTACTTTTACTTCACTATATTCATCTGACAGCTTTAGTTACTGGTTACTTTACAAAACACACAAAGATTTTAAGAGTATGTGAAAGTACAACAAAAAATTAGTCGATTAAATAATTGACAGAAATTTTTGATGATCATTTAAGTCATTATGTAAAAAGACTTCATGAGTTCCTGCTTCTCATGTGTCTCCTTTATTTTAATGTATAATTTTGGACCATTGGTTGGACAAAATAAACTTTGTGTCACAATTTTACAGACCAACAATTAATTGATGAAATCAGCAGATGAATCCATAATTAAAATAATCATTATAGTTGCAGTTCAAACAGTACAAAATAACCACCTCAACCAACTATAACAATAAAGTCCTGCTTTTACATTAATGCATGAATAATAATAATCTAATGATGTAATATCTATCACAGGGATGAGTACTTTTATTTTTAGTAGAGTACATTTTCCTCATTATACTTGGATACTTTTATTTAGGTAACATTGTCAATGCAGGACTTTTACTTGTAGCAGAGTATTTCTACAGTGTGGTATTAGTACTTTTACTTAAGTAAAGGATCTGAATACTGCCTCCACTTCTGTCTCTGAGTATTAATGTTGTCTCAGTCTTTGCCTCCTCTTCCCTTTCTTCCCGTCTCTCCCCCCTCACCTCTCAGCAGGGACCACCACAGCTCCTTTTCATCTTTGGGAAAGGTGTCTGACTTTGACAAGTTCACTTAAGTCTCATACCGAGTCGAGCGAGGCTCCATTAGCGAGGGAGTCGGAGGGGGATGAAAGACGTGTGGAAGGCGGGAGAGCGAACGCAGTCGGAAACACAAGACTCGGCAGGATGTTACTTTCTCTGAGCTGTTTTGTCAACAGGTGAGGATGTAATTGCACACTTGACTTGTATTGTTCTTCTCGCTGCTCCTCAGCCTCCGTGAAGGGCGGAAATTTAAAGAAGCAAGAAAAGGAGGTTGTCAGGCCGCTCGATTGTGTGTTGATGTGACAACACTTTCGCTTGTCAGTTTGAATTGTTTAGGTGACACAGTTCAAACAAACCCATAATTCCTCCTGTTTGACCAAGTGTGAAAATGAGAAGAGATTGACCTCCTGTTTCCAGTTTGTTTAATCAGAGCGACAGAGCGATTCAAGTGTGTTTTCAGCAAAACAATTAGAGATAAGTTTGGGATGGTCTTTATTTTGTGATTTCACTAAAGACAATTGTTCTTTTCAATGCAGCAGATTCGGAGTTGTAAATATTCTTCGCTGTATAAAAGGTATCATCACATTCTGCTGCTCAGAGCTGCTCATTCTTCTACATTACTGAACTTGGAGTATTTAACTGGAAAAATAAAATCACAATTGTTCGTGCAGAAGACGCCTCAAAACCAAACTTTATAACTGCGTTTCAGTCCAGTATCCCCAGGATTAACCATCCTGAACCCAGTTAAATCCAGTGCCAGGAAGCGATGCGTCCTTTAACATTTCGTTTGGGTGGTGGATGAATCACAGAGCTGCAAATAGTGAAGGCCTTTTTTATTAATGTGTCACTATGATCTTTCCTGAACATCAACCAAGTGTTGCCCAACCCTAATTAAGCTTAACCACGGTTTTTGCCACAAACATGATCTGTCCCTAATTTTAACCAGATGTCGTGCAGATATTGAGGAAAGTAAGCACATTTTAAACACGACTGCATATATTTCATGATGGAATCAGAATGAATTTTCACCAGTGTTGGAAGTAACTAAGTACATTTACTCAAGTACTGTACCTAAGTGCAACTTCCTTTGTACTTGTACTTTACTTGAGTGTTTCTATTTTATGTAACTTTATACTTCTGACGTCTTCGTTGGGAGCTCAGCATCATTTGTCAGCACCGTCCAAGGTTAGGCAACAATTGCGGTCGTGGTTAAAAGAAACCAACACTGACTGCTGATGAGAAACTGGAAGCAAACATCAGTCTCGCACGTCAAAGTCAGATGTTTTGTTCACCCATCAATCCTCCATCCAGCCTCCTCCCTCCGTGGACTTAGTGGCTCTATAATAACGTCACCTAACTCTCTGAACCCGGGATCAGAGCCGTACTAGAGACTCCTCATTCCTCTTCTTCGTCTGCACATGAAGGTGGCAGGTCGGCCTACAGGTGCAGGGGTAAATCAATAACTTGCAGGTCACGGACAGGAAATTTTATTCCAGCTGTGAGCAGGAGGGCAGCTGTTGTCACATCTATCATGATCGGCGGAGGATCTAACTGGGGCCGGGTGATCCGAGCGATCCTGCGCTCTGACCTCTGTGAACAGAAGCACATGTGGAGGGTGGATGCATGAATGTATCTGAAGTTCACTTATTGGTTCTCAAATGATGGATTTAGGGTTTTCAGCTCATACGTTCCTTTACGTGAAGTTAAACAAGAAGATCACCTCGTCTTGAGGTTTAGATAGTGGGAAATTTGAAGTTGATGATTACAGTTGTCTTCATAGTTTTCACCATCAGCCCTCTGCGATGTTGTCTTCATCCTTCACAGTCATTCGGATCATGATCTTTGTATCTTCTCCTTCCTTCAAAATGACTCTTTGGATCTTTTAATCTTCCCCAGAATTCCTCTCTCATCTCCTCTCTTTCAGACATCTGTTGCCATTTTGGGGGTGCCTTGAAAATTTTAATTTATTAAGGCTATTTTTCATTACATTACAGGGATTTTTCAACTTTTACTTTCCTTCCTTTTTTCCTCTGGTGAGCTAATGTAGGCCAGAGGCTCGATAGTTTAGCTGCTGCATGGTTGAACATAGAACGTTGTCCATAATAGCCAAAACAAACCGTCAGGAAGAAACAAGATATAATATATCGTAATTCGCTTATAATACTTATTAATGCTTGGTCAATGAAGAGAACATCACAAGGTTCATCAAGAGGTTCATCCTGGAAAGACTCAGTTGTTCACAAGCGAGGATGGAGAGAGGTTCAACACTTTGTGAACACATGGTTGGATGAAGGAGATTAATACATAGTAAAAGCATTGTCAGGAAACACAGTCTGTTTGCAACTATCAACACTTCTCCTTTTTTCTCTTCCTCTTCTCCACTGTCTTCACCGTCCCTCTCTCCTCCCGCTCTCTCTCTTTACACCTGGCAGGCATGAACACACTCTATGACCGCTCCTCAGAAGTCTGCTGGCTTTAATCCTCCCGGGCTTAGGAGACACGGAGACACTCTGCTCCTCACTTCCCCGCCGTTTGATCCCACATATTGTGCTCCTCTGGTCTGCAGGGCCGGGTGAAAGAGCAAGGTGGAGAGAGCTGGAGATGCAGGGCGGAGGGGACAAAGAACAAAGAGAGAGAGAGAGAGCGTGCTGTGACTTTGCCAATATGAAAACAAGACATAAATTCAGCTTTGCCAAGATGGATGGCTCTTGTTTTTGAAGTCAGGGATGATTCGACTCAATCCCTGGATTGAAGTTTTGATGCCGTTATTATGTATCGTGATGAGAGAGGGATGAAGAACAGAAGGCGAGGAGGAGGAGGAGGGATGTATGATATGAATTCCTGTTGGGGAGGACAGCCGTATCAAAGCCAGTGGGCAGATGTGATTTGTGGTGGAACCTGCAAAGTGTTCATAAAGAATGATATCTCTGCATGAGAGAGGTAGCACTTTGATCTCAGTTAGGAGTGGCTGACAAGATGCCCACAAGATGTTACAAATCAAAGAGGAGGGAAAGAGGGAGGCGGAAAGATTTCATATTTTCCTCCAAATGTTTTGATGTCTTTGTCTGAAGCATGCTTGAAATTCTCTGGCAATCGTCTCATCGTGCCAGGAGAGAAATGTGAAATGTGATGGGACAGAGTCGTGATGAAAACCACGCACAAGCAGAGTCGTTCAGAGGCTTCGGACATCGGAGCGCGATTGGTGATTTTTCTTTCTTTGTCCAAGAAAGACAATACGAAACCCCCTCGGGTGAGAGCATCTTGGAGGAATCCCGATCCCTGTGGAAAGCAAGCTGGCACCTGACGGCTGGACAAAGCCGAGGTCGTGGGGTTGTGAGTCAAAGGTCAGGAGCAGAGGCCTGATGTGGACGCTGAAGAAAGACCAGTGCATCACCTTCGATCATTCTGTCCCCTTCTTATTAACTGTCTGACTCCTTGGGAGGCAGCAGAGCAGCTGCTTCTTTCTTTTTGGGGGGAAAAAGTTTGTCTGATGGATGGAAAGAATTCGGTTGCATGTTTCATTTTCTGTCTCATCTTCTCTCATTCTGACTTCTCTTTGTTGTCATTATACATCAAGTTATCAGGTTATGTTATGTATGTGGTGACATTAGCATTAAGACTCCATTTAATCAGTATTTTACTTATCAATTCATCTTTTGAATATTTTAACGTTTAATCAATAATTTAGTCTTCAACATGTCAAAATTGTAAAAATGTTGGGGATTAATTTTCTTTCAATCGACTAATCATTGTTGCTCATTTTTGCATGAAACACAAATAAATACCGATGGTAATGTCATTAGGTTTTCAGGTATTTGATCACAAACCAAAGTATCGAGCAAATAAAAATTTGGACCTGATCAGAGCCACAGAGGAAAGTTAGTGCATGAAGTAATTATGATTCATCACCAGATTCCAAAAAAGTCAGGACACTGTGTAAAATGTAAATAAAACCAAAATGCAATCATTTGCAAACTTTACTGACAACAGTTTTTTGAAGTTTTCCTGAGTCCATGTCGTTTTTTTCCTTTCTATTCTGAGACAACAACTCATGTCAACAAAATGAATCTGAATATCAACAAAAAAGGACACAAAAACATTATTTACATTTTGCTGAATAGTAACAGGAATCAAACATGAAGACATTGAAAGCGACACGTGATTTTACTTGAGCAGGAAAAGTCCTTTGAGCTTCACATTCAGAGAACTGAAAAGGAAGGTTTATGGGTCATAAAGAGGGACGTCATTGTCGTCTTCGACGGGTCCCTGCGTGGCTTTCTCTCTGATGTCAGACCCCCTTTCATGCAGACCTGAATGAAGCCGTTTACTGGCCTTAGTCATGTGATGGTCATTCATTTCATCCAGAGTCAACAGAACACAAGCTGTTGTAGTTTCAGGACACGTCACGTTTCCTCCTGTGATGCTTTAACACTTTCTCTACCGACACGTTTCCTTTGAATGTGACATCACTCTGCTTCCTCTGAAGGTCAGATTCTGGATCTCAGCGGGACTGACCAGGATAAATAAGAAGAAAAATGATTAACTTTCTTGTTAGTGGTTTGGCAAATCATCAAACCGTCCGACTGCAGAATGGTTTTAAGTTCTCTCTGCCGGTTTATTAACTGAAGCATGTGTCCGTTCTCTGAACGTTCATGCAATAATAAAAGCAGATTTACTGTCGGCCCAGTGGTCCCACACTCCCCTGCCTTTTTCCTCTTTCAGCCTATTGATGTCTTTCTCTCTTTTCTCACCACTGAGTTTTAGTAGCTACTCACAGCTCCATAATTCAAATGAGCTCAATTCAGGAGTGAGAAAAGCAGCTCTCACTGAAGAACATTAACATCGTGAGTCACACTTTGATCTCAGGAGTAGATGCAATATTGAGAGGTCACTAAAACCTCTGGAGCTATAGGAACCTCAGAATTTCACTTTACCTTGTGTAGTGAAATTCATACAGTGAAATATTATGTAACTGACGATAAAACTTGATTTGATTGGATATTGGCTGTCCAACAAAAATGGACTGCAAATCATTTAATAATACTACATGTACAAAAAAAACTTCATGTTTAATGTCAAGTTTGTGCGACTAACACGTTTTGGTTAAAGTTAGGAAAAAAGATCGTCATCGTCATTCTTAAAAGTAACATGACAATGACAGCTGAAATTCCAGTTTTGACCTGATGGTGGCGCTGCATTAAAAAGTGAAAGGATCATTAAAGTTATTGCCGTTCATCCTGAGGGGGACATGAATGTTTGTCCATGGGAGTCCGTCCAATAGTCATCAAGAAATTTTACTAAAACCACAAATGTTAACATGGAGGAAAGTCAGAGGATGACCGACCTCTGGAAATCATGAAAACATTTTCATGACAATCCATCTGATAATTGTTTAGATATTTGGACTGATGGACCGATCAACCGCCATTTGTTCATGTTTAAGCCTTTTTTTCCACCAGCTAATGTTCCTTTTATGTAACTCGAGCACATCACTATCTTTCTGGACCCCCATTTTTCAAACTTCCTGTCAACTTTGTGTCTCCCGCTCATCATAATTCCCAAGATTATCATCTCTCGAGCCTCGCTGGGTTCATAAACTGACCTCATTCCTGCATGCAAACTCCAGCTAATCCTCTTGTTACAGCAGCAAATGGATTTCTCGATTCCTGTGCTGAGAGATTTCTCCCTTTAACTCAGGAATATACAGTATTTTTTTTTAATTAGAAGATAATTCCCATTTGTTTTCCTTCATCAACAGGAGTCATGACACACAAGCAAACATGGAAAGAAGTCAAACCTGCAAATTTAGTCTTTTCTATTATTAGACTTTTAATTTAAGAGTGGAAATGTTAAATTGCCACTGTAGGTGATTTGTATTTTAATCATTTATGTATTTTCAGAGGGAGGCACAAATATTCTCTTTTCATCTATTTCCTTTTTCTCTGTTATATAAAAGTTTTTAAAAAATTAATAGAGTAACCATAGTATGTAATAAAGTGTATAGTTAGAAATGTACATGCATAAATGTATTAGACTTGAAAAGGATCAAGAGCTGCAGGTCCCACATGTACAGTAATATTCATCCACAAAATATATAAATATCCCAACAGATCTGACCATTATCTTCCATGTGCATGCTCTTGCTCTCCTCTGGTATCACTGTGGCTCTTAATGGCTTTGTGGTAAATGAGAACGCAACCACAGAGGGATTAAAGAAAGAGAACATGCTAGACCGACATAAAAATAACTGTGATAGACTTTGCTCACAGCTGCATGTGACATCGGGCTTAATCTCCACGCACGGCCACAAAATGGGTTAGAGGAGAGTCGCAGCTCTGGAGGCCAAGATATGCAACGTTACATGACTTAATGTTTTCTAATATGGCTGCGGCATCACATCAGCTGGGTTTGATTCAGGCGTGGTGAGCGCACACACTCACTCACACACACCTTTATCGTTTAACAATCTAACTCCCTCCTCCAGTGAGCCCATCAAAAAGCACTTAACCCCTCCCCAGCTCATTCCTCCTCTCTGTTTTTATTTCCCCTGTTCAGGCACGCTGCTGCTTTTCTCTTTGTGTCCCTACAAACACTCAGCGGCAGCAGAAGGCCTTTGCTCGGCCCGGCCAAAGACAATGGCAGAGCTGCAGGAGATGGAGACGACGACGAGGGGGACGAGGAGGAGGAGGGGGTTTTTTTTTTGTTGAGTGATTTGGAGTGGTTGACAGCAGGACGGCGTTTTTTTTTGTTGTTGTGTTTGTGTGTGTGGAAGAGGCTTATGACTTTGAAAAGCTGTGCAGAAGTCACAGAGTGAATAGCAGAGCAGGAGGTGTGTCGTTAAGAGCTGGAGGAATATTTGATAGTGATCAAGCAGCTGTTTCCCCTCAGGCCGCACGGGGATGGAGACCTGCAGCAGCCAACACCTGGTTAATGCTTCCTGCAGGAGCAAACACAAAATCATGTCATTTCAGCCAATGCTCACTTCAGCTTTGGAGCAGAAGCTTATAGTTGGTGTGTGCTTGGATAAAAATGCTTTAAAAAAAAATACAAAACTACGCACAATAAACTTACTACAACAAGCACGGTCAAAGACTGGTGCACACTCCAGGCTTCAAACCTTCCCAATGAACTAACAGGTGCAGACACCTTGTTCTACAATTTAACAAATCAGAAGTCAGAGTTGACTGAGGTCATCATTGGTCCTCATTAAACATTTGGAAATTAGAATAGAATTTTTTTAATTATGCACAAATGTTTCTCTATTAAATGGCCCAGACAGGAAGATTTGAAGAGGTCTAATTATTTAAAAAAAAACAGCTGAAATTTGAACCAGTACAAGACCAAAACAACCTCACTGGATTATGCTGATTCAGTCAATCTGCTTTGACTCACTCATCACTTCATGTTTTCTTCTATATCCATTACTATAAAAAGCTTCCACTGCTGGAGATTTTTTTGGCCGGTTCTTTAGCACTTCCACCAAAAACTAAACAAGTCACAGGAAATGGTAGTTAATACAGTAAGTAAACTGTATTTGTGTAATGACTTTCAGTGTGACTGTGACAATGTGCTTTACAATGGCTCTCAGTCACCCACACAAACATGCAGGGCACTGGCTTCAGTCAGGACATTTCAACATGTGGAGCCGGAGACCAAACCAGCAAACCCACAAACCAAACCAAACCCCACAGGAAAGATCAAGACAACAAAAAAAAGTGAATATGTGCTTTAATGACTTCTTAAAGTGGATCTACTGCTGCGGCTGTTTGCATTTGTTGCTCGGGAGTTCATCTTGTTATGTAATTGTTCAGCTTCAAACTGTCTCGCTCCGTCCTGCAGAAGCTGAATCCACTTTTACTCAACCCATCTGGCTACAGAATACTGCATCACATGTGAGCATGAACTTGCTTCCAATATAGTTAATTTGTCTTCAAAGTCAAATTTGCAGCAACTACCCAAAAATAGCTTTATGAATTAATATTAAGCTAAAAATCCAAAAGCTTGCAAACAGACAAATCTCTGTCTCTTATCTCTCCTATGTGGCCAACAACACTCCACCAAATGAACCACAAAGAGACACCTTGAAACCCCCAAATTCATGGGAAGTATTGACATAAAGTCACAAAACTACTGAGACACTGACTCTCAGGCTGAGAGGCAGCGAGATCTGAAGTCTCCACACCAGAAACCTCTCTCTTCAGGTGCAGCTCATTTAGAAATCACACCTGGCAGAGCTGAAGAGCACAGAGGAGGAAAAGAGACAAACAGCACGAGAAACACATACAGCCCTAACATCACCTCTCTTTTCTTCATCCAGTCATTTTCAGGAGTTTAATACTGAGAGTATGACCTCACTTTTATAAGCTGTTACATCCCATAATTTTCTGTTCTCTTCATTTTGGGGGTTTAATAAATATCTGCTTAACGTCTGTGCAAGTACATAATTAAGCTTGAGAATTCTTTATGTGAACCTAAATGTGTGACCTTTATTCTGAGAAGAGCCTGGCACGGATGGCAGCTGTTTACCTGAAGGCCTTTAAGGAGGAAAACAGGAAGGAGGAGATGCAGGAGAGAGGAAATGGCTCTGAGCAACATGTAGAAATGGATTTGTTCTGCTCCATTACAACAAGAACGTACTGTAATACTCTGCCGCATGAAGAGGCAGAGTTTAAACCTGGAGGGTGACGAGACAATACAACAACACCGTTAACTGGA
Source organism: Holacanthus passer (assembly GCA_025331565.1). Taxonomy (NCBI): domain Eukaryota; kingdom Metazoa; phylum Chordata; class Actinopteri; family Pomacanthidae; genus Holacanthus; species Holacanthus passer. The sequence goes on from JAFREQ010000027.1 coordinate 3,422,686, forward strand.
GTGAGTCAGACAGAGCTGGTCTTCATTATAAACATGTGGGCACCAGCTGCAGCAGTGGAAAGTAACTAAGTACATTTACTCAAGTATGGCACTTTGGTGCAATTTTGAGGTACTTCTACTCTAAGGAAATATTGTACTTTTCACTCCACGACATTGATTTTAAAGCTTTAGGTACTAGTACTAGTTAGTGTAGTTTGTCGTCAGATTACAATTATTAATACTAAATATAATCAACTAATACATTCCAATGTATTATTATATTATATAAAGAAGTTAAAATTAGCTCCATCTTTTCCAGCTGCTACATTAAAGTGATGAACACATTAATTGCAATGATTATAGTAAAAAATATACATCATCTTGAAATTGAATTGCAACTTTTGTGTATATTTTGTTACTACTTTCACTGCACTTTCACTGCAAGTAAAAAAATCTGAGTATGTTACTTCTTCCACCACTGACAACCTGGATATGGACAATTGAAAGGCATCATGGGATGGCAGGTAAAACGAGGGCAGCTCAGAAACTGCTTTTCCTACGTCCCCTCTCTCTCTGAATCTGAAGTTTGGACGGGACTCACTCACATCCACTGGAAATAAATCAAACCTCTACACAGGATCCAGCACCAAAACATCAGCCTCAACGGCTCAGCAGTAAATCTTGATGCAGCGACGCCAAACCTCAGGGCTCGCCGACCCTGCAGCGGCGGTGGGAACGAGCCTGGCGGCGGGAGGAGGAGGAGGAGAGAGTTTATCTGGTGAGACGATTGTTCGCGAAGCAGGAGAAGAAATGATTTTTAAAAAAAAGACTGAGTGTGACATCACAGCAGTAAGGAAAGACAGAAGGAAGGAGAGGACATCAGCACAGACTTTAAATTTGAATATTGGATGGCGGCCATCAGAGTCGTCCACTGCCAACGTGAGGAAGATTCTGACCACAGTTACAGGAAGACTTTGTCTGACTCCCAAAAACAGAACTATGAGTGGTCGAGGTATGAATGGGACAATACATGGGGCATGAAACACATCATCAGAAGACAGCAAAGGAGTTGAAAGAAAACAAGAAATGTGTGGAGAGCCAACTTTTTTTCCTTTTCTGCTGAGGCTGATGGGAATTAGGAATTTGGTCGCCAATTGAAATTTAGACCTAATGATGTAATGGTAGCAGTAGCACATAGGCACACAGTCCCGCTGGAGAGGATGACTTCCCCGGACAGCAGAGGTAAGTTGAAGCACAGTCTGAAGACAATCAGGGTAATCAGCAGAGTAATCACCTGGGCTGGCCGCCTGTTTCAGATCAATGGAGCAGACAGGAGACGTGGTCGGGAACAGAAACCAAAATCCAGGTAGTAGACGATCAAGGAAGACAAACCAGAAAGGATGAGACAACGGGATGAACCAGGGGCAGTCGAAGGAACCGGGAGGTGAGTCAAACAACCAAGAAACTCAGTTGAAAGATGTCAACCACAGGCAGAGATAGGAAGAGGAAGTGATAGGAAGCAAAGATCAGGAACTCACAGGCAGGCAGGTAATCAACAGGCTGGGTTGGCAACGGGAATTCAATCTGGAAATGAACGCTGGAAAGTCTTACATGTGGCAAAGATCAATCTGGCAAGGAGTGAATGATCCTGTGGGGTTTAAACACCGTCTTGATTGTGATTGGTTGCAGGTGAGAGCACAGGTGAGCAGATGAGGTGGGAGTGTCTGGCAGGTGAGGTGAGTGAGAACAGATTTATGGCAGGTAGAAGCTGTTGATAAATGATGGTACTAAAGGAAAAGTTCTTACAGTTCATTCTCAGGGGGATGTGAATGTGTGAAGCTAATTTCATGGCAACAGCTGTTAAGACATTTCACTCAACATGACATAAATATCAACCAAACGGAGCCAAACTGAGTCAACGAATATCCAGGAGACCGAGAGGTGTTGATCCAGAAAAACCCACTGACCCAGAATCAGATACACTTCCAGCTTCTTAATGGCTGAGTGTAGGAATACTGCGGTTTGGTAATCTGATCTGAGATCTGCAGCTGAAGGGAGCGAGTCCAACTTCCATCAGCTGACATCAGGTTGTGCTTGACCTGCAGAGCATTCAGCATTTTAGCTACATGTTGTTAATCTGCTTAACTGAGCTTTAGAGAGATGGAGTTTCTCTCTCTCTGTTTCACACACACACAAGCCCACTTTCATCCTTTCTCACACACAAAGGCACAATTTCACACACACACACACACATTGGTGTTTCCATCACTTCAGAGGACGTTACATTGACTTGCATTCATTTCCTGTAGAGTTACCCTGAACTTATAACCACTACTTGACTTACCCCAACCTTAACTTTAACCCCAGTAAAATTTTATGATTTACATTATGAGGACTTGAGTTTGTCCCCTTAAGGAGGACGAGTCCCCATAACGTGAGTGTGTAAACAGATTTATGACCCCACAACAGAGTGATACATACACACACACACACACACACACACACAATCTCACCGTGCTCCATCCTGTCTGGTTTCATTTCCTCCCTCTCACCTTTCAGACCCTGTTACACAGTCTTATCCCCATCTGTCTCTTCTTTCTCTTTGTTCCGTCTAACACAAAAAAACTGGTTTCAGCACTTTGTATCCACAACATTTTCTCTTTTATACATTTACATGATGTGTAATTAGCTGATGAAACTGCAGTATGTGTCCCACCGCTGCAGATTTGACAGATTGGAACCAAAAACCAAAGCTTTTTTTTTTTCCAAAAGTCTTCATGCACAGTGTCGTCTTTGTGCAGAATAGAACCACTCAATTATGAATTTTATGTATTTACACTAACTACCCACTCTGGTTGCAGCGTTGGCCAGCGTCTACACATGGTTTACACCAGCTTCTCCAAGAGCAATATGCCCGCAAAGTGAGTTACGCAAAGCTCGCATGAAGTCACCCGACTGTCTGCCTCGTCCGCTTTTCACCACCGCAACCAACAAACATTTGTTTTGTCCTCTGTTCGCTGTGAACGCAGACAGCTGTCGATGCATGTCCTAATAAGTGTTTAACGTCTGAGCCACAGAGAGACGTTTGAGGCTGCGTGGAACCGCAGCGCGCCGGTCCAAACGGCAGGTTTGTGGGATGCCAGCAGGGGTTGGAACGTCCTCGTGGGCACAAGGTTTCGGCTCCATGGCTTCAGGTTTGGACGAAGGAAGAAAAAACATCATGTCTTCACCACGGAGAAAACAAACCCTACAGTCTTCTCTTTATTTTAGCAGTTTACCAATTGGCTGCTTTCCCCAAACCAGAGTAGTTGTTACATAAAAAAAAATAGTTTAGTATTTCAGAATGAAACAAAGCAGTAATGGTTCCTCAGTAAACATGTGACAACTGTAGCTGGAGTTTATGTTGGAGCATTTACTTGCATGTGAATGGTCGATGGCACCTAATCAAGTTCCATTTGCCAAAGAAGGAAAGGGGAGGCAGCTGAAAGCTCAGGAGTAAAGCTCAGCATCTTGTGATAGACATGACCATAAGCAATAACCAATGCCAGATGAACAGATTAAATCGTATTCAAAAAGTTTGATGAGTTTGATGAGTTTTAGGATGCTGCATGACCTGGAGACATCAGATCTCTCAAACCATATTAAACGCATATGAATGGGATATTTATGAGTTTGTTGCAAATCCCTCAGGAGTGGCCAGCACTGGAAAAACTCATGGTTATTACACTTCATGTGGTCTGAAGGAAAATGTTTCCAGCTTACGTTTGCTTTTAGAAAGGTTGCAAAAAGTTGTAGTAAAGATTACTGATTAATGTCTTTTTCACCACCTTCACTAAATTGCCGGGTGTGCATGGCACATGTATGAATGTATGAAATTTAATGTCAGTCCATCCAGGTGTTCTGTAGAGCCACTCAAAACTACATATGTCAACCTCATGGTGATGCTAGAGGAAAAGACAGAGGATCATCAAAGTCTTTAAGATTCATCCTCTGGGTACCATGAATGTCTGTAAAAAGTTCCACTGCAATCTATCAAACAGGTGAGATAGTTTAGTCTGGAACAAAGAGGTGGAAAGACTGACATTAGCATCCATCCAGCAACGATGTTAACGTGGCAAAAAACTATTTAAGTCTTTGTTTTTGCGTCAAATTTGGTGTTTTTAATTTTCTTGTGTCGATGATCCACGTGTGACGACAACTAACTTGGGTTTTTTCATCACGTCTAGTTACAGCTGTGAAAATACGACAGGAGCAACTTAAGCAACACCACTATTGGTCCATTGTGCATCGTTACATGTGATTTTGCAAAATGAATGTGCACGTCAGCGAATGTGTGTGGAGAAACAGAGAGAGTTCCTCATCATACACTAATGATAACGGACACCGATGCGAGCGGCTGACGGATGCGTGGTGTTTTCATATGAGGTCACCTTCTCCTCTCCGTCCTCCAGTGTTTGCGAGTCCTGGGATGAGGTCACTCCTGAAAACATTTACCTTCCTCTTTACTGAGTTAATTGTCATTTCCTCCGTTTGAGTTTGAAATAACAACAGTCGCTCTGTAACAACACTGAAGAATCACCTGTTAGCCGTTAGTTATTCCACTGTGTTAACTGCATACACATGTCTGTCTCTATTCTCTCCATTAGTGGGGTTTTATGTGTGTGTGTGACTCTCAGTTACAAATTCACCAAGGTTTTAGCTTCGGTATTATGATCCTCCAGATAATCTCTCTCTCACACACACAAACACACAGGAGCTTCGGTTCCTCTTTCAGGTTTAGATAAATTCTGCATCATGTGAAAAACCTGTTTCTCTAAAAGCTGTTGTCTGATCACCACGCTCACTTTGTTTTCATATAAATAGTTTATTAGTATCAGTAACATGTCAGAAGGATTTTCTTCCCTCCATTCTTTATGTGGATAACATACCAGAAGTAGAAACAGACAGCGATAGAAAATGAGAGGTTATAAAAATAAGAGGATATACGTGCATGTGTGTGTGAGTGTCTTGCCGAGGAAGAGTAAATCTTGGAGTACAAAAACCTAATCCCAGTCACTGTTTCTAGAAAGGATTCCACCCAGTTCATAATCCGAGTCGCTGAGCGGTTTATACTCAGGAGAAGGAACAAGATAATAAATCCTTCCATATCCCAGAGTGCACCTCACTTCTGCCAGCGTCCCGCATTTTCATCGTCTAATCGTTTCCTTTCTCCATCGAGGAATCGCATTTGTAGCTCTCAGTTTTTTTTAAAAGTACAGTTGACGTCCATAAGAGTCAGTCATCCTCCATTAAACCTCCTAAAGTCATAATACGCTCTATCAAACCTTTCACAGTCACTAGATGGCAGGTGCTGTGACGGAGGCTGAAGGTGCTTGTCCTTGTTCTCTGGATCGTCCTCTTCCTCTCCTCCATCTGTCCACCTCTCTTCACCTGATGCCTGTTGGCAGAAGAGTCGAGTGAAGATGAAGAAATCATCATCCTTTCATTTCCTTTTCACACCCAAAACGAATTATTTATTTCATGCAAGAAGTTACAAGGGCCTAAATATCACTTTTACATTCAGCTGATGACAATGTGACTCGCAGGAAGTCAGCAGGAAGTCACATGACTGCTGCAGGGATTGACCCCCCCACACACACACACACACTCAGTATAATTTAAGAGCCCATTCAACTCAATTTCAATACATGTTGGAACTGGGAAAAAGCATTTTTATCATTTTTTTTTATCAGTTCTTCTGTCTGTAGTTGGCTCTGGTTCAGGAGAGACATTTAGATAATGGGGAGTGAGCTTTAGGAGGGTGTGTGTGTGTGTGTGTGTGTGTGTGTGTGTGTGTGGGGGTGTTGCCCAGAGGGAGGGGTAATTCAACAGAGAGGAAAAACCTCAGATCTCTTATCAGCTCCTTCTGGTGTCTTTAGACACATTCAGACAGGAGCAGTTTTCACATGGGAACACACACACACACACAACACACACACACATCTGTACGCTCTCACCATTGTCTGTGTCTGAGTTCGGGCTGATGTGCCGCTTGTTGGTGCACATGCACTCCAGGTGATCCTCCAGCTTCACCTGCACCTCCCTCAGTTTGGGACGCCTCCGCACATACTCGACCTTCGCCACCTGGAGGAGAGAGAGAGAGAGAGAGAGAGAGAGAATCATATGGATGATGCAAAGAAGAAAGCATTTCTCAACTATTCTACCAAGAAAACACTTACTCAATGTTTGGAATCACTTCGAATCACAAAATGGCCGAAACTGACCCTCCATCTAACAGCAACTGTCCAATCACAGCTTGGCAACCGTAGCTCACTAACTGGCTGCAGCTTCACATTGTACTGGTCTGTTTACTGTAACAGACAGATATGAAAGTTGTATTGATCTTCTCTTCCAACTCTCCACCAGAAAGCGCATGAGTGGATTTGCCAAAATGTCGAACGACTGCTTCAAACAAATAGTCAACATAACCATTAAAACGTTGAGCATGCTGTGTTTGCCAGGAGCCGATACTGCAGGGAAAATAAAGGAAACATACTGACAGTGAACAGTGAACATATGATGGTGATGATTGAAACAAAGATCATCTGGTCACCACAACAGTCCAGTTCACAATTCAACCCTCATTCTTAAGAACAAAACCAAGAGATACTTGAAATCTCAAACAGCAACTTGCTCCAAAACTGAAAGGTCAATCAAGCCATTACTTTCCAGCCTCAGACTTGAATCTGCTGACTCTCATCTCCAACAGCAGCGAGGTCAAGATGCTGCTGTTATCTGTCCTTCTCTCTCTCTTCGTCTCACACATGGACGCACCACCTGAACCTCAGCTCTGCCGTTTCCCCTCCGGCTGTGCGCGAGTGCATCTTTGCACTCGTGACCGTTCGCCCTCTGAACGCTGGATCTCAGCACATGTGAGTGACTTTATTTTTGATTTCCTCTGTCCTTTCATCTCAGATTGGGTATCAGCAGGCCAAAGCGCAGAGAATCAAACTCGCCCTCACACTTTTTTTTTTTTCCTCAGCTTTTTCCCTCTCGACCTCTGGCAACACACACAAATACCTTTCCTCATTTCTCTATCTTTCATTCTCCTTATATCCCACTTGCTTTCTGTCAGCTCCTGCTCTTTTTGCTTTTTTGTCTAATTTAACATACACTGACATGATGACAAACTTCAAACTCCTTTTAGATTTAGCAGTAATTAGAATCCATATATTAATTTGTGCATGAGACACACATGCTCAAATTTACACTATGAATATCAATATTGATTAAATAAATTCTCATGATTTAAAAACTCCTGTGTTCAGAACACACACACGCACGCACACACACACACACACACACGCACACACACACACACACACACACACACCCTGGGCCAGCTCCCAGTTGGAAGGTTGTGTGAACCAGGGTTTACTGAGTCTTACTTCCAACTCTGGCAGAGATCAAAAAGCAGCTATTATGTTCTTGAACTAACTAACTCACTGCCAGACTCTCAATCACACACACACACACACACACACACACACACACAATGGTCAAGCTGGGGAGAGTAATTACTTTTGGCAGGTGTGGAGTGTATATAAATGGTTAAGTGGGTGTGTGTTTACACGCTCTGTGCCATCATTAGTTTTGTGTGTGTCGGTGCCACTGAAAGACAAATAACAGAAGCCTCTTACAAAACGTTGGTGGAGTGATTAATGGCCAGTGTGCCAACACGTTGGAATGGTGAGAATGAATGTTTAGAAAGGAACATTTCTGCCTCCTCTGCTGCCCTTTCATTTGTTTTGTTCATCACTGTCACACTTGTCGTTGCCTTCAGCAGCCTCTAACCGGTCTGTTAGAGGGACACAACTGTAGAGGTTTCTGTATTATGTTGATGGTCTAGTGGAGGAATTAGTCTTTTCTTAAAAGGTTAAAATGTCCAAGGATCTGCTGTCTGAATGTTTATTGTTGGTGTACCTTGACGGTGCGGTGGTGCTTGCGTGCCGCCTGACATCTCATGTTGCTGGTGTTGCAGCAGCCGGTGCAGCGTTTCACCTCCACGCAGGGCGGCCAGATGATGAAGTTGGCTGAGGTGGGATCCACCTGGCTCCTGGGGATCTCATAGATCGCTGTTCGCACCTTGCACACCGCCGGCAAGGCCTCTTCCACCACTGCAGGGAGACGAAAAGGTCAAAGGTTACAGAGACTTAGCAGGAAACAGCCAGAACTAAATATTGTGTTATCACTGTACCATCTGTGAGACATAAGCACTATGGAGAACTTTCAGATTCTTAGTACTATACTCTATTACTCAACAGGTAATAGAGTATACAGATAGATATATAGATTAGTCTGTGGTCTTTTTGGTCTTTGCAGTCATTTTGAAAAGTACAGTCTGTCATGAAAATAATCCAGGTACAAGGCACAGCAGAGTATACCAGTGCAATCTTAAAATAAAAACTCCACTACAATTATTTAACAGCTTTATTTCCTCATCACTTTATATAGTGAGATTGTACAGACAAAACATACAGTATGATAATCCTAAAATATGATGAGGCTTCATAAATTAAGCCTTTATCATTTTTATCTTTCTTACTCATTGTGGCTGCGTTAGAACTGCTGTTGAAACCATAAATAATAACATGACAAAAATTTAAATATAAGTCAGTGTAGCTCTACCTTAACCAGCTGTAACAACAAACTTATATGCATTATACACACTGTTGATGACTTTATGTATATTTACCTGTCGTAGGATTTGGAATGCAGTACTTTACTTATTGGAATATTTTACACTGTTGTATTGATACTTTTACTTATGTAAAGGATCTGAATATTTCTTCCACCATTGAAAATATCTGCTGACTTCATCGGGTTGGCTGTTAAAGGGTTAACACTGGCTGAGGAATGTCAATGTCACTTATAAAAAATAAGTTTCAGTTTCTGAGACCTTGATGGTGTCTGTGTGTGTGTGTGTGTGTGTGTGTGTGTGTGCGTGTGTGTGTGTGTGCTTGTGTGTCTCACCAGTGCTCCTCCTGTGTCTGGTGTGTGTGTGCGCTCTCTTCAGGTCGGGGAAGCTGTGAGAGAAGTCCTTGTTGTAGCTTTGTTTGGTCTCCTCGATCACCTCGTTCTCTGGATGAAGACACAACAGTACACACACACTCAGACGTCACACACTCTCACTGTCAACAACACCGTTCATAAATATTCCCCTGATCTCAAACACACACACTGAGAAGCATCTTAGGATAAAACACATGAATAAATTTCTTCATGTCTGACCCACTGACTGATAACAAAAACGTGAAGGATGAGGATGCTTACATGCTGCAGCAAGTTGTTTATTACAGACGTCTTTATCAAGTCTCTCCTCATCAGAGCACAAGTTTAACCGGGTTATTCTAACTAAGTTACGATGTTTATGTCTGTCAACAGGTTACTGAGTTCTCTGCAAGTAAATGTAGCCTGTGAGAAAAACACAGCCCGTCAGTGCGTCTGTCAGATACAAATCTAATTCATCAGGAGTTCACTTGTGGGTTATCAGGACTCTACAGCTGAGAAAATGCCGGAGGTTGAGCCAGAACTTAAAACATTTTATAAGAGCGTGGACGCTAATCAGGTCACAGGCCAAACTGACCGAGGGCTGGAATGGACAATTAGGCTTGATGCATTCCTGTTTGTCCACATGATTGGATGTTGTCAAGAGCCACAATATGCTCGAAAGGAACATTTGTACATTACATGTTATTCAACTGTGTCAGTAGGCAAAAGTATTCATTGCTTTCCAGAACGATTCAGTGTGACCTTCGAGTGTGAAAAACCGGCCGTCATAAAGATGAGCGAGATGCAATGATTGTTTAAATATGAGGATAACAAACTTTGTGTCTCGCCTAGAAGCCATTTATAGTGTTGCACTTGTTTTGTACACATGAAAAGTGACAGGAAGTTGTGTCCAGATTGAAAAGGAGAGCTGGAACCCTCCTTGCTTTCTCATCTCCGTTCAGCTGGCCAATCATGGCATGAGGTGAGCATCAATTTCAGATGGTCGGTTACAGAAAGTTACTGAAAAAATTGGAGTTTTGAGTCATCCAACGAGCACTTCTGATGAAGAACTGGTGCCTCGACACTCGATTCAGTACCACAGAGAGTAGTAAAGGTTCATAAATATCTGCACCACAGATATCTGTTCATTCTATCTCTGTCCAGAAACAGTCTCAATCAAGACTAACACACATCAAATGACCATTCACATACACTGGGCATGTGTGTGCTGGTGTTCGGTGCCTCGTGTGCATGAAGGTCAGCAACAACCGTGATTCATTATCCATGTTGAGTGAACCACTAGTAGTCAAGGCTCATAGATAAATATAGGCTGATGTTTGATTTTTGAAAAGTGTCACATGATAGGGGCATGACCAATCAGGGAAGAATCACCTGGGCATAAAAATAATAAAATACATAAAGCAAATAATGAAAATATATAATCCATATGTACAAAAAAAAATCGATGTGAGCTCACATAAAACAATGGAAGACTGATAATAAGCTGACTCATCCCGAGCCTCTAACACTTTGATGGATTGCTTCAAAATGCAGCCAAACCAGAAATGTTCATGTGTAATCCTAAAACTCACATGTGTTATTTAAACTCAGCCTGAACTGAAGCTTCCAGTCTGTTTTATATCTGGTTTATATTTAACTGTACAGAGACAAATAAATAAACCTTTAATCACAACAGGCTGATAAATCCAAGCTGATGTTTAGTTGAGTGATGATTTAAAGTCTAACATGGGCGGAGTGACTGTATCTCCACAGGCAGGTTTTTATACTGAGCTCTTCCTTTGTGTGTGTGTGTGTGTGTGTGTGTGTGTGTCCTTGTGTGAGTCTTTGTGTGTGTGTTTATCGGGAGATGCTGTAAAAGTCAATCAAGTGTTTCCAAAGTGTTCACAGATCCATTAAACCATTTCAACGCTCAGCACTGCCAAACCACAGGATATCCACAGACTCATTTATGGCCGATAAATTATGAGCAAAGTTTGTGTGTGAAGTTCAATGTGTGTGTGTGTGTGTAAGAGAGTGGGAAGACAGAGAGAAAGATTCCCGGATATCAGCATAAATGATGTCTGGGCAGGACTGTTTTAATTTGATTCTGAATACCAAACCTCACACTTCTGTGTGTGTGTGACTGTGAGCTCACACACACAGTCACACACACACGCCTGCCTATATGCACAATGTGCTTCTAAAACACAACAAAGTCCACCTTCGACATTTCTCTCTCTCTCTCTCTCTCTGTCTGTCTCTGTCTGTGTCTCTCGCCCTGACATGCAGGAATTTGAGCATGAATTATACATAGCAACACAGCAGCCTTCCAGCGGGCCCTGCTCTCAAACCAATAATGGGCAGCATGACAACAGCATAATGAAGTGAGCCACTTGACCCCCGCCGAGCCGGGGAGCCGTCACACTCCCACATTTGCATCTCAATGATGCCAGGATTAATGGTGGCACCGCTCGGAGCGCCAGACATTAAAAAATGAATCGAGTGGTTTTCACAGGCAACCAGAAGTTCAGAGCAGAGGAAGGTTTAGAGTTTGACTCGGGGCGTAAATGCAATAGAGCAGTTTTGTGTTATTGCCTAATGTCTCACCTCACTGATTTATTCTGATTTATTACCTGGATAATGAGAACTGGCATCTACTGTGTTTATTGAAGGTGAATGTTGGCGTATGAGTTATGGCCAGTTTGGTTTGCTTATGTAATGTTTAATTAATAGTTTCTGGTGTTTTTAAAAGCACTTTAAATGTCAGTTGCAGATTGAAATGAACGGCTCTTCCAGCTAAGAAAGACGCCACAAAAAGCAAGACAGAGAGGTCACCATTCAGTTTTTAAGGGGAAATGTTTTTGTATTTCCAGGTGGAGACATGAGCTGCGATCCGAATCGCATTTTTTTACTTTTTACTTTTAGTTCGTACTTAGAAAGTCCAAACTGTTGCACACAGTATCCACACAATCGGGACAAACTAGTTTGTCATATCATTGCGCCTTGAACTCTGACCCTCTTGCTCATACATCTATCGCAGTCTGTAGCACAAACTTTGAAGTAAAAATGTGTGTGCAATTTGAAACACAGCTAATGAGCTGTCATCTGTCTGTGCGCTGTGAAAAATCTTCCGCTGTAGAGGATTGTGGGTCAGAATAGCCCAAAAAGCACGCTGGCTAACATACCGCAAAATGTAACCGGATGCAGCAGGACGTAGTGGTATTTCTGGCACGCTGCATTTGACACACTATGTGCTGAGAGATACTCAAAATTTTTCTGGCATACTAAATAGTATGGTAGTATGAGTATTGGAACGCAGCCACAGATTTCCTCTTAGCGCACATGTTTGCCAGGAAGCAAAAGAAAACCAGAATGAAAAATTGTTCTATCAAAATCACAGTTTGGAAGTTGTCTCTTGAACTTTAAGGGAATTAATGGTAGTAAATAGGTTCCTCTAACTGAAGAAAATTAGCTTATTTATCAGAATATTTCGACTCTTTGTAGACACCAGGAGGAAGTTTGGTAACAGAGGGACGACCAACAAGCACATACATAATTTTGTGGGATCCAGTTTGGGGGTTTGAAAAAGAGTGGTATGGCGATATCCCAACTTTCAGTCTTGATCATGATGCAGCTCTCTGCATTAGACCACCATGCCTGCTAAAGTCACATCTTTAACTACACTTCCTCTGCAGTTTCTAACACAGGCTCCCCATTAAAAAGCCTCCAAGACAAGATGACCCTGCTTACGTCACTGTGACATCATGTTTTTTCAGACTTCAAAAGTCCCTGTTTTCATGGGTTCAGTTTGGCTTAACATGACCAGCAAACTGCTTTTGATGTGTAAAATTGGTGGAATGCCCCTTTAAACAAACATTTTCTTTACACTTCAATCCAAGTTTACCGTTGGCAGCAGCTGATAAGGACAAAGTTAACTTGGACTCGGAGTTCATTTGGGTGCAAAGAGCAAGGCTGGCCGCTGCTTCAACATCCGGTGAAGTTTTCCAGTAATGAGAGAACAGCATCCTCTCACTGATCTGGGTTCAACTAACACTAACACAGAGTCTTTCAAGGCTCAGACAGGGAAGGAAGCTGCAGCTCTGAGCAACACATGGAAGCTTCTGATGTTCGTCTGCAGCATCAAAGCAAAGGTCTTTCAAAGCTGTTCGTCTGTCAATAAAATAAGACTGATGCGACCTCTGCTCCTAATTTCATGAGTCAGCATATATTTTATCCTTATAATAATCCTTCACCCTGAGCAGCTGAGCAGGTACATGTGCATCAGGGTGTTCACATCACAAGCATCATTTTTTTTTTCAGAGTAACCTCATTTGGCTGTAAAGCTCTCTAATGCAGCCGGTGGGAGTGACAGAGTTGTATTATAATGAAGCGCTTTACCTACGGAGTCTATCTCGAGCAGCCGCTGGAGGTCGCTGATGCTGCGGATCTCGCTGCGGGAGAGGCGCTCCAGCAGCTCCCGGGGGAGAGGAGACTCCTGTGGGGACAAAGTCAGGCCATGAGCCGCTTTAATGGGGATGGCGCTGCAAAGTTGCGCCTGTTTGTGCGTAAAGGACGCAAAAGCGTGCAAACATCACTAATGTGCAAACTCGGTGTGAGCAAACAGTGCGTGTGTTTCTGTGCGTGATCTGTGCGTAATGACGCACAGTGGGGTTAATGATGCATGTGCCGGAGTTACTTGTTGAGTTTCTGAAGGAGTTGCATGAAATGTGGAACAAATCTGAGTCAGCAAGAATCAACCACAAACACACTGCTCACCTCAGCAGCGGTGCGGATCAGGCAGAGACAGCCGGCCAGGAGGTGCAACACCGCGGCTCTCATCTCCTCTCACATCCGCCGCAGAGGCACCAGGACGAGGCGAAGGTCCGCTGCAGGAGCCCGGCTGTCGCTCCCTGGTGCCGGGAGCCCACACACATCCCTCGGGGAGAACTGGCCACAACCAGGACCTCAATGACAGAGCGAGGCAGGAGGGTGTAAAAGTGAAGCTGCTGTTTCAGGTCCCGGATGAAATGTGGTTAAGGAATAAAGCCAAGCTGGTTCTGCTGCTGCATTCAGGGTCAGCCGGTGCAGAGGATTTCCAAAATAATGTTAAAGTCCAAGTTTCACAGCTGCACGAACTTTTTGTCCGGAAGTTTTCAAACCATCAAACCCAGCTGATGTTCAGCAGAAGAAAGAGCAGGTGTCCAGTGGAAATAAAGAAAACCTTTCTTTTACATGTACACATCCAACAATATCCATCATTTCATCCTCAGTATCATCCGCTCACTGTCCTCTGTCCATCCATCCATCCGTCCTGCAGCTGCTCAGCATCTTTACATGCAAACCATTCAAACCGGTTCAGTCTTAATGAATCACCAGATCTGTCCTGTGCATGAGGAGGAAAACAGCATCAGTGAAACCAGAAGGAATCCTCCCCAGTCTGCGGCTCACAGGAGTCTGATGCCGGTTCCCTGCGCTCCTGTGATTCAGTGAAGTCTGGACGCTTCCAGTCACAGGATATAACCGTGCGCGCCCCCGCGACACTGCACCGAGAGCGCGCCTCCCATAGTGGACTATATGTTGAAGCGCAAACCGTGATTGTAAACAAAACAAACAAACAAAAACAACTTCACATTTTCCAAACAGTTTTCAGTTCTGAACGTTGATTTTATGTTCAAAGGTCATTTTTACTTCATATCTGTTTTTCATGATAAATAAATCAAAATTGGATTTTTTTTTTGTTACACTGACAGTTGATGACGATAAACCTGTTCATCACTAAATGACTGAGCCACTCTGTGTTAATAAACTGTCTTTATGGAGGCTAATTAATAACTTACATCTGAAATCATTTGTGAATCACTTCTCCCTTAAATTACCGTCCTCTCCTCCCTTTTGTGTGTGAGTGAGGAAGCTCATTGACCGTGTCAGTGTTTAATTGCTGTGTAATAAAGCTCATTAATGAGTGTCCAGACCAGAGACCGTGAGAGCGACAAGTCCACCCCTTTAGTGCACAAGAGAAAAACTTGGTGATGGTGGAGCTATGAGGTCAAGGGGTCATCCATGTTCGAATTTGGAAGCGCTTCCCATGGGGTGCGCTGACAGGAATTGGATACAGTAAAAAAAAAGACACACAAAACTGTTTACTAAACATTGCCAAGTCTGAAGTAATGAAATCACGATGCTGTCACGTCCTTCTTCTGGCCCGTCTTCCTAAAATCTAACACGGCCTGTTTGCTTTGTCTTCTGCTTTTGGTCCCCCATGTGTCTCCTAAATAACTGATGTCGTGGCCGTTTTCAAAATGGGCCCTTGTTCCCACGGCATCACCTAATAGAAAAAACAAGTTAGGGTTGAGTTGTCCAAACATTGCGAAGAAGCTAAAGTGATGTTTTTCTGCTGGTCATGCAAATAATGACTGTGTTCTCTCAGCAGCAAAGGTGGAAGTAACATGACGTTGAGCATGATGAGGAATTTCAAACTTTAGTCAAGTAGATTTAGTTGTATCCAAACAAACCTTAAGCTTAACAATCGTCTGTAGTAATTTGGGAAATTAAAATTGGAATTACTAAAAGAATAATAGGTTAGTTTAGAAAAGCAATGACAAACAACCTGATTTGTAAATTTGGTTAGTGTAAATATCCTTGAGATACATTATCAATGTCAAGGAAAATTTCAAGAACATTGTAAGTTCATTTTCAAAGAGAACTTCAACCTCATAATGTACTGAAATGAAAAATGAAATGGCCACCTGGTCGAAAAAAGCTGTTCTTTAGTGTTAAATATGTGTGATTTCCAATTAATGAGTGTAAATGCAACTCCACTAACCAGGTCCTTTAATGTGCATCTAACCGAGAGTCTGCGCCATGAAAAGCAGTTTGCATTTCTCCATTTCTTTGGGTTGGTGAAAGAAATTGTTGAAGGAATGTAAAAGACTTTCAGAGCTAAAGCTTCATAAAGCAGCGCTGGAATCTGGAAATCCAGCCTCAAGCATTCAAACATGCACGTACACATTGACTCTCCCTTTGCAATTTATACAATATCCTTCATCCCACCACACACACACACACACACACACACACACACACAGTCATTAAAAAAACAGTTAATCTGACTCAAAATTACAGGTTCCTGCGAGGACAAAGAAAAGAGACCAAGGCAAGAGAACAAAGAAGGGAGAGGAGGAGGAAAAACTGGGCAAGAATGGCAGAGATAAGAAGCTTGTTGATACCAAGATGAAGCCTATTTGGATGAAAGAAGACGACAGTGTGTACGTGTGTGTGTGTGCAGAAAATCCAGGCTGTGTTGGACCAAACACTCCACCAATTAAAGCCCATTTAGTCTGACAGAGGCTAATACCATCACAACAGAAATCCACCTCTGTCTCTCTCCCTCCATCTCCCCTCGAATGGCTTCAGTAGACCCGACACACACACACACACACACACACACACACACACACACACACACACACACACACACACACACACACACACACACACACACACAGACAAAGCACCGGAATGATGGAGGGGAAACGGGTCAGAACCGATTCGGATCTTGAATGGCGACACACTCACGCCGTGACGCTGTCACTTCCTGCTGGCAGCAGCAGCTCTGATGCATCCCACTCGCTCTGTTTTGTCTTCTTTCTTTCTTGTTTCTCTTCCGTTGCCCGTTGTCTTTCTCTTGGCCAGTCGAGCTCCCCGCTGTCAAAAGCTCAAGTGTGACTGTTACAGACAGAGGAGAGAGGAAACTTTGAAAATGCACGAGTAGCATTTTCTCAGACAGTCTTAGTTCATCATCACACCAAAAAGCGGCCGAGTGAAATAAATCCCACGTCTGAAATATCTGGTTCCAGTCAATTCATTCAGTAAAGAATTATTAGAGGTGAAAATATCTCCATTGTTGGGACAATAAGTTTACACAGTTTACTCAAAAGCCATATTTGCACCATCAACTTGTGTCTGCAAACTATTTCTCTTTCAAAGCAGTTTATTCTCCAACAGAGGAGGTTCAATAAAGATGGAAGGCGCAACACATTTAATAAACCACGTTAGCTTTGACTGTTTTGGACTCTGATACCCAAAAAGTCAGCACTCTCAGCGACGGTTTGCTGTTGGTCAACTATGTAAGGTTTGAGCCAGTATTCACCAGAGTTTAAAGGCAGAACCAGCTGGATTTGTTGTTTGCGGGTTGTTAACACATCATTTAAAGTTGTCTCCTGCTCCTCGACTCGACACCTGAAGCTTCCTCTACTACGATAACCGGCACCTGGTTTACATTTTTGTACGCTGCGTTTTGACACTTGAGACACTAATTATCATCATGTTGTTTCACCATGTTTGCATCTATTAAATGCGACATGTTGCTTTTGGGCCTGTGGACACTAATTATTGTCCTGTTGTGGGAATTATATGGTGCAAGATACAGTAGATAAGCAGTGATTTCTTTGTTTGTAAAAGCTATTGGGGCGTCAAAAGTTAGAAATTCTATATGAGGTGTCTTTAAATTTTTGTTGTGTTAAATATGTGTATCTTTTTCAAAATCAAAATCAGATAAATGTTTTGTGATTGTTGATTCACTGGAAATGTGCATTTTATTTTGTTTACTGAAGTTAAAGCTGTAAAAACTTTCTGCAGAGAAACTTCTATAAAACACATCTATTTGACCATCAAGCTAAATATAGTTCCTTGTATTAAAAAGTTTTCCTCCAAACTAGCAGAGCGTTGAATTCATTTTCTTTACACAGTCTCCTCCTCCTTCTTCTTTTTCTCCCACACAACTTTCCAAGTGGAGTAGATATTTTATAGAGTTTATTTATAACAAACCAAGGAAAACTTAATTTCTTGTATAGCTTTTCCAGTTCTTTTCCTGGAAGCAGACTGACGCAAATACAGTACGCATCATATTGGGGTTTGGTGACCTTGCTCAGGAGCACTGGAGCAGTGTTTGGTCCACTCAATACAAACTGATCTCCCACCCAAAAACTGCTGCTGCCACTGATGAGAGGAGACTTAAGTGAAAATATAAGAGTGAGATTTGGGGAGGAGGGTGTTGGAGATATGAGCAGTTTAAGAGACAGAGCGGCAGTAAAAGTTAATCCAGGAGGGGATAAAAAGTTTTTACGAGGAGGTTGAGGGTTAAGGGCTATCCCCGAATTTATTCACAAAACCAAACACATGGTGGAAAAAACCCTTTATACACATTTTTCCGCCCCTTCTCTCTTCAATCCATCCGACATTAATTATTAAAGCGCTTTCCAAAAAAAAGTCAGAATGGATTTCACCGTTAAACCCGGAGTAAGTCCACTATTGGACACCTGCCAGAGCCTATTGTGCCACGCATGAATGTTTGGTCATCAGCCAACTGGAGACTTATCCCGGATTACCATCTCAAATATGCCGGCATTTACCTACATGTAATGTTACCCCCCCCCTCCTTGCACCAACCACCCCACCCGTCTGTTCATCACAGGCCACAAGGCTTTATTTAGGTCTGTTTGGGAAAGTGAAAACACAGGGCCCTTGTGCTGTGTGAAGACAGAGAGCCAGCTTAACTGGAAGGGGCATACAGTAAGAGCTGGACCTCCCACCAGTCTCAATCTGATTTACTCTACAGTAAAGACTAAACTGGAGAGCACTCACAGAGCACAGGCCTCCACAAAGGCTGCACACATTTCTGATTATCTGACTGAAACAATAGATACATGTTGATAAATGTTTAGTGTTGCATCTGGATCTTTACTGAAATACCTACATACATACATTCTAATCAAATCCCTCAGCTGTGATTGGATATTCCAGATGTTGGTCTCCACACACACCTCCGTCACCCATGTTGTTAGATCAGGAGAAAGAGGTATAATGAATAAATTAGACCCCATTGTTTGGAAATGTTTTTTTAAAAAAAAGTTTTTGTCAGCATAAATCCAAACACATATCTCCTACAATGACTTTGCTCTGCCAGTAACCAACTAGCTAATGGTCAAGCACAGTTTTTATAGTACGGGTGGAGTTACCTAGTCACCCCTAATTACATTTGATTTATGGAACCCAAGTCGAGTGCAAAATGAGTCATCAACAATATTGAGTTTTACAGTAAGAAGAAAAAGACATAATTAGCACTTATTTAACAGGAGGGACACAAGATTAGAACTTGGAAAATGTTTTTAACACTTCACTGTTTTCATTATTTCAGATCTCTTAAAATTCCTCCCTTGGAACCAAAGATAGTGACTTGTTCCCCGACCAGTGGGAGAACAAAATATCCTAAAATAACAGGGTCAAACACATGACCTCCTCAGTGGAAGTAATCAAGACTCCCAATCACAGAAGACAAAATCACTGCTGCTTTCATACAACCCTGACTCCAATAAAGTCAGTAAAATCCAAATGCAATCATTTGCAAACAAACTGTGTTCACAAACTGAGCCCATGTAATAATATCCTTTATACAAAAACATTCAATATATTATCTTTGTACTGTTTTCAATTCAGTCAAAAAGGATTAGCAAATTATCACATTCTGTTTTCTTTATGTTTTACACAGTGTCCCAGCTTTCATAGAATCAAGGTTGCACATGTGTTCGTGCATATTTCACTTGTATCCACACCTCAACATGTGATATCAGAGTAGGTGTTTTTCCATTGGCTTTGAACAGCTTCTGCAACATCACTGTTTGGTGCTTTGACAGCAGACAGGAGGGCAACAGGTCAAATGGCGTCACATCCCAAACACACGCTGTGTTATTCTCTTTCAGTGCACAGCTCTTTCTATATATCTCACCCTGAAGTTTACTGTAACAACACACTGTATCCCTGAACACTTTGGTGAAGATAGAGAACGAGGCCTGTGACCATAAATTGTGCAGTAGAAATGTAGCTCTGTGACACTCAGACCTTCGACGAGGACCGCTGAGATGCCCTTGAGCAAGCTGCTGGTTTTACAGGGCCGATCTCATGTGTGCGTGAAAATGCAAATAAACCCTCAATACGGAAACTAAACAGAGGAATGTTTGGAGCAGACATATCTCGACCTTCTTATCTGAACCTTGAGACAAAACATCACAGCACCGACCCGGCCTGAGTACTTCCTGTTCTCTTGTTAACATCTGGCTCCCTGTGTTCAGATGGTGAAGACAAAGAGCTGCTTCCACATGTCTGATGAGCAGACAAGGAAATGAGAGCAACAAGGCAACGCTCACACAACCTCACAAGTCATCATAAAACACTCTTTATTCAACTTGTTGGAAACAAAATAAAACTCACCAAAACCACCTTGGTTTGTCTTTTCCACTGTTCCAACAATCACCAACTCTGGTTTGGTTAAAATAAACCCTTAATTCAGAGATTTAGATGGAAAATATTCTGGCTGTTTTCTCGCTGACCTCTTGCTCCTTTCCCAGTATTTTCACATCTAACTCGGTTTAAACATTCCCTGGTTTTCCTGTGAGTGAAGCCTCGTGTAAAAACATCACAAATCCCTCAAGAATCAGAAGGAAGAAAGAAACTGGTTTGGTATCACTGCTATAATCTTTTTCCATTTTTGCACAAAATAACCATTAGTTCAGCGTTTGCTTTGATCCCTGTGTAAACTTTTCACCTGGAAGACTTTCTGTGAAGAGCAGAGGATGACAGCAGATATTATGGAGCTCACGTCTGTAATCTTGACCTTCATGATGCCGAGGTTAGACACAGGAAAAGATGTGTTTGGTCGAGACTCCTCCAGATCTTTGTCTCACCGTATCTCTACCCAACATGTCACATATAATATACTGTAGATGTCAAAATGCAACACCCACTTCAGGAAATATTAAATAGAATCCAAAGTCTGAGATTCTAATCATCTAAAAACATGATTCTGTAGATGCTGTAAAGAAGTGAAATCTGGCCATTTAACAACATTTATCCAGTAGTAAAAATGACACTGTCCGTTTGACTTACCCATCTCAGGCCATTGGGGAGTTCGAGGTGTTTAAACCTGTCCAGGTCATGAAAGACAGAGAAAGATTTTATTTTACACATATTTTTTTGTGGATATTAACACAAATGAAAAAAAAGGAAAAAGAAAGATTGCTGTTTATTTACGAGACTAATAAAATGTGGAAGTGATAAAACATGCATTCGCCTTTGTTATCAATGTTGATGTTCCCCTGAGCAGAAGCAAAGAGATCAGAATATGTTCTGAGTATCCTCCAGGTGTGAATGTGCGTCACTGTTAAGCAAAACATTCCTTTAAAACAGCAGTCGTTCTCAACTAACCTACCCTGGTTTCATTTTAAGAACTGCATCTGTCAAAAAACCCGGGGCATAAAGATCACGATGCGTGCAGCTTTGATGGAGTCACAGTTCAGCTTTTTTTTCTTAATGTGCTCTGACACATGTTGATTTATGCAGGATCACACCGCTTGCTGACATCTGTGACATTTCAGGAGTCAGCAGAACGATCAGTCATGTTGTTGCAAGTGAGATGAAGCATCTTTTCCTCATTTTCTAAAAAAAATGCATGTGATAATCCAGAACATTTCTAACATTTGTTTGGGTTTGAATTGTCTCCTGGTTTGTCCTGAGCCTGACCGTCTCCCACTTCCAGCCAGCTGCAGCAGAAAGTTAACACCTCTTCCCTTTTCCTCTTCCTCCAATTCTATCACCTCTCCCTCCGATGTTTGCCAATTGATTTATGTGATAAGGTGATGATCAACATAGCCGTGATCGACACAGCTGGGGTCGAGTGGCAAGAAAATACAGAAAACAAAAACCGCTCTTCGGATTGACAAGGCCTGCCCAGCTGACAGCTGTTAGGGAACTATGACTGCAGAGTGTGAAAACAGGCGCCGCTGGATCGTTTGACCAGTGGAACATTTGATTCAAACGTTTGTCCGTCCTCAATTGTTCGTCGTTTCAGTTGGGAGACTTTAATCTCCTCTGCGGAAATAATTGGGAGGCAGTGAGGGAGTTAATTGTGTTTTCCATTGATGAATCATCAGGAAGTGTTGGTGAACCCCGCTGACCACACACACACACACACACACACACACACACACACACACACACACAAAGGAGTACACACTGACTGTAAGCACATGCATAACTTACATATTAAGTGTGTTGCACATTTTTTCACATGCTTACCACACTTACAGTATATATACACACACACACACACTGACCACACAATCACACACTCACAGAGACCACATATGTACACGTATGCATGCTCACACACACTCTAATGTACAGTAACACACACACACAGATAAGCAGTGTGGGTAAACCTCTCTCTCTCTCTTCCTATCATTCTCATTTTCAACCTCTCTCACCCTCTCTGCTTTATTTCTCTGCCGTTTCAAAAGATTAAGAGGCCAATTAGTAAAGCTCTCACGGCAGATATCAGCACGCTGGGAACTGGAGAGAGAAGAAATCCCCCTCTCTCCTCTTCCAAAAGAAGGATTTCTCCCTCATTGTCGCCGGGTTGAGAGCGAAAGGATGTGGGGTGTATTTGGAGGGCTGCTGATGTGGTAATTTTGGCTCGGAAACAATGCCACGCTGTCTAAAGAGGGGTAATGGAGGGAAGTAGCAGAGGTAGTGTTTGCTCTGTGTGTGTGTGTGTTCACATGTGATACATGCACACACACAGTGAGGTGACATCATGGCATCACTCTGAATGATGTAGATGAAGGAGGAAGCGTCGTATTAACTCCAAATCAGGACGATGACACAGACGCTTTGTGTGATTGTAATGAGCAGCAGCAAAGACAGAGTGGAAAAGAGAGTGAGGCTGTTCCTCAGTTACTGTGAAGGTGAAACCCTAAACACTCATTTGCTTTTATATACATTCAGTCTGTGATTTCCTACATTTCCCACAATGTCTTTAAACCAAACAGACAAGTTTATGTTGCATTCGGAAGTTAGTTTTATGTGAAAAAGGTGACACCTGCTTTTGTGGTTGCATTGCATTGTGGTCCACTGAGGCTTCTGTCAGCTACGGTGGCCCTGAATAAATAAAACACAAACAAATCAAGGAAAATCCTCACCATTTTGACAACACATGCAGAATCATGCAAAACAATCAAATACAGGAACACAGGTGATAATGAAAAGTGTTTGCAGGGGAAACTCGGCTGGAACACGTTTGTTGTCCCAAAGAGAAAACTCATAATTCAGCTCATTTTCCAAAACCACTTACAGATCTCCAACTTCAGTAACTTCATGAGTCACAAACCATGGCAATAACAAGCATGTCCCACCTTTCAGTGTCCCCTGGAAACACTTTCCTTTGTCATCTGTGCTATCTTTCTGTAAGCAGTTGTGTTTTGTGTTTTTTCAGCATGTTTCTCTTTTTGATTATTTTTTTTCCTGTCATGCATTTCTACCTGTATTATTGTTGAATATCCTTAAAAAAATAATCAAACCAAAAGGTGAGTCTTGGGAATCATTCCTGTGTGATAATAAGAGACAAATAATGTGACATTTATCACTAACGTTTTTGTTTTTTTTATTCAGTAATTTAAATATGTGAACATGAATGTCAGCCCTGATAAAGAACTGACATTGTTCAAATCAATATCAGTATCAATTTCTGGCTTTGATAAAGAATAAAATAAAAACATAGCTTAAAGCAGTTATAATTAACACTGATTAAACAATGGATCACATGACTTGCGCAGAAAGATGTTGCTCAAAGATATGAACCCACAGAGAATCATCACCCAACTCTGGAGTTTCCCTCAGTGCTGTAAAGTGCTTTATTAATGGCCACATGTTGGCGCTGTCTGTGCCAAAATCTAAACTTTCCAACTGTCATAAATATTCTAAACACAAGATCCGTTTACTTCCAGTAGCTAATTCTGGAGGTGTAAACGATTTTGACACATTCCCAGTCGGACTGAGGACGACTGGTGCCCGAGATCCTGTCCATGAGCCATGAGGTCCAGGAGCTCATGAACTTATAATATATTTTACTTAAAAAAACAGTCAAAATAGTTTTAAAAGCATCCTGCAAACTAACAGAAAAAACAATCAGACAAACACCTCACCTCCTCAGCCTCCTCAACACTCTGTGGAACTGGACTGAGAGACAAAGACATGTCTCATTGACTTGAGTAAGCAGGGAAAGAGACATAAAGCCTGATGAAATTGGCCTGTCAGCAGTGAGACCCAGCTTCTTACGCAGGCATGTGTATACACAATCACACATCTTTGATCCAAAGCCGCCACTAATGGCTTTTTAATCAAGTAAACGCTCACAGGTATTTCAGAATTTAAAAATCTGATGCCAAAGTTTACACAGGAATGCAGCGCCCGAGATTATTCTGACGGCATTCATGGCAAAGTGAACAAAACTGAAGCATACTTCTGTGGGCTTATGTCTTAATTATACAGGGTTATTACCTGCTTTCCAACTCGCCAGCAGGTGATGGCGGCGAGACAAGAGATTCTCACTTGTGTTGAGACATGAAGCGGCCTGGCTCGGCTCTCCTTTTCATCGGCCCTCCATCATTATCCTCCACGTCTCTGCAGAGGAGTCATTACAAGTCCTGGATAAGATGAGAGCTCAACAAGCCTGAGCTGGAGGGGCTGAACGTGAGTGGGTGGAGAGTGAACTGCAGAGGGAAACATTATTATTACTATTATCAGTATTATTATTATTATTAAAAGCTGATGAGGCTTGGTAATAAGAGGAACTTCTCACTGGTTTGGCTTATTAATCTGTCTGGTGATGTTTGGCAGAGAGAGCTGTCTCTATTAAAAGCTTGATGACAGACTTGAATCACCGAACTTAATAGTAGCATTGAGTGAAAACAGTATCAACAATAAATCACATGTAAGTGTCTTAATTACAGTTTTAAAAAAGCAGACTGAATTTTTGCTTACGTGAACCAATCAACCTGACACAGAGAATTATCAGCAGACTCTGCTTTAGTGTCTTTCAGCCAATTGTTTCACTTCACTGTTCAATATCAACCCCAGCAGCTGTTTTTCATCAGAAAAGCTCTAAAGACTCACTGTAAACTATCTGCCCGGCCCCAAATGGCAGACGGACAAAGTTAGCAACTAGCTGGTGAACATACTGGAACATTTAGCAGCCAAAGAGCCAGATTCTTCCCTCAAGAGCTGGCGGAAAGCAAAACAAAGCTAAAAGTAGACTGAATATTGACCTTATGTGACTCCACATGAACGATAATGTTGCTCCGTATCTGCTCAGTGAGGAAATAAAACTACTGTTTGCTGACAAGGTCGACATATCAAATTTATAAGGTGATAAGGTGATGACATACTGCGTTTACAGCTTGTTCTCCCAAGTCCCCAGAAAATCCATTAATACAGGTTTAACAAATGTTTTGTCTATGATGTTTCAGCACGATCATGTAAATTTAATGTGGTAACAATAGAGAAAGCTTTAAGTTCAGAATCACGCAATATGAGTCCGTGTACAGATCTTGTTGGAAAGGCTTCTGAGAAATTATTAGGAGACATTATCAAACCTCAGTTTATCTCATGTTCAGTTATCATTTGGCTTCCTGATTATAAAAGTTCACCTTGAACCACTGATAAGAGGAGGCCCCGATAAACTGTATAAACAGGTGCAGGTGTGTGATTTTGTTTTCGTGTTCTTTTCATGTGCTCACCTGAGTCTCATGACTGTGAGGTCAACACGGCCTGAAGTGATGCACTAAAACTGAAAGCAGAGAGAATTAATGTTACAATGCTGCTGGCATAAAGTCTTTATGGCAGCAATTAAGAAATGTGTGAAATTGGTAATCGGCATCAAAGTTTGATGACTTGATGGCTTGACATTTTGTTTTAATTATGCTCACACAGGCATCACACCTGACCTTTTTCTTAATGAAATTCTGATTCCAACACTGACATGAAACTAACAACATGAAGTACCATGAAGTGCTTGAACCTGTTTTAATAGTGACCACAAGAAAACCTTTATTATATTCTAAGATAATTATATGTCAATATTTGTTTTGGAACAGACTCAATATGAACATCTCAAGATTATAAAGTAATTAAGTCTTGAAAAAACACATAAATACATGCAAAGCATTAACCTCAGTCTCAGGTTTCTGCAGTCTGTTCTTAAAGAGCAGCGTGAGAACAATCAGTCGCCCTGTGCTGTCTGTCCCACGTCAGTGTTGTAAAGCGTGCTAATGGGTTTTATAGGCCTACAACACTTGAGTCATGTCAAAGCAGCATCAGGCACATAAAGACGAGCTGATCATAAATGACTGCATGAAGGACTATGATCCATTTTACTCTCATCCTCTACTGGTTTTATACACTCAAATGACACTGACATGATGATAAATGAAGGTGATTCATATGCTTGTCTGTCTTTTACACACACACACACACAGTTACTTAAGTTTGTTCTTATTCTAATTATGGTCTTTTAATAAAATGACTCACATTTAACAATGAATTTCATCTTCACACCTCAGACTTCACACACACACACACACACACACACACACACACAAACACACACCATGGCCTTGTCTCACTGAGCAGAGGCTTCCTGTTTCTTCACTGTGTCATGGCTGGGAACTGTTTAGGTCGAGGCAGTAACCATGGTCGACTGTTAACTATTAACCAACTCACGCATGCATATTCTCTCTCTCTCACACACACACACACACACACACTCTGCACCTGTTATAGTATCAAGCATTTTCTAACATTATCTGATGAATTTTCCTCCATTTGTTAGACTGAGAGCAGAGGGATCAGCTGGGCTCCAGAGGACAGATCCACATTCACATTTCCCATGAATATCATAACATGAATACTATTGAATACACTCAAACCATGGAGGTGCTGAGAAAGGGTGATCAAACACCTCAGCAGCTCTGAATGTCTCACTGGCTGAACAAGCTCCAGCTGAGATCATGTGCAGGGATGGTGGCGCCCTCTGGAGGACAGACCTCCAACTGCTACAGAGCAGAATGAGGAGTCAGCTGCTTCTACTACATGTTTTATATGAGCTGATGCATCTATGTCATTTTGTCTATATAAGGCTTTTCTGTTTAAGGTCTGGATGAACTGGAAATGCAGAGCTAATTTTATTGACGTGTCCCATATGGCCCACCTTGTTTTAGAAATGATCTGTGCCCATCATTTAACACTGTCTTGTTCATGATGTTCTTTCACACGTTGGAAAAAGAGCAGACGCAGCTGCACAGCAGATCACAACCCTTTTCACAACAGACATGTTGTCTTGTCAAAACAGGAAATGCACAAGTGGACTGAAGAACATTAATGTCAGCTGCATTTCGTGTAGGTGAGCCAGTTGCAGAGATCTGATATTGTTTTTACTGTGCTTAAAAAAACTGTGGCTGCTGATTGAATTATACTAAAATTATAAACTATTTAATTATGTTATGATTATAAAATAGCCGTATATAGTTATACAGTTTTTTTTAACGATTTAAGTGATTCATCCTAATGAAGATCTGCAGAAATGTCATTGAAGTCTGCAGGGTTTTCATCATGTAACTTTTCTGTAAACAACATTTTTCTTTCACACAAATTGTAGAAAACTGCTGATGGATGGAAAACTTAAATTTACTATCAACTGATTTACAAAAATAAATAAAAAGGGGAAAATAAAAGACATTACAAATCAGCTCACAGCCAAAAATAAAGGGGAAACAAAGCAGCTGAAGCAATATTGCATTGATGTGTCTTTACCTAATCTGTCTGGTCGTAACAGATCACATCCCAGAATTTAAAAATCATTGTGGACAACACAGAGAGGAAGAAGTTGTTGTTGCCAAATGTAAGAAAATCAAAATCAAAAAAAGCTTCTGACTGGAGGTTTGTGACTGTGTGTGCATTTTGACTGTGGCTCTAAAAAACAATACAGCCAACAACCAAGCTTTTTTGGTGTCTGAGTGTTTGGCCACATCTGAACTCTAGCACAAATAACTTTGGCATAAAAGCTCACTTTTGTGACTGTTTCTACCGAGTTTAATGTTGGGTTAATTTTTGGATAATTTGCAGCTCTGACTGTAAAAAAACAATATCATAAAATTGCTTTTACTGTCATAAAAGATGTAATGATATTGTGATGTGATGAACTAAAACATCGCAGATATTGTTGCCTGCAGCTTCCTCTTCAGTAATGTCTATTTTTTTCCACCACAAACCGACCACAGACATTTCTCTGCTCTCACTCTGTCACCTTTAACTTCATCATGATGAAAACAGAAAGTAATTTGCTCCTGCTACCTGTTGCATGAAGACACGATGTCACTGTGTTAAAAAATAGTGAGCGACCAACAGTCAATTCTCCGTAACAAGACTGATGAAGACAGGTCGTGTGAAGGTCGTGTGAAGTATCATGACAACATGAAGAACCACCACAGCCTGAGAATTAAAAACCTGAAGAAGAGTGACTCAGCAGAATACACATTCAGACTCCAGAAAGATCGCAATAAATGGGAACAATCTGATTTTTCTGGAGTGACTTTGGTTGTCACAGGTAATTCTTTAGCTTACATTTTTTTCATATTGAATTATTACCCACCGAACCATGTACTAGCAGCAGTCAGTGCACTGAAACGCAGGTTCAATCAGACTTACAAAATACAATTCTGTGTCTTAAGTTTTTATTCTTCTGAAATATATTGCATCTCACATTAATCTCTCTCCAGCTCAAGGGAAATCAGTAATGATAGTGAATGCAGTAAAACTGACGATTGTGTTACTGATCCCACCTGCTGTGATTCTCCTCTACCTGATGATGAGGTAAAATCTGCCATTTCCATTTTTGTACTTTCCTTTCCTGTATTCAAAGTCTTCTTCTTGGCTTAATGAGTCCGTTTTCAAGATTAGTAACTTGTGTAATATGAAAAAAAATCCAGGAAGGAGAAAACTCTGACCTCCGCTGATGAGCTAAGTGACAAAGTACAGGTGAGCACAAAACCTGATACCTAGAAATGACTCTGCGTGTGTGTGTGTTCCTTCTGTCATCTGCTGTCTCTGCCCCTCAGATGGAGCCGCTGTATGACGATATCGCACTCGGGGCCTCGACTCCTGCAGCACAGACAGAAAGAGCAGAGCAGCAGGAAGACACTGTTTAATAATAACATCAGGATTTTAGATATCTGTGTTGGGCGCTTTGCAGAGTGCAAATGAAATGTCTTATTCATTTAGATTCAAGTTGGCAAGACATGATTTGAGCAGTGCAAAGGCACCTGTAACCCAAAGATACAGTACATTCAAGTTAATCTTTCTTATGTACATACTGCTTTAGTAACCACTGGGGGTCACATGCAAGGCTCTTATAGATGATTGACACATCTTGAAGGTCTAATGCATATTTATAATGCTGATGTTTTCTCAAGTTTGTCAATGCTCTTGTTAATTTCCTGTGAAACAAGTAGTGAATTGTTGGATACTGCTGCCACCGTGAGAAAACAAATCTACTCAGCTTTGCATTATAAGTTTTTATGTTCTGATTAAAGATTTTCCTTGTTATATTTTATGTGTTTTAATGGCATGTTTATCTCATTATTACCTGATATAATTCCATATTTCGGGGATAGCTTTGTACAAGCCTCTTTTCTTCCTTACTCCCCTGCACAAAGCTGTTAGCTTGTTCAGACATTTAGCTTTCTAGCAGCAACTACCAACCATCATAGCCAGCTATAGCTAAGTGATATGTAGCATACAACTATAAAGCTACTGGAGACATGTACATTCACAATTAATTTTCAAATAAACAGAGAAAATACTAGCTGCTAAACTGCTTATACGTTTACACGTTATTAGCCTGTTAGCATTTTCAAGCGCAACAACAGCAGAAAACTTTCAGGAGAACCAGGATGAAAACTCACCAAAACCGTTGTGGTTAATCTCTTTCTCTTAATCACCAACTGGGCAGGTAGTCTTCCAGGTTTAAATATAATCTTTTTGAAAGTATTTTTCTTGGCTTTCCTCTGCTTCTCACCACCTTTTTCTCCTCTGCGTTAAGTTTCCTTGCTTCCCAGCTGCGTCACTAACGAGCAGGAATTTCTTAAAAGGGAAGTGTCATTAATGTTTTTTTTTTAAATCAGCACACTTCTAATTATTAACATGAAATTATTGCTAAATGATTTTAATGGACTCTTAATGAATTGTAAACATTTCAACTCACTTTTTATTAACATATAAATGCATTTTAATTTATTATATTTATTACATTTTAATGTGGGCTACAGTTAGCTAGCTGCTTAGTGTTGCTATACTATCTGTTGTGATAATTATCCGATTAATACATTAATTACATCATTATGTATTAAGACAATACTGCGTACCAGGCCCGTTAGCTAATATCAATGAAACATGGTTAGCTAGCCAGGTTAGCCGCGTCGCTATCAGGCTGGTTATGTGCTAACATGCTAACATGGCGGGCTGTGCGGCCCATTGTTTCAGTCGTTGCAGGGTTACGTATTAAATGCTTTGCTAAAGTTAGCTGGTCAGTTCTGTTAAAATGGAGTCAGTGTGGGAGTAACAGACTTTTAAAGGCTAGTTAATAAAATGGCCGCCTCAACAAGACATGCTTCCAAAACTTAAGCTGGTTGTGAATTTTCTATTTGCACCAAGTTGAGTCAGTGAAACAAAGAATTTACAGATTCTATTATAAGAATCGAACATTAAAGAAAACATGCTTGATGTTGAAGAGATGAACATTTGCTGAATACATTTCTTTAACAAACATGGCTGTTTTAAAATTTTAAAATTGAGAGATCAGGAACTTAACAGCAGCCTGAAAACAGCCAGGACCCAACAGTGATGTCATTGTCTTTTTACTGTCCTTCAAATATAAACAGTGGATGCTGATTGAATTATATTCATTCATAAAATAGTCATATCTGGTTCTATAGCTGTTTTTTAAATGATTTAAGTGATTAATCCTAATGAAGATTTGCAGAATGTCGTTGAAGTGAAGTCTGCAGGTTTTTCATCATGTAACTTTTCTGTTATAAACTAACTGCAAACAAGACTTTCTTTCACAAATTGTAAAAACCTGTTGATGGATGGAAAACTTCAATTTACTATCAACCGATTTACAAAAATAAATAAAAGGGGGAAAAACATGAAAGATGATATTACATATCAGCTCACAGCCAAAAATATTAAAGGGAAACAAAGCAGCTGAAGCAATATTGCATTGATGTGTCTTTACCTAATCTGTCTGGTCGTAACAGATCACAAGCCGGAATTTAAGAATCATTGTGGACAACACAGAGAGGAAGAAGTTGTTGTTGCTAAATGCAAGAAAATCAAGAACAGCTTCTTACTGGGGGTTTGAGGTTTGTGACTGTGTGTGCACTTTGACTGTGGCTCTAAAAAACAATACAGCTTTTTATTTTTTTGGTGTCTGAGTGTTTGGCCACATTCTGAAAGCTCACTTTTGTGACTGTTTCTACTGAATTTAATGTTGTGTTACTTTCTGGATAATTTGCAGCTCTGACTGCAAAAAAAATTATAAAGTTGTTTTTACTGTCATAAAATATGTAGTGATATTGTGATGTGATGAACTAAAACATCACAGATATTGTTGCCTGCAGCTTCCTCTTCAGTAATGTCTATTTTTTTCCACCACAAACCAACCACAGACATTTCTCTGCTCTCACTCACCTTTAACTTCATCATGATGAAAACAGAAAGTAATTTGCTCCTGCTGCCTGTTGCATGAAGGCACTATGTCACTGTGTTAAGAAAAACAGAGTGAAAGAAACAATATCATGAGGATTAAAGTCACTGACAAAATATAACGTCATATAACAACTGCATTACACAGAATGTTCAGTAGAGGTCTTTTACTGAGAATAATGAGGAAGGAAGTGACTCTTGGGTGTCAGAGCTGCATGAAGTTGCAGCTGCTCTCACGCTGACCAACAGTCAATTCTGTCTCTGTAACAAGACTGGTTTTCACTGTTCATTTATATTCTTTAAGTTTTTATGATGAAATAATAATTGATACACCAACTTTCTTATTAGAAGCGAAGGATTACGACAGCCATGTTGTCGGCAGAAGCTGGATGTGTGTTCGTGGGTTTCATTCTGTCCTTCTCAGGTATGGATATTTATCATTCCACCTTATATTTAACTGAAAACTGTCAAGAAAGGAACATTAAAAAAGGAGTTTAAAACACATAAAAAAAACCAAAAGATTCAATGTTAGCAGCAGGATTTTTACTTATTCTGCTGTTATGAGCTTTTTAGATATTTTTCACTATGTTAACATGATCCTTTACAATGTCATACTATTGTTATTGACCAGTTAGTGTAAAGAGAAGGCTATAAAAAGTATAAATATCTTCAGATGTCTGATAATATAATCTGCTGTTAAAGGGGTTCTTGGTGGACAAAACATCTGTGCTTTGAAAGGTTCATCAGTGGATCTGCCCTGCTCAGCTGAACATCCCACTTCAAGCCTGAAATGGTTCATTAAACGCTGGAATGGATCAGTAGTTGTTCCGACTGAGATCCCTGCAGATGGAAATCATGTATCGTACAACATGTCTGAAGAAAATCGTCCAACTCTAACAATCAAAGATCTAACAGAGAGCGATTCAAATGTTTACTACTGCGGAAAATCTACTGGCATTCCAGAAAAGTGTCAGAAAAGCACAATAGAGCTCCTTGTTGCAGGTACAGTGTCTGGCTGTCATTTATTAATTTTAGAACATCAGTATATTCATTCTTATCTAACACATCATCACCTCAGACCTGCAGGTGAAGGTGATTCCCAGCACAGAGGGACAGACAGTAACACTGATGTGCAACACCAGCTGCCCTCTGACTGAAAACCATGCAGCCTACATCTGGTACAAGAACGGAGAGGTTCTCTATCAGGACTGGTCTCCCTGGTACCAAGAGCTGGTCGGCAGCGAGGAAGCAGTCAGATACTCCTGTGCCATCAAAGGCTACGAGGATCTCAGAGCCCCTGAAGTCTCAGTGGGTGAGAGACAACATTTAGCTCATGTTACAAAACCTCTTTATGTTTTCAAGAAGGAATTTATTGTTCATGCACTGGAGTCTTAAACTATAAAACTTATGACACACAATGATCATTTGACTGAAATCACCAAAAACAGACACCATTTCTTTTTGTCCAGATTCTGTCACATCAGCCTGCTTTAACGTGACCTATGCTAAAGGGAGAATGTGTTTGTATAAGCAGACGTCAGAGGATGAGCCCTGCACCATCACATATCCCAGAGGTGAACTTTCACAAGCATCCACACACACACACACAAACACACACACACACACCACTAATCATTTTAAGGTCATATTATCAAAATGGAGATTTATTTTGTTACAAGCACAATAACCAAGGTTTTACACATTCTCTTCTCTCTTTCTGGATTAACCATTGAATTAGTTTATATTTAATCATTTATGTAATCAAATTTTACATTTATTTATTTATCAACTGATGTATTTGTCATTTCCCAACAGAAATAAATGTTCAAAGGAGTCTGGAAGTCAGAGACCATGTCAAACTGACCTGTAACACCAGCTGTCCTGTGGCTGCCTTCACATGGTATAAGAATGGAGTCTTAGACAAACAGGTGAAAGAGCAGCCTGTTCTTCCCAACTCTTCTGCTGACAGATTCTCCTGTGCTGTGAAAGGCCTCGAGGACCTGCTCTCTGCTGCTGTCTGTGAGTATGAACCAGCTTATGATCTGTTATAAATTAAGAAATGGGACAAAGGCAATGACAAATGTGATGATTTTAATGATGTTTAAACATCACAGGATCTGAACAAAATAACACCAGTCAATGATTGTTTGGATTCAAATATCTTGTTAAATGTCTCTCAGTCACTGTTACTGAGGATCTGCTGCTGAACACTGTGCCTTATAAAGTTGACACACACAGTACTGCTAAGTGGTATTTATATAGACAGCCTGTTTTTATGAATATTTTATGAAAAAATAAATACATTTGATATAGATCCAAGCCAATGGTATTTGATTTTTGGTGATTTAAACAGACAATTTTCTTACATGTGAGAGATCCTGTTGAAATCTGAGACATACAAGTTAGAGACTGGCAGGTCCTGATCTCTAACATTTATGTCTACTACAAAGCTGACACACAGGAATTTTAGTTGTATTATTATTTCAAGTAACTTTACAGGTGAATTTATGGTCAAATTGCCTCTTGTCTTTTATCTATGTTTCAGGTCTTGATGATAAGAACTGTTGGAGTGTGAACTATGTCAGCAGGAGAATCTGTGCACTGAAAGGTTCTTCAGTGAACATTTCAAGTGAATATTCTCATCCCAACAACCAGCAGCCAACATCGAAATCATGGTATAAAATAAATCGAAGTGGGAAGGAAGAAACTGAAGAGCTGATTGACGCTGCAGGTCGTGTGAAGTATCATGACAAGATGAAGAACCACCACAGCCTGAAAATTAAAAAACTGAAGAAGAATGACTCAGCAGAATACACATTCAGACTCCAGAAAGATCGCAATAAATGGGAACAATCTGATTTTTCTGGAGTGACTTTGGTTGTCACAGGTAATTCTTTAGCTTACATTTTTTTCATATTGAATTATTGACTTCTGAACCATGTACTAGCAGCAGTCAGTGCACTGAAAGGCAGGTTCAGTCAGACTTTCAGTCAGTTCAATAAATGATCAAGGTTGTACATTTACTGACTAATCCAACCAACTTTCAGGCCTGAAAGTGAAGTTTATTCCTGCAAAGGTGACAGAGGGTCAGAGAGTCACACTGACCTGCAGCACCAGCTGTCCTCTGAACACAAACTACATCTGGTCCTTCAACAGTCGACCTCTGACCCTGTCAGAGACACAAAGCAAACACCTGGTTCTGGACCCAGTCAGCAGTCAGCATGCAGGAAACTACTCCTGCTCTGTCAAAGCTCCCCAAAGCATCAGCTCCCCTGAAAAGACTCTCACTGTCCACAGTAAAACAACAGAATGGGCACCGGCAGCAGCTGCAGGAGTCTGTGCTCCTCTCCTCATTTTAATTCCACTCGCTGTCTTCTGGTGGATCAGGTGAGCAACACTGTCCTCTGCTTCAGAACAATGACATTCACATACTGACCCGGCATCACATATTAATTTTCATGTTCACTCATTTTACAAACCAGAAGAAAGAGGACTTCAAAACAATGTCTACCAACTGAAACCTCAGGCAACTTGGAGCAGGTAAATAACACAATTTCAACAATTCTCAATTCTCTTCAGAAAGAATGATTCTTGTATTTGCAGGTTTTCTCTGCTTGTCTAACATTATTAAAAAAAATTAATGTTTATTGCTTTGATATTCTTTGATAATATAATCTGCAATGAGGACTGTAATAACATGTTATGAGCACCTCGATAACATGGTCTGTACTGAGTCCTTTGATAACATGGTTTGATAACATTATCAATAATGAGGACTGTGATACTATGGGCTGTAATGAGCACAGGAAAGAGCAATATAATAGTACTAAAGATGAAGGTTTATTTTCATTTTTATTTGTGTTCTGTTCAGTGCCAAAAAGTTGAATGAAAAATTCAAAAAACATAATGTTTAATTAACTATTTCAAGGTATCCAAGAGCTATTCCAGCCAGTGACTACCTGCTATGTTGTGCTCATTTTAGAATGATTTATTTTGAAGGATCAACCAAAACTTTAAATTCAGTAAATAATATTATTTCTCTTGTCTCTTTAGCAGCTAAACTCTGGTCCGGTTTATGCCGAAATCTCAGCTCAACCAACAGAGCAGGAGGATCTTCACTATAGCAAAGTCCACTTCCACCAGAACTCCACAGATCCTCTCTACAGCACAGTCCAGCCGCATCCAATCAGCCAAGAGCCAGAGCACGTCCCCTATGCAGCTGTCAGGTTCGGACCCAGCACGGCCCCTGAGTAAGCATCTGATTCAGACTCTGTTTGAGGGATACACTGTAAGAATTATGGAGCATATTACAGATTGGGCTATTTGATATCTTAGAACCTACTGGTGCTATTTTGAAAACACATCACTGATCTGATTTTAATGAAAGCATCCTTTTCTTTTGTTTCAGGCACGATGGACAGGCAGTGGATCCCTAGAATCTGCACAACGAAGCAAACAAGAACTTAAAGAGACT
The DNA here is from genome assembly GCA_025331565.1 of Holacanthus passer. Lineage (NCBI taxonomy): Eukaryota > Metazoa > Chordata > Actinopteri > Pomacanthidae > Holacanthus > Holacanthus passer. The sequence goes on from JAFREQ010000027.1 coordinate 3,458,816, forward strand.
GAATGTAACAACTCACCTGCCTCTGTGACGCCCCGAGCTTTGACATTGCTCTGTTCATTGCCTCTGCATTGCATTAACATTCAACGCCGACTCTTCTTCTTATAGACACTTCAGGAGCACACTGGAGAGCTGATGGACACCCACTGCCTGTTTTAGGGAGTGAAACCAGGACCTTTCAGTTACTCTGATTAAACATGGTCCAGTCTGTTAAACCAATAGCTATGACTTGTTGAGCAGATTTTCAGTGTCAAAATGCACTGATACTTTCCAATATGCAAACAACACCATTTCTGTGAAGCTTAAGAAAGTGAAAATTCATTTGAGTTCCAGTACTGCGGACTATTCATTATCCTGCATAATGTCAGCATCAATCAAGATTCATTCACATCTCAAACATATTCCTGAATGACTAATGGCATAATGCTCTCAGTACTACACTTGCAACATTTTTATGAAGGTGCAACATGACATGAATAATGCTTGACCATATGAATTACAGATTTATTTATATATTTGCTGTATATTGCAAGTTTTCAAAAGCTTGTGTTGTATTTTGTGTAAATACAAACCATTTGACTCCTTTTATTGTACAAACATGAGTCCTTGTGTTAAATGACCTGTGAATTGAGGTGCAAGGTGATTATGCCTTATAAGTTTCGTAGTGGGGTGAATCTTTCCACAGATGGATTATAGTTTGTACATTTAAATAAAGTTGTACGATGAATAAAGTTGTCTTATACCTGTGCTCTGAATTGTGCAGTGGATGTAGGAGTATTGAAACAAGAGTGCGACTGCTACAACAAAGAAACAAACAAGTGATGAATATGAGTTTAGTCCATATTAATATATTTTATTACCATACCAGTATACACTTCAGTCATTATTCCAAATACAAAAAAATATAAGAAATCATTTATAACTTCTAGTTTATGTTGTGCAGTGCAGTGGGTCTTCTCATTGTCCTTCAAGTCAATTAAAAATTCAAGTCTAGTTTCAAGTCCAGTTATAACAATACACGTTAAATAAGTGCTCAAGACACTTTAACAGCAGACTGAGAGGTTATAACAGCATGTGTGCAAGCAAATTATCGACTGGTGTAAAGTTAAATATTGTCTTTAAAGTCAGTATAAATAACTTAAAACAGTAAAGGCATGAAAATGTGTTGCAGAGAAAAGAAAGGTACAAATTTGGGTCCCAGACACATAAGGCAGAACTGGTTCATCATCACCATCATCCAAGCTGTGCTACAGTGTTTCACTGCAGGCTCCGCTTGATCATATGGTCTTATGGACAATGTCAGTATATGTATTGTCTCTGTAGCTATTTGGTAAAAAAAGAGGAACAAGAGGAATGAGGAGGAGTGTTGGACAGTAGTTTCATCACAACCAATCAAAATTGGATTCAAACATGCTCTGACTCTATGGTTACCCAACACAATGGAGAGGGGGAGGGTGACAGTTCACTGTCAGTGTCACGCTCAGTCTGTGCTACTATTACTTTTTATGGTGATGCTACTTCCTCATTTCCCTTGTATTCACATAGCAAAGGAGGAAATACTCTATACTCTCCTTCACTGGTTTATATACAAACAGTAAACTTAATGAACCATGATAGTGATAAGGTCAGTGATAAGGTCACATGATGCTACATTACCTGCCTTTCAACAGGCTACGTTACGTCAGTCGTTTTTCTGTTTTAGTTTTCACTGTGTGTCTTGTTTCACCATTTGCTACTGTGTACTTACATTTCAGTTTGAATTATGAAAGTCACTGTGTTCTTCGTCTTCTCAAGGATGTTTGACTTAAAGAAAGAGCACAGCAACACAGACATTACAGTCTTGAATCAGATACATGGCTCACTAATCTTTGTGCCTCGTCAGCTCACTCTTGCCCTTAACTGCCCTTTGCTGTCATATTCTCCATCTCTTCTGCTCTCGCAGTCCCATCTTCACAGCCTCTCCTTGTGATTTTCCTGTGCTTTCAGTTGTCCAGCAGCAGCTTTGCCAGGGACTGTAAGTCTTCTCTCTTCTCATACAGGTACATCTGGGTTTCCCACAGCATGTCCACCAAGACCGCGTCGCTCACCTCATCCAGCATCACCTCCTGAGACAACTGGGGACTCAATCTGCACAAAGCACCATCAACACAGTACAATCAATCAACACCAATTTGTACAGAGTTTCAAAGTACTTTATAAATAATAAAGCAATATTAGATAAATGCCACTGTGACAAAAAACTTTTTTGCTAGCATGTGTCATCTTACTGTTGAAGTTGTCAAGTGGTGGCATATCTACATAATGGCTGATAAGAAATTATTATCATATAGACTAACAGAAATAATTGCTAAAAATTTTGAAAGTGAGATCATGAAAGTGAGGGTCTCAATAACCAACTTTGTTCTTGATATGCATGTCATGTAGTGCATTAGCCATATCTGTGAGGTCTGCGTCATTAACCACTACTCATTGCAACACTTGTCTCATTACAGACAAACTAATGGTTTAAAACACAGCAAAGGAAGTGCGTGGCAATATGAGAGGAAAAGAGAAGTGGGACAGATGGAGGGATAAAGATGTTTGGTCAGAAAAACAGACAGCAGCAGTAGCAGTAGCAGTAAATGAGAACCAAAGCGCAGCAGGTTCATAGTCAGCTGACCTGTGGTAGATGGTGTCGATCATTTCACACCAGGCTCCAGCTCTGTCAACTGCACAGCCATCAGAGTCTGTACACTATCCAGTCAGACAGAGAGAGAGAGAGAGAGCGAGAGAGAGAGAGAGAGAGACCTTTACAATTAGAAACAAAAAGACACTGTCTGAAATGCTATTGTTAAATATCAGGGTTATTAAAAGGTTGCACAAAAAGTGGAAAAGACAACTCTAGTAGATGAATCCGTATGAAAACATTTACAATGGAAAGTATCTAGTCATTATTGATTTAACCAAGGAAAGTGCTGTGTTCAGATTGAAGGAGGCACTGCAGCTGTACTCACACAGTCCACCAGCATTTTGCCCAACTCCTTGGCTCCTACGAAGCTCTTGGCCAACTCCAGAGGGTTGGAGGGTCGGAAAACATCCACAGAGCTCACCACCACCTGAGGAGGTTTACCTGGAGATACACAGGGTGAATTCAGGACTCTTGGATAAACAGCATTCATCACATTATAGATGATAGCTCATGGATGTTACATGACTTAATTAGGCATAAATTACACTGCTTAAGTCCAAACACTCCTTGCCAGGACATTTTTTTCCACACACAACACTAATTAAGAGCCTCCTTAAAATGTAATTCCATTTGAAAAGCCAAAATACAGTGAGGCACAACATTGGGGATTGGAAAGTGTGAAGAATAAGAGTAGAACAGAAAAGCACTGGGAGGGGATTTTTTATCTAAAATATATGTATATTATTATATATAAGCTTAGTCAAATTTAGCCGGGGCCCAGATGAGTGGAACTTTAATTCAAAGCCCTAGTGTAAATTTATCTGTTTCAAAAACTGCAAAATACTAAAAATCAAAATCCCTGTTTTCCCAATGAAGACATACAGATATTTACAGACCTAGATGTTTGCACAGACATAAAAATAATATACCAAGCAGAGTACAAACTGATTGTGGATGATGGATACACAGCACATTCAGAATCACAAAGTGAGCCTGAGTTTTGAGTTTAGTCAAGTTTACAAGAAACATAAAATGCATTATTTGCCATGTTCAGACACAATGAAGTGGGTTACCTGTGCCAAGGGAGACCACGACACCCAACTTCTTGGTTACCATCCCACGGCCCTGAGAGGGAGGAGGGTTAAGATGATTTAAAATAGGGGAGGGAGATAAATAAAGGATCTAATGAAAAAGACTGCTTTGAAAATCCATATGGGTTAGCCACTGAACGTGAACCTAATGGAAGATCAAGGGAGAGATAAAAATAGAATGCATCTGTCCTACCTCTGCTTTTAAGGCTTTATTGTACTGATGGATTTCCGACATGGCGTCTAGTGTCGGATTATTGGCCAGCAGCCCTCCATCCAGAAATCGTCCCATTGGTCGGAAGTAGGTGGGGGCAGCGCCACTGGAGCGGGCAGCTCGCCACACGAGTTGTTCTGGTGTAAAGACAGAGATATATTTTAAAAACACATGAAACAAAAAAAAAAATCAAAGTCTTTGATTCTGCAGAGAAAGATTGTTAGCACTCACAAAACATTCACATTCATCCATACTGAAAACACAAACACTGGAGGGTGAAGCAGCCAGCCTGGCTCTGTCTGAAGGTACCAACATCTTTCTAACGAATTAGCACATTTAAGCTATTATTAAACTTTTGCTTTAACCATGGAAAAAATGGAATTTGTGTTGCATTGTCTAAAACTGTGACAGACAAAATGAAATTCTTTGTGAAGTTGTTCCTTTCAAATGCTTAAAGACACAGACACACACCTTCATCTGTCACCTTCCTACGCTTTCTGGTTGGCTCCTCTGTGTATCCTACTATCAACACATCCTCATTCTCCCATCCTGGAACAACAACATGGCTGGCGCTCAGACAACACAGCACAACTGGGCTCGTTCAGGAATAAGACCATGCACAAACTCAGATGAAGGTTTTGATGACGAATGGCTTTTCAGCTTTTGTTTGAATGAACTGAGAACTGGGTATTTTTTTACTAATGAGATGTCAAGTCACCAAGCGTAGTGTTTGAAAACTGTTTACTTTGACACCATCCAGTGGTAAAATCCATGAACTGCACCACCTTTCCAATACAACTTAATAGAACCAGTGTATTAAGCCAACAAACATACTTGGTTCCACTTGTTGAAGTACCTTGTGGGATGGTGAGGGGCTTGAATGTGGCAGTGGTGGCATATGGGGGCTCTCTGTGGATGGAGGGAGGGTCATAGTTTCTGAAGATGTGCAGCTCGCCTGGATGTCTGTCTGCTAAAACGCTGGTCACCATCACTCTGTACAGAAACAAATAAATGAGTGGAAAGAGAAAAGAGTAATTGTCAGAAAGTTGAGAAGTAAAATACAGGCAGCATTTGCGCTCATTAAAAAAGAGTGAAACAAAAAAGACCTGCAATTGCACCAAATGAGAGAAAAATTATTTCATTTTCAGGATCTGGCATCTATTTAAAATCTTTCTCAGTGGTTTCAGAGCTCTTGCACAGATTTCTAAGCAGCTGAGTCATATTTTCCAGAGCATTGAGGCTTTTTGAAGTGCCTCAATCCAGCAGTCCAAGGTAAAGTCAGCTTCAATTGTCACTCTATTTGACAAAGTCATTTTTCTCAAACTGACCAATCACAAATGAGTGGGATATTTAAAGCTGGCTGATGTCATTTTCACCGACAGCAGAAACACAGGAAAAACACACATTACCTCGAGAAATAAATCAAGCCCACTTTATGGGAACTTGTTGGCCGAATACTGAATCTTCTGGGAAAGGTTTTATGAGTATGGGTTTTATATTTGAATATTTTCTTGTGGTACCATATTGCTGGCTTACATTAGAGCCTTTTAGCATTTACTGGTGAGTATGTCTGAGGAGAACATTTTTATGTAGCACCTCTGTATGCTTCTCTGCTTCTTGCTCTGTGGACACATTCAGCGTCAGCGTCAGTTACCTGGGGTATCGGACATCTGTCATCTTGGTGTTCTCTCCAAACTCTTTCTTCAGGAAGTCCTCCAGTGGTGCTGATTCATAAGGCCGTGACCCTTTGAACACCTGCTCCTTCATCCTAAAGTACAGGCAGCGCAGGTACTCCATGGACTTACCTACAAACGGAAGAAACGATGATTTAATGCTACATTATAAAAAATGTGACAATAAAAAAGAAACGTATACACACCGTGGATTATAGCGAGGGCCAGGATGCCCCCAGTGCTGGTGCCAGCCACCCAGTCAAAGAGCTCTCTGGTGGGCCGACCGGCCTCTCTCTCCAGAGCGATCAACATCTGGATCAACACCAGACCTTTAATGCCTCCACCATCCAGACACAGAAGACTGTCCATCCTGCAGATGAGAGGAGAGGGTCAAAATGAAGTTTATAGTGTTGAGTGTTTTGTTGTCTCCAGAACTGCAATATTCACAAATATAAAATGTGACAATATTCATAAATAAAAATACAACAAAGTTGAAGTCTTACTCACTTCTTTCTTTCCATTTTGGGGCCATCCACTTCAGACTTGCCTCTGCTCATTGCACCGACTGCAGCTCCCACATACATGAGGTCCTCAAACCCTGTCGGCCAATTACAACAGCTATCGGTACAGGAGCAACACATGGCATCAAATTCATGCATAAAGGAGGAAAACCTAAAGGGACCACTGGGGCTTTTTGTAAGCCACTAAATTTCTACAGCTATCATTACATTGTTGGCCCAGCCATTCTTTGACACAGTATATTTCTAATAAAAAGTGTTTGGGACCAGGGCAATGCTGCCTCTTTTTGCTCAGTTCTGATGCATCAAAATTACATCACAGCTTGTGGCTCAGGTTTCCTAGAAAACTCAGATCTTGTTGAGTAATTAATATGGCAAAGGTCAAAATTTATCATTTTCCCATTGCAATTAAATATAACTGACAAAAATCTGTCAATCTCGATCAAGAAAAAGAACATTAAGAGACATCTTTTATGTTTGGTTGCTCCTAATTACTCTAAGTTATTTGAAAATACAAGTTGCATTGGAGGAGATCATCACCAAGTATACATGATATCAAAGGGTGGCATTTTAATGGAAGAAAGGCTGAAAGAGGGCACACTGAAGGGAGGGCAGAAGGAGGGATGGGGGTGTTACCTATGCCTGCAGGCTCGGCCTTGTTGGAGATGGGGGGAGGACTGCCGGGGGAGGGTGGGAGGCATCGCTGGACCCCTACACTACACAGCATGTCCAGCAGTATCTTTCTATTAGGACCTTTCATGTTAACACAAACACACACACAAGCAAGCCAACATGTTAGACATGCACACACACCACAATAAGCAGAGAGAAAGAATTAAGAGATAAAGAGACAGAGAGATAGAGAGACAGGTGTGAGAGAGAGAGAGAGAGAGAGAGAGAGAGAGAGAGAGAGAGAGAGAGAGAGAAAGCAAGAACATGAGCGGGTGAGCTGTTAGAAATCATCATGCATTTTCAAAATCAATAAAGGGCTCCTTTTACCACCACTTCGGCTCAAGAGCAACAAGTCAACAAGTGAGCGGTTTCATAAACAAGCATGTCTATGTGCAAACAACAAATATGCTCACACAATAATCTTGTTTTTGAAAAGAGACACAAACTCTCACTGTGTAAACAGTCACTAAACAATGTATTAGTTACAAGAGCTGTAAAACAAGATTTGACAAAACACATTTGACACAAGGCAGTAGGGATTGTTTAAAGTTTGTAATATTGTTAATGATTCATTACATATCCACTGATTTTCATGCAGTAGCTTTACCCTCTACAGTGTAAGACATGCATTTAAAATAAAGTACATGTTAACATGTTAAATTAAAGGTCAAAGTTAGGTCAAGCATTTTCAGTTCCATAAACCAATCGCTGTTCCTTATATCCCTCCTCTCTCTTCCCTTAATTAATCCACCATTGTGGATCACCGTACCTCTCATCTCCTCACAGTTTAAAGCTCCATTTTCCATCCTTTTCTCTCTCTCTTACCTTTGCTGGTGCGAGCAGCGATGAGTCCAGGTGTTTCTCCCAGGTCGTTGTGGATCTCCACATCGGCACCAAACACAATCAGAGCTTTGATCAACTCCATGTGGTCCATCTATTGAACAGAGTCACATGAATGGTGCAGTAATATTTTTTGAAACATAAACATTTCTATGGCAAAATGACAACAAAGGAAAAATACAACTTTGGATGTTGTCAATCTGTGATGTTCAATAGATTCAAAAAGTGTTGCTTTTTAATATATCCATTTACATTTTGATGTAGGCACATTAATAGCATAGTTGCAACAGCAGAACAAGAACATTTGCTATTCAAGAAATGTCAACACAAACTTATCCCATTACAGAGAAACAGATCTGTGAAGTTTATCATTACAATGTTTGTGCAATGCAACCAGATTTCCAAATTGGCTTGGATTCTAAAACCACTGTAATATTTCAGTGATTTGCTCCTCTTGCTAAGACTGTGTTAGAGCCAGTTTGCAAATCATTCTTTGACATTTACTTTCCCTTTCATGAACATTCTGATTATCAGTAAGACATTCTTGCTTTCATCTACAAGAGCAAGTCAGAGATGATATGTTGTACACACACCTTCATAGCTAGGTGCAGGGCTGTGTTTCCATCCTGGCCCTTCAGGTTGGCATTTGCTCCGTGAGTGAGCAGCACCATGGCTGCCTCAAAGCGGCCCTTCTTGGTCAGAATATGGAGGGCGCTCTCTCCGGTCTTACTGAGGTAGTTGACTGCACAGCCTTGTTCCAGCAGCATACGACACATCTGGCAAAGAGAGAGAACGACTTATTTAAACATCTGCTTTATATTTCCTCTCAAATGTTAAGCTACTCTTTATGAAATGCTCTTGACACATTTCTAATTCATAACATGAATGCCTTAGTTTGGTAGTCCCAAGAGCATCCAGAGCAAGCCAATTACAGGCCATTATCACTGGCTGGGAATTACCATACATTTGTGCTGAATTGAAGTTTTGTAATAGTTGCTCAAGCTCCAACTGGTTGACTCCAAGGTCATAAATTCATTGCTGTAACATCAAAATCAAAAAGCTCATTATGGATTTCTAACCACAAAACACATGATGCAATATGTCACCTCAGCAGTTTTGGCCCAGTGCAGAGGCGTCCCTCCATACAAAGAGTCCTCAGCCTGGAGCTGGCCTGGGTCCGCTTTGAGAATCTCCTCCACACAGCTGACAGTCAAACACAATATAAAAGAGAACTATTTACTAAATATCTCTTAAATATCCATCAAGAGACTCAACAACTTCTCTCAGTTTTGCAATTTTTGTGCCCTGAGCACAAAAGCTTTCATTTCTTAGATGTACTGTCTCTGTGGGAAATTAATTTAGCCATCTCAGCAGTTCCCTATCCAATACAGATGATGAACATTCAGAGGCACATTATTACTTGTATGAACTTACTTAATGTAGTTGTCTGAAAGGTACTATCCACAATTATCATTCATTTTTATTTTCATTTGCTGTCTCATCCCAAGTCAATAAACCAAAGTCCTGGAGGCATATTGCAAAACTCATAACAGTACAAGCATTTATTTACAACTAAGAGTCTATGTAAAATGGAGGCAGGGTAACCAGGGAAAGCTTTACTTCAAAACAATATGCTCTTAAGAGTCATTGAGGAAAATACAGACAGCCTTCCGGCTCCAGGGATGCTGTTTTGTAACAGTGACTTTGGACACTGCATAAGGGTGAAGAAACATTCTTTTAATAAATCCCTGCACTAAGACTGTTCTGGACTGATTACAACCTACAGAAACTGTGTAAAAATGTACCAGCAGTTACTACACAACACAGAAGAGAACTACTCCATGTTGCAATCATCCTCATCTTTGCCCCTACTCACCCCTTCTCGCTGTACTTCATGGCACTGTGGACGGGGTAGCCAGTGCCACCAATGACATCACACTTGGCCCCACCCCCCAACAGAGCTTTGACAGACTCTACGCGTCCCAGACGGCAGGCCACGTGGAGCGGCGTCTCCCCGTTGTTGTTCAGCTCATTCACCCCCGAGCACAACCGCGAGCACATGATCTGAATGAGGAAAGGATGGAGTTATGAATGAGAACATAGTGGGTGAAGTGGACGGAGAGAACATCATGTTGCTATGCTGTTTAGAAGATGTGACTTTTCAATAACTTAGTAAATCTTGACATGAAACAGTAATGCCCTACTTGGGTCAATCAACTGTTGGTAAGATAATTTCAACAGTGATGAAATTTGAATTTGAATCAAATGGAAATGTAAGTGTGACTTCCCTCCTGCTGAGTCTCACCTGGATGATGGCAGGAGAGTCCTGCTTGGCAGCACAGTGCATGGGCGTTTCTCCATTGCGATCTTTGATGTCCGTGCGAGCCTGGCTTTCCTCCAACAGCTCCTTCACACACGCCGAGTCTCCACGCTCACATGCCAGGTGCAGCGGCGTCTGACCTGATGCATCCCGAGCATTGATCTGACTGGAGACAGAAAGATGATAATTCATACAGGTTATTTGGCTTGGTTTAGTCACTAAATTAATATTTTGTATAGAGCTGGTATTGACCGATTTCCCTCCATCCAGGAGCCACTGTTTACCAATAATATCACTACTGTATGAAAGTGAGCTTGCAGAGACTTCAGAGCTGCTTGAGACACATAGATAAACCACTATAGTGAACATTTAGACCACTTTATTGAGTTACTGTGAGCTATCACTGTGTGATAACGTAGTCCAAGCAGGAACAGATTTCAGTTTGTTTTTGTTGGTGCTTTAAAGTAAACTCCAACATCTCAGATCTGAGACTTGGCTGCAACCCACAAGCTTTTCAATGCAAGATAAGATCAAATTTCACTTGAAATTTTGTTTTCATGACGTTCATGTTTCCTCACAGCGTCTCTGAAAGGGAAATTTTCAAACAATGTTTGTAAATGCTTTTAGGAAGACTCCCACGCCTTCCCTGTCAGACTCCATCAGACACTTTTAACAAAAATTTTGAGCAAAAAAACAACTAAATGTTTCTATATGACAGCAAGCTGATTATCACACTGTACTGAAATGAAGGAAAACCAATTGCTGCATGGCAAATAGGGACAGTAATGTAAAGTGATTCACTGTTAGCAAACTAAGACCTGCAAAACCTGGAAGGGTTTTAAAGCCCTTATGTTATAAACTAATTATAAATATTTTATAGCATTTGATGCATTGAATGCATTTAGCTGGCAGTCTCTGACTGACTGTCTCACAACTAATAGGATAGGTTTACACATTATACTGCTCCTCTCTTCATTCAGCTTTATCCTGAAGAACTTATTACTCCCCTGATTACTTAATTCATTTAGTCAATCCCAGAAAAACGAATCAACAACAATTTTGATAATCATTCCACAATACAACTTTACTCTATTTGATATCCTTGTTATTCAAAGTTATTCAAAATCAGCTTTTCCCACCTTACCTCTGGACATAGTTATGTTTGAGACACTCTCTCAGGCCTGTCTCCACAGCAATGTGGGCAGAACTCCAGTCCGGGTGGTTTCGGACACAGTCCACAATTGGCTGAGTGGTCTCAGCCTTCAGAGGAAGACTTTCATAGAAGGGGCGAAGCTTGAGCGCATATTGGGGGAACCAGTTCATGGCGTCCTCCTCTGACGCCACCTGAAACAGCCTGGTTGAAACAGTGCAATGATTACACAGTCACATTTCACCAGAACCATGAGAGGAAATCTGAATGAGGGCCAACAACTCTGGGAATGTGGTGACACTAGTACAAATGACAGATAAAATAAATAACATTGTTATAAATAATTTCAAAGATGCACTCTACTTTTTTTCTCTACCGTTTCCCACTACTAATTATTTTTTGTAACCTTTATCTCCACAATACAAATGTTTGCAGATTCTTTGATATTAAGGCACTTAGAAGTGCTTTTAAAAGTAGCTTAGACAACTACCTACACAATAGCACAACAGTGACAAATATTCAGTGTAACTTTAGTTCACTGGGCTCATAATGTTTGCATTGGAGACAAACTCAACTTAAACACAGTACCCTATGACATATTAAACATTTGGTTTCAGTTTTGGCAAACTGCTAAACCTTCTTATTGTCAGTGCTTAACCCTGCTTTTCAGACTTATGGCTGAATGACACAGCTGTGATTGACTCAAGATAAGGGGCTTTGAACTAGTTAAGCTGCTTTGTTGGGTCATGATGTAGGACAATAGTGATCTAAACTAAATCAATAAGTGATTATGTCATAGGCTGAAAGCTGTAACCAAATCTGCAGGGGGTCATAGAATCACAATCTACTAAAAATCTGCACCTTATAAATATAGTTGTCATTCCAACTTTTCCATTTAAATCTAGTTCAGTGGCTGTATAACACAACAGATGACACACATCAGACCACTCTTCATGTCTGTGATGTGATCAACCCTCACCTCAGAGTCACAGTGGGTGTCTCAGGGCACATAAGCAGACAGTCCCACGACTGGCACTGGGTGTTTCTGTACAGGACCATGCGTCCCTCCTCCTTCAGCATGACTTTGCCTCCACCACCATAGTCTGACAGGGGCACATCCCTGACCCTGTAGGGGTTGGTGAAGAGGGTGGACACAGAGGACACTGTGTCCAACAGTCGGCCCAGGAACTGCATTGATACCTGAGACAGAGGAGAGAGAGACATTGAGGGAAGACTCAGCATTATGATCTCTAATTGATATGAGAGAGGTTTTAGTAGCACATGCAGATATGTGGCTCTGCCCTCTTTGGCAGCCTGTAGGATTGTTTTCAACATTAATGATTCAGGAGAAGACAAGAAACAGGTGTAATATCCCAGAAGTTACAGATAATATATCGGATGACAGTCTGTGGTTTGTGATCTGATCAGTGGAATAACTGAATGTCATAAACTATTTCCTGTTAAGTAAAGCTAATTGTACAAGGTGAGCTACTAGTTGACAACTCGGGCTAGAGGTCAACTCTATAATTTATTACACACCAAGACCTATTAGTGATATGAACAATGAAGCTAATCCTCATTTAAAAGATGAACAAGTGGCTCCATTCAGGCTCCTCGCGAGTTCCCAGTTTAACACAATTTGACGTTTGACGCTAAAAGCTAAAAGCAGCTCACACTGTGTCAACAAAAAACCCTTTAGCTCACGTTTTAATAATAAATATCTCCAATGTTCGTCTATGCTACAGTTAGCTACCTTTCTAATGTAGCTAATCGCATTAGCTCGTATAAAAGCAGCCTTTACCTGCTGGTTCTCCTCCGCCTTGTTTGACTTCTGACAGCGACATCAACAACCGCCGCGCCGCAACCGAACCTGCTAGAAATCCAGACTGACGTGAATTGATCCAATCAGAGCTCAAGAATTATCGCTTAGGTAAAAAGGGGTGGGGCTTAATACAGTACCGGCGCTCGGGTTTTCTTCATATAAAGAACCAGCAAAATCTTTAACAATCAAGAGTTTTATAAATATAATGAAGTTACAGTGGTGTATTTTAATGTTTTATAAAAGAATACATAAACCTTCAAACATCACTCACCTGAGCAGCTTAAGAAGAGTTGACTATATATGATATATGAGCATTTAAAATGAATGAATATGAAGAAACACAATAAAATTTATATATATATTAGAACAATATTTTTGACTACATAAGATGAGCTGGGGGAAGTTTGATCAAAAGCTACTCAATAATGAATGTTACTTTAAAACCCTTCTTTATATGATCATAAGTACATCTAAATTGATTTTTTATAGTATATAAGCTTTGACCTTCTCAGACTGAATCAGTCCTTTGTCCTTTGTTCATGACCGTAACACAGAAATAGATGTGATAGTTCAGATTCACGTCACTATGTGAAAATAGCAATACCACAAAGTGAAAATGCTCCATTCCAAATTAAACTTTTGCTTTTACTTTCCTTAGTCTCTCACTAAATGGGTTCCTGTATGTGTGAGTCAATGATCACACGGTCTTGTGGGTTTACTGAGACTAAAAAAAAGCATGTGAACAGATCCAACTTCCAGCAACTCTTTTTTGCTTTTTTTACATGACTGTTAAACTGGAGCATGTTCACAGGCAGCTACACCAAACAGGACAAAGATTTAGCAGAATGATCTACACTTACTTTAATTTGAATGCATGTGTGTTACCTGCAAATGTCAAAGTACTCATCCCTTTTAAAGCACTGTATGACATAATTATATTCCTGCATTTTTATGGTGCATTAGTGTTGCTGAGATTTGAGTTGTATAGGTATTTTACATATGGCTGGGTTGTATACTCTATAACCTGCAAGATGATCATATGCTTTGTGTGTAAAATCTGCAAAGTGTAGTAGCAAACTTTAGCTGTCAAACAAATCTTTTTCCTCATTGTGGGACGAATAAAGGAATATCTTATCTTATCTAGTGGAGTAAAACTTCCTTCTGACCTTCTGAAATGTAGAGGAGGATTAGAAGTAGTTTAAATGCCTTCCAGTAAAGTACAAGTGTGACAAATTTGCATTTAAGTACAGTATTTAATAAAATCTACTTGTACTACCACTATCTACTTTCAGACATTATACCAATACCTAAATCTACTTTTCACTTCTGACATCTCAAACGTGATTTGTCTTCTATATCATTATCTGTAGGAAAATAGTTTTCAGCAAATCATGCCTGTCCTTTGCTGTGTAAAAGACAGTGAAGTTAATTTAGTTACCTTAGTAAAATATTGCTGTTTTTAAGATTTTACCATAATTCACAGCTTTCACATGGCTCATATAGCTGCTATCTTTGTTAATGTTTATTGGAACATTATGTACATATGTCCACAAGTTTAAACTCCCAGGACTGTCCCACCTACAAAAAGGGCAGGCGCCATAACTTACTTTTCCCATGATTTGCAGGAAATGGTAAACTGGGAAGACTTTGAAGCTGTCAAACACAGATTTATATATGGGAATATTTTTATTCAACAGAACAAGAACAGGAAGCTGTTCAGTATTGTCCGCATGCTATTTTTAGAATGTCAAGAACTGGAGGGTAGTGTTGTTTATTTATCTAAACACCAAAGTTGAGTCCTGCCTTTTCTTTTCCCTTTTTTTCATCATCACAATCAAAATCATCTTTATTGGCCAAATATGTGCACACGTACAAAGAATTTGCTCCCTTTTTTCTCTGCTACTCAATGTCCTTACACAGGAATAGACATAACAGCTAAGAACAAGGACAACAAGGACAACAAAGATGAAGAATAGACAGGGCTATTATGTACACAAGTATATAGAAAAATAGATGTATACATGAATTTATGTATATGTATTAAGGAAGACACTGAGGTCATGTCCTCTGTTGTTTTTCTGGACTTTTCTGAGTTTTAAGCATAGATTGTATATAAAGAGTTTTTAGCAACCAGGGGAGAGGGTTATTAAAGATGGTAGGCATTTTTCAGGCAGATTGCATTACTTTTTCAAATTCAAAATGTTATACATAGACTGCATGTATGTGTCACGGATTTGAAATAAACATAACACAAAAATTGAAATAAATATCCATCCATTATCTCTACCCACTTATCCTTTCTAGGGCTGCAGAGGGTTGTAGCAGCTGTCATACGCCTTTTGCCCAGAAGACATTTTGACACGTCACGGTAGGAAAAGAACAGGTAAAATAACAGGTTTAATGATGGCTATATTTAATTCAGCAGCTTCAGTTTTAGAGTCTTGGTATTGTGCATGCTGGCTAGCCATCACTCTGTCGTGACTTACTGAGACACTTGAATAGAAGTGAATAGTAACTCCTTTACTTTACCTACTATGAAAAGTCAAAATGTGTGCTGTGAGAAAACTCCATAATAAAGTCAATAAAGTAGCCTAAAAGTAAATCAAATGAGAACAATAAAAATATATATAAAATGGAAAAGTCTAACATAAAATCACTTGTAAATACACTTTACAGACAGTTAACTGAGTAAATGCAATAAAAATAAATAAAAATCAAACATTTTATAATTTTCTGGGATGAGGGAGTGTTTTTTTTTAAATCAGAGGACAGAGGTGAGTTTGGAATTAAAACATGTTTTGCTGGTTGCTGCCTTAGAAAGTAATATGACAGATTAATAATAATAATCATTTAGTTTTAATGTGTTTCAGGTCACCCTCTTGAGTGTATTTATTTTTTCCTTTACCTCATCTGTTGCAGTCTTTAGCTGCCGTGACAAGTCAAAATAAAAGTAATTAATAAAAAATTTAAAAAATCAATAAAGTAGCCTAAATATAATATATATATGTAAAAATAAAACTAGAAAATCTAATATTTTAATACAGCTTAATACAAAAGGTTCTAAATACACTTTAGAGACAGTTCACTGAATAAATGCAATAAAAATAAGTAAAAATCTAATTTTATCATTTCTGGGCTATGACACAGGACAGATTTGAGTTTGGAATTAAAATGTATTATGTGCAATACAGCAGATTAATAATAATATAATTAATGCAATATAATTAAAGCAATATAATTAATTGCAAATTTCCCCACTGTGGAACGAATAAAGGTTTATCTTATCTTATCTTATCTTAGCATCAATAATAATTAAAAAGTGTAATAAGTGTAATAATTAAAAAAGTTTCCATGTGTTTCAGGTTCTTCAGTGTCTTCATGGTTCATTTTACCTCATCTGTTGGTGTCTTTACCTGCTGTGACAAGTTAAAATAAAAGTAATTGATAAAAAAAAAATAAAGTCAATAAAGTAGCCTAAATATCATATAAATCAAAACAATAAAAACAGACAAAACATTTAACAGTTTAATATAAAATGCGTTCTAAATACACTTTGCAGACAGCTAACTGAATAAATGCAATGAAAATAAGTCATAATTAAAACATATTTATAATTTCAGTATCAATAAAATTAAAAAAAAGTTTCCATGTGTTTCAGTTTCTTCGCATCCTCGTGAGTGTCTTCATCGTTGCCAGGACGACCGGAGGGGGGCTGACCCCGACCACGTGACGAGTAGTGTGTGTCTATCTCTGTGTGTGTGTGTGTGTGTGTGTGTGTGTGTGTGTGTGTGTGTGTGTGTGTGTGTGTGTGTGTGTGTGTGTGTGTGTGTGTGTGTGTCCTCCTCACACACACACACACACACACACACACACTCTCTCTGGCTGTGATCGGCCCGAGCGGCAGACAGCGGTGCCTGACGTCTGGAGAGAGAGAGAGGGACGAACCGGAGACAGGTAGCTTCAGCCCGGGCATGAACGATGGAGCTCTCGGCGGTGGGAGATCGCATTTTCGCCGCGGAAGCCATCCTGAAACGCCGCGTCCGCAAGGTGAGCTAGCGCCGCCGTGCTCCCGCGTGTTTTTTTGGTGACTTCCCGCAGATGTTGGCCGCGGTCAGCGCGGCTCAGCACGGCGCGGCTCCGGTCCACGGGCTCGGGGCTCGGCGCTACGGAGGCCTTGTGGCTCGCGGGTGCCTTTGATTCGCTAGTTCGAGCTAGCTTGATGCTAGCTAGCGCGGCTAGCAGTCGTGGCTCGTATATCGAGGCAATAAAAGCAGCGACACAAAGAGGAGGCTGTAGCTGCAGAGCAGGGCAGCCCAGCCGAGGGGATGAGGGCTGTGAAATGGAGGGGCCCGCTCTCTCTGCCAGCTAATGGCAGCTAAAGCTAGTCTGCATTTTACAGCCTGTGGAAGAGGTGCACTCACATGAAAGGCTGCTGGAGACTAACCTTCCTCTGCAGCTTGTGAAGATCCCAAAACATTAGTCCCTGCACTCATCTTCTGCTGGTGAGGAAGGATCAGCCACACTTGATCGAGGACTTGTGCTAGTTTCATTAGTCCCAGTAAGGCTTGAGCACTGGGAAGGAGCCCATAAATCATGGTTGGGTACCATCTTAAAGTGGCTGGTTCACACAGTCAACCAGCAGGCCCACCAGGCCTCCACTTACTCCTGAAATACCTGCTAAAACTTCATGGTTGCACCCCTTCTTGTGAGATACAAGTAATCCCAAGCAGTTGCATTGAAGTAGAATAACTTTTTCATATTTAGGTTTAAGATTAGCTCCACACAGATGTTGTTGAGTGACTCATCTTGTTTCAAAATGATACCGTTGCATTGTTATTTCTGTGCAAAACTTTTACAAATGTATGATGTTCAATCTATTCCATTTTATTGAGGATGCATGGGGTTCTAACTTTGAGAGCCATTAAAATCAGAACAATCAAATGAAAAGAAATCCTCAACAAGAAAAAACATTCCTACATTCAAACATCAGTCATTTTCCAGTCTAATATAGAGGGGCTGAAACATGGTTAAATTCATAAAATGTCATGTTGCATGAAAGGCATGCAGGATTTCATTCTATGCCTAAAGGTCGCAACAATATCCCAGTAACTCCCAAAGGTAGATTAACATAAAACTAAGTCTGATGAGCCAAAAAGGAAGCTGCTGCAGAGGAGTTCCAGATTTAAGGGATTTTAGAAAATCTCCCGTCGGTGTTGTCATAGACAAGCTGTTTCTGTTAATCCACCATCTGTCTTTTTCTTGCAGGGACGACTTGAATACCTGGTAAAATGGAAAGGATGGGCGATGAAGTAAGTGCTTCTCTTGACTTTGACTTAAATGGAAACTAACAACCTTGAGTCCCTTTAAAGTGAAGCATTTGTCTGTGCTGTTATGCTACTTTTAATGTCCTCACATTAAATGACCGTGTTGGTTGGTTGTGTGTTTTCATGTTTCTCCGTCCTTGTTTAGGCACAGCACTTGGGAGCCAGAGGAGAATATTCTGGATGACAGGCTGATACTGGGCTTCGAGCAAAAGTGAGTAAAGCCAGTACATAATGAGACTACACACTATATTTGCACAGTGCTTCATTTTGGCTCCTAACTTCAAATGTTTAAAGCTTGTCTGTTTTGTTCCTTTCAGTTCTTAGTCTTAATTTTACACATTGCCATTTGTCCTTACTTTATGTCAACTCCCATGTATCTTACTGGTGAGTGCTTGTACTTGCTTCTGCTTTTACCTCATTTGTTAGTGTCTTTACATTCCTCCTCCGCCTCTTCTCTTCCTGATTATTAAACGTCCGTTACGTCTGCTGCCAAGCCACTTGAAAGCCTTGTGTTGCTCACAGACTAGATGTTTAAAGTAAACTAAAATGGACACCATAAAACAGACAAAACTAGAAAGACACTTCAAATGGAAACTGAAATGGACACATGAAGACCGAGAGTCTGTCTTTGTTCAAACATGGCGTGTTCTCTGTGCCCGACTGCTCTACTTTCACACACCCACAACTTTCATCACCATCTTCTCTTTTGATTCTTTATATCTGCTCTCATTGTGGTTTTCTGTTTTTAGACTGTCTTTACTTTTGTCATCTGCATTGTCATAACTGTCATTTCCTTTTTATAGGGAACGGGAAAGGGAATTGCATGGGCCGAAGAAACGGGGGCCAAAACCCAAAAACTTTGTCATGAAGGTACATTTTTTTGATACTTGTTTCAATGTTGACACACGAAGATGAGTCTCTCAACTTCAAATGATATTTCGTGGACACTGAAACATGTCAGCAGCTGAAAATGTCATCCAATAATACACAATGAGCAAATATTTTCAAATGGTTTGGAAATTTACCCCAGAAATATTTATTTTTACATTAATAAATAATATCATACTGGTAATTGTAGTATTGATTGGTTGATCAAATAGATACCATTGCTCAGATAGCAACACATGTAAGAAAGGTGTTTTTGAATTCTGTAGTTAAGGTAAGTATGAGGTTAACCACTTAAAGCAGGTTTTCTAGCTTGATTGAAGTTTATTTTAAGTATTGTACTGGCAACGTGTATCACTGTCGACACTGTTGGGAGCAGAATAGTGTATAACATCTACACTGTGCTACTTCCTTTTTCATACTGCCGTTTTCATTTTTACAGCTTGGAACATATACAGTGCACTGAGATAGATGTTAAAGTTGATGATGATTGGGCATAGAAAAGTGCTGTCTGAAGTTTAAAAAAGTTTCACTGTGAGTCATGACATGTACCACAGTTCTGGGAGCCAGTCAATCTCAATAAGAACTGTAGTTTACGCTGCACAGGCAGTTTTACACCATTTAGAATGGCACTAACAACCAAAGTGACAACAGAGAAGTTGTTGTTCATACTTTAATCACAGCAGGTTTAATGTTCCCACCAAACATTTGGTGGTTTGCGTGCTAAGAAATATATACGTGTCAAGGTTAAACATGAGATAAATTTATTCATCTCACTGTTTCTACAGCATTTACATGACTGTTTATCACCATGAAGCAAATCCTAACTACATAATAAAATGTAGTCTAAAAAGACTTTTCAACCAAATTTAACACATAGACCTCTCTTGACCTGCAAAACACTGAAACCATGGCTTGTAGGCTGATATGGGAAACAAAGTGGGTATTGTGCAACCTACATTTTCAAAATGTCAGTACAAATTGTGGTGAGGGAGGCAGGTTTCTACAAAAATGCGGCTCACACTGCAAAAATGTTTCTTTCCATCAGGCTCGTCAGAAAGGAGAGACCAGCAGCCGAGCCTCGAGCTCCCGGCAGACTGCATCGCGCTCCTCTTCGTCCACTTCCAGCCGAGCAACTCCTTCCTCCTCCGCCTCACCTCATCATTTAGCATCTTCGTCCTCCTCCTCCTCAACCGTGGCACCCTCTCCCAAACTCAATTCTCTGGCAGCCACCCACAAGCTGAAGAAAGACATTCACCGCTGCCACCGGATGTCCAGGCGCCCTCTGCCCCGCTCTGACCCCATGGCGCCCACCTTCTCCAACCCCGGTGGCTTCCCTTCCCGCCTGCACGTCTCTCCCTTCTCTGAGACCGTCCGCATCCTCAACCGTAGAGTCAAACCTCGGGAGGTCAAGAGAGGTCGGATCATCCTCAACCTGAAAGTCATTGATAAGCCAGGCCGAGGTGGCACAGCTGCAGGCAGCAGGAATGTTACAGCAGGACGCCAAAACATCCCTTCCCGCAATCGCATCATCGGGAAGAAGGGAGAGGCTCCCTATAGACCTTTCCAGCCCCCTCTGAAGATGCTGGGATTCCCGATGTACGGGAAGCCATTTGGGCTGCAGTGTGGAGGCCCCGTGCCCTTTCACTCCCACCCAGGGTCATGCTCCAGCACAGGGGCCAGTGACACCCGCTCCACTTCCTCCCAGTACCAGTCACCTCCTTCTCCTTCCAGCTCCAGCGGCTCTGAAGGAAAATCTCGAACCAACGCCTCAGCTGCTCAGTCAGGAGCCTCACCTTCCAGCGAGGGTCCCAAGTCCAGTAAACCTCACACAGAGACGCAGAAGGGCCAGAGCGCCAAGCCACCTGCTCCTGCCCCGTCCTCAGATGCCGACCCAGCATCCCCCTTCCTCCCCTCTTCACCCTCTTCCTCCTTGGAAGATGAGGGAGAGGAGGGCACCCTGGACCGTTCCACGCCTCCAGAGGGTGGCAGGAAAAATCCTCGCCAACGCAGGGCTAAGCGTCAGCTGCCCACCACCCCTTCTTCTGTCAGCCCTGGGGACCCAAGCGCTGCCCCCACCGAACCCAAAAGGGTGCCTGCTGAGGGGGACCCCGACTGGCACCCGGAAATGGGGCCGAGCTGCAAGGATGTGGTGGTCACTGACGTCACCACCAACCTCGTCACCGTCACCATTAAAGAGTTCCCCTCCCCTGCCTCCGGCCCTGCCTCGCCCTCCGCCGGCACTGAGGACGCCTCGTCCCCTCCCCCCAGCACCACCTCTGACGACCCCTCTCCACCCAAGCCATAGGAGATCATGAAGTCGATTGCCATTGATGATAGAAAAAGATATCATGCCAGTGTTGCCACGTCAACCCCCTCCTACCTTTTCCTTAAAGGTGTGTCCATATTTGTGTAACGATTAATGAAATGTAATCTAACTTAACACCGCCCAGCCATTGAATAGTAAAAAAGAGCATATTTTTTTTAAAAAGAAGTGTATAAATTTGAAAAGGGGCAGCTAATACGCCCTTCCTTTCACTTAAATTGCCATATTTTGTCCACTTGCACAGCACTGACTCTTTAAAGCGGACTTGGATGGAAATGATATTTGTTTTCTTTGACTTGAAATCAGACATGCTGACTTTAGCTTGTTTGGTGTAATAAGAAATTGTCCAAAAAGTGAAACACTCCCCCATCTGGTGTGTGGGGTGAGCGTTTATCAAGCACACTTGGCGTATGTGAAAGAAACAAATACTCATTAGATTCAGGCCCTGCTGCGAAGGCTGTTATGCCAATTTCCTGCCCCCTTGTCTCATTGGAAGTCCAGCTTGTTAATGATAAATGAGGTGATGTGTTTTTGCACTTAACACAGTTGGACTCTCATATATTGCATCAATACAGCGAGGTAAATGCAATGCACTTGACTGCATCGAAAAATGACCTATTTTATGTAGTTCATCAATTTTTCAAGGCCTTTTCCTCTTGCTCTCTTGAACGCACATGCATATACATACAGTATGAGTAAGTATTTATATGCACGCACAACCTTAAAAGCTGCAAAAGAATATACAAAAACAATAGTTTTTAAGTTATTGCTGTCCTTGCCGTCTTTCCCTGCTTGCCTTTATTTCTCACGAACCCACCACCTTCTTTAACTCTGTGACGTCCACCAAGACTCTAAACTGGCTTGAAGTTAGTTGTGAATTATTTGCTTTACGCCAGATTTGCGTCATATAACTTCTTAACATGTCAAGGTCTAGAAGGTCCATGAGCTGAACACAGTTCTGACTGAAGCCACCAACCAAATGCAGCTAAAAATAGCAGTTTGTTGAACCTTTGAGCTACTTGGCAGTTGTTTGAAGTCTGTGGAACATGTGTCGAGGCAGTTTTGGCTTTTAAAAATCAATACTGACTGCTTGGTTTGCCTGTGTACCTTCCCTTTTTGAAGGTGGAGCAAACAGCTTTACACCTGCTTTGTTCCTTTGGATGTTGCTGGTCAGTCTTTTAGCTAACAGTGCTTTATTAGTATGGTCTCAAGTTTCAATAGAAGTGGTTTGTGTAGCATGGTTCAGGCTCCTCCTGCTACCCATAGGGCTAACCAGGCCAGGAATTTGAGGACAAAGGTTCCTGTCAGTTTGTTCGCTACCTGTCTGTTAGGCACGGTAAAAGGCTGTTTAATATAAACAGAAATGCACTTGAGATTTAGTTATCTGTGGAATCTTTCTTGAACTATGTGGACACAGCTTCAGCATTTCTCTCTGCTCTCCGTCATGTGTAGTGAAGAACTTTTTCTCTTGTTACAGTCAAGCAGTTTCAGAAGCAACGGTGTGACAGGTTTCAGTATCTGCTGATGTTTTTGTAGTGGATGACAGCGGTTGACTTCAAAACTGGCTAAAAGTCACACTGCTGTCAGTTGTCAGTGTCATTTAAAATAACGTGCAGGTTTGTCTTTCAAAGCTCAGCCGCTGTCTGTAGCAATGCTGCTTGCAGCGAGAAAACCGTGTCCTCTGTCTTTGTTGTGTTGCAGGTTTGCTGACCCACCATGAAACAAAATGAGGTGTCGCTATTGAAATTCAAGTGAAAATCGGTTACTTTAACAGCAGCAACGTTCCAGAACTAGACAACTTCCTGTTTCAGCTGCATATTTTTCTGCTGAAGTCTCTGTGAACAAAGCACTATGTCCTGGTTGTAACCTCTGACCTCTGACCTGGTAATTTCCGTGTGGTTACACAGTGCTCTTGAGCACATGCAGAGAGGAACCGTAGACCCAAGGGTGCATTAACATACCAGGCTCAAACTTCTGGTTTCTGTAGTGGGAAACTGCCTCAAGACAAATGATCTCTTGTCTGTGGCTGATTAAATTTATCTCCTCTCTACTTCTCCAGCCACTTTATGAGGTTACAATCGATCAGTTGCTTCGTCTTTGCAGTCCCAGTTGACAGTGTTTTGTTTCCTGCCTTGCTGCCTTTACCTTCTCTCAAGGCAAAAACCTGCGACTTAGGAGAGCAGAGGAGGTTGGCACAGTTGTTTTCTCCTAATGCATCAGATGTGCCGCCTTTCAGTGACATCATGTCAGGTAGTCGGCTGGTTAATGCTTGAGCTCTGAAGGTGTTAGCGGTGGTCCACAACTGTTGACTGCGACCTCAGCTGAGCTCATTCACTGCAGCTAAATGCCTGAAAGCTTGAAAGCGTTCAGTGGTTTTGACCTTGAAGTGCACCTGAAGTACTTCAAAAGAAGCCTGGCTCTTTTCATCCACAAACTTTAAACCCGTTTCTGGTGCCGTCTGCTCTTTCTAGACCTTCCCAGACCTTGGCTCTTACTCTGGTGTACCTGTGTGTTACAATATTTAAAACTCTTCCGCATGTGTTGCCTTATAGCTGCTCCGTTCAACCCCAGCTGCACTCCAGGCGACGTTTACCTCGTCCGACTCAGCTTCTCATGCGCTAAAAAACTTACCTGCCATGACTTTGGTGGTAAAGATAAAATATTACAACATCTGCAGACAGTAATAACATTGATAGGCTTCTCATGTCTCATTTTCCAAAGCTGCAAACGCAGTGTTTTCTGTCTTCGTGAACACAGACGAGGAAGATGTCGCCTCCTCTCCTGTCATGTACTGGATGGTTCTAGTTGTTGTCAATACTGTTTCAATACTCTCATAGGTTACACATGGAAGGATTTATTCCAAAATGACACATCCATTAAATGAAGAAATTAAATGGTCTCTGGCTCAAATTCAAATTGAGGTACTTTTAAAAAGGACAGTACTTAACTTAAATCCTTATTTGACTAAGTGAAAACATAGACGGAGTCCTCTATATTTTCCAGAAACAGATGAAGGATTATTTTCTTCTCCAAATGGATATATCAAGATTTGGAATAGATTTTTTTCATCTACTATATCTTTAATATCTTTAAGTGGTGGATAGAAGTGACTCTTGCAGTTGGTAGATGTGTAAGGTTTTAGGCTGCTAGGCAATGTCTCCAACAGTGGATAGCAATGTTTTTTCTTCTTTTCCTTTCTCATATGGGGTAGCACAACTCGACTTAGTGGCCTATCTTTCAACCAAATAGGGCTCTTGATTTTATTATTTGACTTTTTTAAGCTTCTTTTTCCCCTTTTGAATTGTTTTACATTTATATGTGATGTAATTTTAAGTGCAAGGTTTATGTGGCACTAATTGGAGAAAAAAGGAAGGATCCTTGTTTAAACGTACGGATAAAGATGCTCAATAAATGTGTGCTTTTTAAGCCTTTTTTCCTTTGTACTGTACTTTTAATACTTTTTTTTTGAAATATGCATAATAATGTTAATGTGATGCTGTTTATTTGAATGCCATTTTTTTAATAGTCCAATATGGGTTTTATCAGAAGGCAAACTTTGACTGATTTTAATGTGTCAAGACTGCAGTTTTGTCTGGTTTAATGCTAATATGAATTATGTACATTGTATTGATGGTGATGACGAGGAGGTGGAGGATAATGATGACATTGTAATGTATCTGAACTTTGAAGCATGTTTTGCAAACCCTTATTGTACAGATTATGTATTCAGTGTCATGTTACCTGTTACTGTTGTTGCTTTCTGTGTGTGTTTCTTGTACAAGGCTTTTAATTAAAAGCTTGTTAAAAAGCAAGTTTGCTTCGTTGTTGTTTTTCAGCAAATATAGTGTAGGAGACTAAGATACTTCCTTTAGTGAGGTGAACTGCAGAGTCAGGTGACAATTCTCCATGTGTTTAATACAAGCAACACCTTTCACATTAAACACAATCATTTGATCAACTGATGATTAGAGATTATTGATTAATACAACTTTAAAGCCTGAATTTGTGAGCAGTGAACAGCTGAGTAGAAATTACTTACTGATATGTTTTTATAAAGATAAGTACATATATAAAAAGTAAACGCAGAAATACCTACTTGTATTTCTCCTAATACTCCTGTTGCAGTTCCCAAATATTCCACAGAAAGGCGCTGTTGAGTTATGCTGCTTTAGTTATGCTTCATTATAAGGGAGCAGCTTGCAGCCCCTGTGTTTTCAGAGGGATTGTGCAGGCCGGGGTGATATTAAGGTCATCACGCCTGGGTATTCATCTCTGAGCATTTTGATGCTGCCGTGAATACATACATCCAGTTCAAACAGCTTCCTGCTTTTTCCACGGGTGGCGTTTCATTCTGCTGCTGTTCAAACTGCTGTAATGGATGTAGAAAGGAGAGAGACTTAGAAAGGCTGACACCAGGATGTGACACACGGGTCCCTCGTCTCTTTTTTCCTCTCGTCTATTCCCTCCCTGGCAGGATGACACCGGGCTTATGAGCCAGATGGAGCTAAAATAGTCGTCGTGGTTTGATGCGAGTGGCCCACATCTGTGTGTGTGTGTGTCTGTAACATCAGCCACCTCTGGAGATTAATGCACAATCTAGGCTACTGGTCTCTGCAGGGGAAGCCTGACTGGACTGGCATCTGAGCCTCTGACCGTGGCGGATGTTTAAGCTTCATTTCAAGCTGGGCAATCTGAATATTTTCACATGCTACTTGTTCCTTAAGAATTTGGGGGATAAAAACCACCTCTGTTGTGCCTTGTGCCGCAGCTCGGAGGTGTATTCGACTTTTACATTCATATTATCAAGAAATAGTCTCACATTTCGGGAAAAACACTTATTTGCTATCTTGCCGAGCGTTAGATCAGAAGATCAATGCCACTCTCATTACATCTGGTGTGTTGAGTCTGTACAAAAGCCACAGTGTGGAAACAACACCTTCTGGTTTTATGGGAGGTAATCTGCATGACTGTTTCTTGGCCGGCTGCACAAGAGTCCACAATTGATGAGACCTTACAGACCTTGCAGGAGAAATAAAGTAAGGAAGAGGAAGAAAGATGAAAAGCTCTCTCTCTGCAGTTTTGTAAATATTTCAGCCTTTTCACTCCCATGTAAAGTTTGTGTAGATGTTTCATACTGAAATACCAAATTTTGTTTCGTGAGGTTAGGCTATGTCAGGGAAAAAAAACTTCAGCTTTCTAAGATATCAGTTCTTCAGAGTCAAAGAGCAACAGCATCCCTCTAGACTTCTACTGAAATACAGCAGTCAAACAAGGAGAAGAGAATCAGAGAAGATGCAGAAATGCTGATTTCTGCACCGTGAAGTTGTGCAGAAATCTGTGCAACTACTGGGTGAAATTTGGAAAATGTGTTCACCAGCGAAATGAGATTTGGCATTTCATCACAAAAGCAAATCCTGGAGTTAATTAAACATCACATATTCACGTCTAAGGTCATCTGTTGATGTAGTTTTCTTTTAATGCTGTGCTAATTAGCAGCTTCACCTCCCTGATTGGCAGTAGACCTGTGATTTTCCCCAGCACAGTGAACCAGCTTAGAGAAGAGCCATCCTGCATCGCACATCTCTGTTTAATTTGGACTCAAATCAAGAGCAAACCTTCCAAAAGTAGTTGATCCACTCAGTGAGGAAAAGTTTTTGCACGGTAACGTCAATGTGCAGTGGGAGCAGGGTAATCAGAGACCAAGCAGGACATCTACTTTAACAGGATGTTATTCCAGTAGTTTCTGGGAAAGGGAAGGTTCTGGGAAACAGGACGCCTGAGATACACACACCTGCACACTCACCTACACACACACAGACAAGTGAACAGATGCAACTCATAACCAGCTTTTTCTTCTTGGCCAATAAAGAGACTGCTCCTTGATATCAAAACTCCCTGTCTCATCTTTGGGTCGACTCTTATTTGCCACAACATAATTGGCGTCACAGAGGTTGGACAGAGGGGGCGACGGCGGCTTGCTGCACCCGGCTGGGCGACACCGCACATCGGCCAAAACAAAAGGAAGGAGATATTTGTCTCATTAATTTGATAAATGTGCAGTTCGTTCAAATCTGGGTGTGGCAAACAAACGTCTCCAAAACCTGAACTTGCTAAAAAAGTGATTAAGATACAGAGGGGGATTTGTGTGTTTTTGAGTAATTGTATGGGGATTTATTTGGGTCATAGTCGAGCTTTGAAGAACTAAAGCAGGAAGCCTTTGTTGAAAAAGAAACCACTGTGTCAGTGTTGGATCTTTTCTGTTGGCATCAGCGGGGAGTTTTTAGTTAGCACAGTCTCTGGGGGCAAACATGTTCTTCCTCCTACTCAGTTAAAAACTTTAGAGTTAAAGATCCCAGCTTTCAGTGATTTTCCTTCTTCTTCTGTTCCAGTATCTTGTGCATCACCTTCCTCTAGCTCTCGCTCTAAACTGATCTCTTTGCTGTTATTGTCATGTCTGTGAACACATGCAGGCTGCACATGCTCTGTGTCTGACAAGGGACGACCATTTCAACATGTGCATCGTGCATGTGAGAGTGCATGAAGGAGCGTGTGCATGACTTCTTATGCCGCCATGCTAATGTCAACATCCACTTGGACACAAGGATGATTCGATTTTGGTCGTCACTGTGACCTCAAAACACATTTTGGGCCATAGCTCAAGAATTCAGTTGCTAATTATGACAACATTTCACACAAATGTCTGACAGGATAAAATGATGACATCTTACATCCAAAGGGTCAAAGGTCAACTTCACTGTGACATCATTGAAACTGTGGTGATTGCATAGATCTTCTGTGCAGCCGGGTTGAAGATTTTGTAGCTTCTTTGCAGCAACATCCATATTTGAAGCTTTGTAGTTCACCACAGGCTCTTTGGTTTTGCTGATATTGAGCTTCAGATGATTGTTGTTGCACCATGTGATGAAACTCAGAGAAAACAGTGAAGCATGTTTCTCACTGGAAAGTATTCACTGGAATCATACATGTGAATATATTGATAACTTGCATTTCCTTACCTTTTATTAGATTACTTCAAATTCTTCACTACATATATTATATGAGTCCAGATGGACATGGTGGTAGGTGGAGGTGGTAAGTTTGTTTCTACATTTTTTCATTGATGTTTCCGTGATAGAGTTTATTAAGAATCACAAAATTGAAAGTGTCTCTTCAGTCAAAGTCAGTGTCAAAATACCTTTCGTTTTTATTACTAAACATGTCAAACCACTCTGTCCCTTTGTCTGCTTCACCCTCTTCACTCACCTTCTCTGTTCCCTCTTTATCCTCCTATCTCTCTTTTTTTCTCCTTACACACACACACACACACACACACACACAGTGCACACATCGATCCATCACCGCCTTGTTTGTTCACGCTGATGCTGCTGCTGCTGCTACTGGAGGTTCACCTCTCGCTCTGACCGGCGCATGCGCACGGCCTCGCTCCTCCTCTCCCTCGCCGTCCCCATGGTAACGCGCGGAGGAGAGCAGCTTAGCAACACGGAGACGGAGAGACGAGGAGCATCTCCGGTCCAGGAGGAGCATCAGTGGTCCAGACATCGCGGAGCCGAGAGGGAGGAAAACAGCAGTATCCTGTGAAGGTGAGCAACAATCTGACTGTAAACAACAACAACAACAACACGTCTTAATGTTTATTTGTGTGTAGGTCGGTGATGACGCTGAGGTGATACAGACACGATGCTGCTGCTCGGTGTTTCTCTCTGAACCTTTAATCTCCATCCCCACAGTCACCATGAAGTTCGTGGTGGTGCTGGTGGGAGCGGGCACCCTGGCCTTCCTCGGCGCCGTCATCTGCATCATCGCCAGCGTCTATCCCCGGAAACGCGCCGCTCCTCTCGGGGACAACGGCACGCTGAGCTCGGAGCCGCTGCTGCAGCCGCTGGAGCCCGGCTCGGTGGCTCACGCCGGCCCGCTGGGCGCCCTGCACGGCGCCGAGTCCTACGGCGGCGCGGGGAACGGGCTCGGCGGCATCGGCCTGGAGGTCCCCACCCTGAACGAGCTCAACCTCGGGGAGGAGACCGGCGGGGGCTCGGCCAAGCAGTTCAGCTTCAGCCGCTTGATTTGCACGCCGGTACCGGCCGGAGAGTGCAAGAGCAAAGACGTGCGGCAGCGGCGGGAGCAGCGGCAGCAGCAGGCGGACGAGCCGCTCTTCGGGGCCGGGGACGAGGACTGGAGCTACCTGCGGACCACCGCGGAGGAGCTCCGGCAGACCGTCCTGCAGCAGAACGACCAGATCCTCATGGACCACCGGACCATCCGGGAGCTGACGGGCAAGCTGAGCGAGTGCGAGAGCGGCCTGGAGGACGAGAGGAACGTCCCGGAGCGGAGCGTCGGCGTGTGGAGCGGAAACCGGAGGGTCATGGCCGGGGACGACGTGAGCTCCACGGCGGCGCAGCTGCAGACGGCCCGGGCCGTGGAGGAGCTGGCCCGGGCCATCATGGACCTGAAGGACCGCATTGAGAAACTGGAGGTAACTGGAGACAAAGTTTGGCAAAAACCTGTTGTTCTTGCTGTTTGTCCTCCTGTTTGAGTTTTGTCTGACAGCAGGATGTTTGGACGGAAGCCTGAATGAAGCATTTGAGTCACTGATGTCCAGTGACTGAATTTGGCCTGTGTCTGCTCCATTAAACAGCCCAGTATCTGAGAAGAGCAGTTTAAAACCTCTCAGGTAGAAGTAGAGAAATCTCAGAATTTCTGACTTTGTCTAAATGAAATGATGCAGATTAGATCCTCAGCCCATCACATGCAGAGATGCTGCTGGTTTGAAGGCCTGTGACATCTGTGTTCATCATCTTATAGGTGCCATGATCTTTCCCTCCCTCCCCCTCTTCATCCTCCTCCTCCTCCTCCTCTTTCATCTCCACCTCACCTCTCCTCTGACAAGCCTGACTCGTGACACACGCTCATGCATGCGCACGCTCCCCAGGCCCCTGGGAAATCTCTCCACCTGCTGGCCCCTCACACCCCTCTGCACCCAGCCTCCACCCTCCGCATCCGACAGCAGGATAGAGACATAAATAAAAGATGAAGCTGGCTGGACAGGAAGGAGGGTGGTGGAGGTGGTGGAGGGGGAGTCAGGTTCTCAGCTTGTGTGTGTGTGTGTGTGTGTGCTGAGATTGAGACATAGGCCACACACACACACACACACACACACTCTGCTGCATCACTGCCAGCCCTCTCTAAGCACAGTCAGTTA
The DNA here is from genome assembly GCA_025331565.1 of Holacanthus passer. Taxonomy (NCBI): domain Eukaryota; kingdom Metazoa; phylum Chordata; class Actinopteri; family Pomacanthidae; genus Holacanthus; species Holacanthus passer. The sequence goes on from JAFREQ010000027.1 coordinate 3,489,530, forward strand.
CAAGGTTGTCTCCCTCAGTGTGAATTTATATCCCGGACGTCCAGATCCAGCCCTGCCTCAGCACCTCTCTTCATATTATATATCGCCCTCGCAGCCGTCTCCTCCACATTAACAGCAGCATCTCTCTCTCTTTACTGCCGCTTCACCAACACCTTGTTTTTTCAACTTCTGCTATGAATACTAATACTGCCACTGCCGGGGCTACCACTATCATCAATACAACACCTCTCGCCGTGTCGCTGCTTTATCATTTTACTCATTTTGCTGCAGTTTCATTTCAGCAAAAACCAACACTATGACTAACATGAATAATAAAACGCTTCTATTTATGCTACTGCAAAGAAGACGAGACTGGGCTCTTCCTCTGGGGTGCAACCAGCCCGGAACAAAGATCCACACAATTCACAAATAATTAGGGTGAATGCCAGCAATGAGTCTCATGCATTCTTCTCTTATTACATAATGCTAATAGCCCACTTAAACAGTTTCTGCCTGTGGAGCAGATGTCCACTTATATTGATGATATATTATTATATTGATCACAGCGTCGCTCATCAGTAGTCAGTCAGACAATCGCAATCATTCCAACAGACAATACTTAATGAAAGTGATCAATATAATCACTGACATCTGCTCAACACACACTCATGTGGACTGTGGGTCTTCATTTAATCTTCAGAAAAAGATCTGCATGCTTAAGTCCAATGCAAGCATTTAATTAAAAAGCCAAGCCTTCGATCTTCAGATTCTTATTAAAGGAAAATTACAAGAGGGAATCTCGGAGCTCATAATGCTTTTTTTTATTAAGTACACATGAGAAATGAGGTTGTAGTTTCACACAGCGAGCCCCGTGGAACTTAAATCAATACACAAAGCAACGAGGAAATCGGAATAATAGAGATACACATCAGGAGTAAAACAGGGAAGGAAATATTGTTTCTAGAAATGTTATGAATGATCTTTTAAAAGCTTTTCATTTGATGCGAGTAAAATACAAGAAGATAATTTATGATTGCTCACCCTACTTACCCTGTATACTACTACAACTACAACAGCTGCTACTAGTAAAAAAAAATAGCTTTGAGCTCACAATGTCAACATGCTGATGTTTATCAGGTATAATCTTTACATGTTCATCATCTTCGTTCTAAAATGAGATAATTAGCAGTAAACACAAAGTACAGTTGAGGCTGATGGGAATGAGAATGATGAGTTTTTCAAGTTTTGGTCTTAAACCAAAGTATTGGGCAAATTTAAATTCTGACCTGTTGGCTATGATTCTGTCTATGATGTGTCTATCCATGGATGAATTTCATGGTCATTCATCCAGTTGTTATTGAGACGTTTCAGTCTGGACCGAAGTGGTAAACCAACCATTGGACCAACGTTGCCATCCTTTGGGCCGTGCCACAAGTGCTGCTAAAAATTCTGCACATCTACAAACCCTTCCATGAATATTAATGCTTTAATTATGACGACCACCACGACTGCCACTATTATAACAGCAACTAAAAGTGATTTTCTGCCCCGGCTGCTTCCTTCTCTTTTGAGCAGATTACTTGTTTTCTTCTCTCCACAGCATTTCTTTCGTTACCTCTCTTTGTCAGTTTCTCCTCAATTAGGCCTCAAACACCAACTTTACCCGTTTCTTCTCTCCACCTCTGTTGCAGGCAGAGATAGGCCCCGCTGCCTTGAACCTCACCGACACCCCCGTGGGTGCAGGTAGCAGCAGCAGCAGCAGCGGCGGCGGCGGCAGCACCAGCCCGACTGGTAACACCGCCAAGGCTCCCGCTCCGCCCACTGGCAGTGCTTCTTCCCCACCTGCAGCTGCTCCCCCAGGGGGTCGCCGCCCCGCCTCCCCCGCCTCACCTGCTCCCAAGCCCCCGTCGAAGGCCTCCCCCGGGCGAGGAAAGGGCACCTGGAGGGTGGAGGACCTGGAGGGGGAGCTGGAGAGGAAGATAAAGATGCTGGAGAAGGAGCGTCAGGCCATGAGGAAGGAAACTCAGGGTCAACACGAGAAGATCAACCAGGGCATCGACACCGTCAGCCACCGCGTCACCGAGCTGGAACACAGTGAGTCTGGGGGAGGAAGAGGAGGATGAGGAGGAGGGTACAGACACAGGGTGGTGACTTAATAAATAAAGGAAGGGATGTATGGATGAGCTGATGCACACAAGGAGGTAAACAACTGCATTGCCAAGCTGGCGTACACGAGAGCGTGGCGAGAGAAGGCTGAAATGAAACTTTAATGAGCACTGTGGGTGAACTGGGTCATCACAGCAGCAGAGAATAAGCTGTAGATTAAAATAAGATGATTAATGACTGCTGAAGGTGGTGAAATGTCAAACAGAGCTGAGAGCTGAAAATAAAAATAATACAGCAAAAAAGCGATGAAATGAAAAAGATAACTCCATAAATCACGCTTTTAGTTGTCGCCTGCAAATCTTGGTGTTCATAGGAATTTCAAATTAAGGGTTTTTATTTTATTGTTGGCAGTTTTGTTCTTTCGAAATGTCACATTGTTTTCAATCAAGGAGCTTGGTTTTCCTCCAGTAGTGATAGAGAGAGTGGAAAAAGAGAGAGAGATGTTTGATAACAGGAGAAGTGGATGCCTGGAGGAGAGATTGAGAGTTCATGAGGTGCAAAGACGAAGGTTAAAAAGGAAAGAAAAAGGCACTTCTCTATTCTCTTTTTAGCTCTGTCATTCTCCCAGCCTCTCTGGCTGTCTCTACATCTTCTCTCCCTTAAGAGCTGCAGTGTGGCCTCGAGTTAGAGAGGCTGATCGTTAACTGTAATGCTTGAGCTCTCGCCAGGCGCTGTGTGAGTGTGTGTGCACGCACGAACTGACAGTGAGAAGAGAAAGTGTCTTTGTATAAATTGGCCATTAACGCATCGTCCTTCCCCATTTTCTCTCTCTGTCTCCCCCATCTCTCTCTCTCCCTGTCTGACTGCTTCTCTTTATCTCCTTCATCTGTGTCTCCAAAGCGCTGACAGAGCCGTCGTTCCCTGATGGCTTCGTCCTCTCCTTCCCCATGAGAACCAACTACATGTACGGCCTGGTGAGAAAAGAGATAACAGAGATGTACGCCTTCACTGCCTGCGTATGGCTGAAGGCCAAAGAAGGGGGTATCGGGACCCCCTTCTCCTACTCAGTCCCGGGGCAGCCTAACGAGCTGGTGCTGCTTCAGGGAGTCCACAACCCTGTGGAGCTCCTCATCAATGACAAGGTAGATTTTTGTTCATATCATTTGTCATCTCTGAGTGTTTGGATCAAGTTGTTAAAAGATAAATTTGGTGTAGTTGTAGAAAATTATTTTTTTTAAAAATTGCATTATGTTATGTAAATTTTGATAGAGTTATTATTATATTGTGTAAATTAATGACTTCTTCTGGTAAAAAGAATTAATATTTTGTACCCTGTAAGTTTCCCTGTAATTAATCAAGCAAAATAGCCTGCCAAGGAAATCATTAGTTAATATGCTGTTCCTCAGAACGGTGCAAGCTGGTTGTTGATGGCTTGTTGTAATTCATTGATTAAAATGATCGATGAAAACGCGTCCGCTCTGGTGACAGACCAACTTTTTTCATGTCATGTTACATGAAAGGTGAAGAGAACAAACTGTAAAATTGCTGTTTCAGTCAATATGACATGGATTAGAGTTTATATCAGGCTTGGAGTTGGTTGGACCCAACACCCCAACCTGGCCGTCCATTTAATCATGGGTAAAAAACATTTATTCCCCTGCTACAGAAAATGACTCAAACAGATGGTGCCCTTGAACAACACATTAAATATTTAAAAACACAAAAAGAAAGAAATGTAAAATCATGAAAAAATTCATAAAGATGTCAGAAAGTGATCAACTGCAGCGTAAAATCAATAATAAATGACAATTTTACTTTGAAATTATGATCAAATCTTTTTCGTCCCAAATAAAAACCTTGAATTAAACGGTGCTGAGCACAAGAGAAGCCCACGTTTCACATTCGTAGAGCTGTGGCCCACAGCAAACATACGTTATTGAGCAGAGACGGTGCAGAGGCGAGCTTTTTGCAGCTGTTGTTTTATATAGTGCATTAATGCTTACCTTTTATGGTGCTTACGCTTATAGTTCCCATGGCAGAGAGGAGTGGGGGTTTTGTAACTGTGGTGGAAGGAAGGCTGGGCTCGTCCACACAGTCTTGTTTTGCTGACATAAACCACCAACGTGCTGACATTCTGCCATGATCACTGCTCACACTTGTCTCATATCCAAGTAGAATCCAGGCTTGATGTGTCGTAGCTCAGTAACCGCAGCTGCTGTTTCTCTGACCTGTAGGTGGCGCAGCTGCCTCTGTCCCTACCACAGGACGAGTGGCAGCACATCTGTGTCAGCTGGACCCTGAGGGACGGGGTGTGGAAGGCCTACCAGGGGGGGAAGATGAAGGGGAGGGGAGAAGGACTGGCTGCCTGGCATCCCATCAAACCAGGAGGAGTCCTCATACTGGGACAGGAGCAGGTGAGACAAACAGATGGATGGACAGATAAAGTGATGGGTGGATGAATGGAGAGAGAACTGGGAGAATCAAAGAATGAATGGATATCTGGTTGGACAGAATTATTAATTGATGGATGGTTTAACTAACTGATGGATGGATGGACAGGTGGATGAAAGGCTGCATTGATGAGGGAGGGATGATGGACAGAAAGATGGATGCACGGATGGATGGAGTACATGGGCACATGATAGATAGAGTAATGTGTGATAGATGTATAGATAGATGGATAGACAGCTGGTTGGATGGATGGATGGACGATTAGATGCATGTCTTGGGTGGATGATGACTGGATGGATAATGGACAAACAGGCAGATGCATGTCTCCGATGGATGGATGGATGAATAGACAGATTCAGATTCAGATGGATGGACTGATGGATGGACGGATGGATAATGGACAAATGCATGTCTCAAATGGATGGATGATGACAAATAGATGCATGTCTGGATGGATGGGCCGATATGATGCATGAACAACAGATAGGATGATGGATGGATCGATACACGGACGGTGGAAGCACGGATGGATGAATTAATAGATGGATGTATGATACACGGATAATAGATGGATGAGACACGGAGCTATTTTAAGGGCACCATTAGCTTTTCACACATGAGCACACAAAAACCTAATTGTGTTCATCCTCACACTGGTGCTGCCTCTCTCTCATTAGCGAGACACCCGCATTACATAAGCATTATGAAATCTGACAGTATCCCTCCTCCCCGGTGTCAAAAGAACAACCCAAAGCTCATTCTGCAGCCCGGCGTCCTTGCATAAAGGATAAAAAGCCGAGCGCAGGGAGCCCAGTTCTGCAAGATGCTGCAATGATGCAACAAGACTTGATTTAATGGATATACTTTTTAGAGAGAGGCCGAGCACTTTATTAATCTCGGTTGATGAATGATGATGAGTTGCTGTTGTGTGGATGTGGTGACCAGATTTTACGGGGAAAATCCCAGGACATCCCCCTCAGAGGGGTCTGACGGGGATAAACATTTTTAATCTTATCTACGGGGAAATCATCAAAACACAATATTTCTGCGTATGGATAAAGCTTTTTCATTGTCATTCCACCAGGGAAGATGGCCACAGGAATATTACTGTGCATCAAGAGCCTGAGGAGAGCTGTAGTTTATGGTTGATGTTTTTATGAGATACTGTATTCATTTCAGTGTACTGGTATTAAATGAATCAGACGTTGTGTGGCTCTTGGTGGTCAACTTAACATTTCTTTACACTCATAGTGGCTGTCACACAGCACACATAAATAAAGCAACTGGGGGACAAATATATTCCCTTACATACTCACAAATTCTTTGATTCTGATATATTTTTAGTGGGAAGTACTGGGTTAAGTGTCCCAGCCCACATATGATACATGTCCAAAATGACTGGCATCGCAATAAGGTCTGTTGGGATCTCTGTCCTGATATTATGGCCCAGTTTCGGCCACTAATTTCCAGGGACTAGAGAGCACCAGGAACCAAACTAAAAGATATTTCCACACATTTCCACTGCATCTGAAGAGCTGTGAAGATTAGTCCAAAGGCCGACAACAAATTAAAAACCAACTGTTTTTTTTAGACCTGTTTCACACAAGATAACAAAACACAGCCACCTTGTTCTTTGTAATGTTTATCTCACTCTTAACTTTGTTTAAACCTCAGAAAACATCTCATCATCATATTTCATACTAGCTATGATCAGTGCATGCTTAATGTGTGATGAATCTGTATATAGGCCGTAGCAGCCGCCGGCCTCTTTGACCAGTCAGTAATGTTCAGTGTTGAAAGCCTCTGTAGGCCATTGGCCGCAGGGAATATCTCAATTTAAAACTTAGTTTCTCCAGTTGAAACTCAAGGGTTCAAAGAGTTCCTGAAAATGCTCAGTGAATTACATGAGTGTTGAACATAATCCCTTCAAAGCTCGGTCTCTTGGCTTTTCATGCCATCATTCTGACATTCAGCCCTTTGTGTTTTTTTTCCCAACGCTTCCACCCAAGGATACGCTGGGCGGGCACTTTGACGCCTCCCAGGCTCTGGTCGGGGAGCTCTCCCAGTTCAACCTGTGGGATCGGGTGCTGAAGCCGGCGGAGGTGGCCGCCCTGGCCGACTGCAGCTCCTCGGCGCTGGGCAACATCGCCCCCTGGACCGACCACGACGTAGACGTCTACGGCGGCGCCACCAAGGAGTCCCTGGACCCGTGTCATGCCGCGCAGCGATCCAACCCCTCCAGCCCCAAACAGTGAAGGGTGACTGGGAGAGGTCAGCAAAGGATGGTTGTGTTTGATTTCGGAGCAGATTTATAACGACGTGTCACATTGGGGTTTACAGTATATTTGTTGGGGATGGGAAGCTTGCTGGTGGACTGAAATGTGTGATGGAGCTATGAAGCCATTCAGAGCGGTGTATCTGTTTTGTCTTTAGTGTTGGTGTCCACGCTCATGTGTTTACTTCTGCAGTGAGATACAGTGAGTTTAGTCACAGAATCACCTTAGTGAAGACTGCATGGGTGGATCGACCCATGGCATGAACAGGACTCTTATAGAAGCTTTCTGTAATAGATGCACCATTGGCTCTGGTTTCATGTACCACCCTCTGGTCTTTGATTGGTTTGAACACAGTTATGGAAAGAGCCTTTAATGATGCCACATGAGGGTTTCTCAATTTTACAACAAAGTGACACAAAGTTCTGTCCTTCCTCATCTCGTGTCCAGTTGGTTGTGTGTAATGCTAAAACTGAATTATGAGATGCTGTCATGGTTGTATTGATTTCAGCACTCGATGGGAAACAAAATGAATTGTGTTCAGTTTTAACTGTATATGATCCTGTTGAGTGACGTCTGTGTACTTTTTTTCTACATTGCATACCATGATCTGGTAAAACAGTGGTCTTATAAATGTATATTGTGTAATGTATCTCTGCTAATGTTGCTCTGTGCCGGTCTGCCCCCCCCCCTCGCTGTAGCCTCTCACTCCACTCACAGTCCCGCAAAGTTGCAGTTGCAGCATTTTCGTTTGCAGCTTAGACAAAAGGAGTGCTCTCAATCGACCTCTGAAATAAACACTCGATGTCTATCAAGCACCATTCAGACACTGAAACTGTGACAAACCTGAGTGAGTTTGGTAAACCTGTGTTGTATCCTTGAATGTAAACCAGATGGAATGTAAGTGTATTTGCATGAGCAAAGTCACATTTCCTGTCACTAAAGAAACAAACTCATAATGTGTAAATTACGGTGTTGGTGTCCCTGAACTGCCCCACGCTCTGAAGCACACAGATGTCTCTTTGGTAAATCAGATCCTCACTCAATACTTGACAGAAGTGGAAAGATTCTGTGGTGGCCATTTTGTACTTGGCTCGGCAAGCTAAAGAACCAACAAGCTAATATGAGCAAAAATGAATCAATAGATGAGACTTGGGATGCATTTACACACAGCATTAATTGGCCTCCAAGCCCTTTTTTCTATATGATAATATATGTGTTATGGCCAAAACTGCCACTAATAACTACAAAAGACCTAATGCTATGTTGATGTCATGTGGGATTGAAGAGAGTAAAAGGAAAGTTGTCCTCGGTCAGACTGTAATTTTGCAAAGCAGAGTTGGTTATGAGGTGGTAAAAATAGTGAGCATGATCAAAATAGCTGTTGTTGATTGGACCTTTGAAATAATCTGAAATAGTCATAGTTATCACTTGTCTGGTGATGCAAATTATCTTTAATAGACATTAACTCCGTATCACATGAATTGGACCTCACAACTGGAAGTAAGACGCAAAGCTTTATTTATCCTGAGAAAGAAAATGACGTATGATGTAAGTCAACTCAAAGTGGCCACATTTTCAACTCGAGGAGCAGCAGGTGTCTTCTCCAAAGACCTTACAGAGTGAGGCATCTCATAAATACAAGCCATTTAGAGTTTAATGCACAAAATGTGTCAGACTCATTGAAAGTGATTACAAAAGCTGTCTTGCTGCCTGAAGTTCAACATTAGGATGGTTAATTTAAAGACATCGATCACAGCAACTGCATGATTTTTAAGCACAAGCCAGCACATCAATTATTATGAAGCTGCTGTAAAATGGGTGAAATATATTCCCTTAAACTGTGATGTTATGTCCCACAGAATCTTGAATCAGTTTGAGGCTGTGAGGTAACGATGTTTCTCAGACAATGTTACACAACAAGAAAGTTTGTGTGTGATTCGTGTAGAACAGGGCGCCCACTGTCGGGGGTGAGGGTTTGATTCCCACTTTGGCCAGCTACACCAAACATGTCCTCGAGTCAACACTGTGCAGTAAAGTGAGCTGCAGTTAAAATACAGTCAGTGCTTCTATTCACTTATTACCTCAAGACGTCAGCCCCTCACGCGATTTGACACCCAGTTGTAAAGTGCCTGCCTGGGCTCTCAGGCCCGAAACAACAGTGAAATGTTTTTATGTTCTCTTCTTCTTTGTCGTCTCTTTCTCCTCCTTCTCTCTGTCTCTCTCTCTCTGTCTCTCTCTCTTGCTTTTGGTTGTTGAAGGCTGTGACGGTGTTGCGCTTGTCCTTATTTGCATCTTCATGGATCTTCTATGATATTGTGAAATAGGTGGATTAAAAAAATAAAAATAAAATGGTTATGACAACATTTCCGAGTGTGTGTGTGTGTGTGTGTGAGAGAGAGAGAGAGAGAGAGAGAGAGCTTAGCTTATTTTGGCAGATTTCTTTACACCTGTCAGCTCATCTGGATTACACCTCAACTGAGCAACTGCAGGGATACCACAGCATGACCACACACACACACACACACACACACACACACACACACACACACACACACACACACACAGGTACAGTAGGCAGCCTAATCTGATATAGTTGCAGTCAGATTAGATTAGCTGCCTCTTTGCTGTCAGATGAATTTGCCTCGGACACGCATGAGTGTGCGTTGATATGGAGATGGAGAGGCGAGTATTCAGCAGAGACACCGCAGAAAGTCTGATCCTTGATGTAGACATAATAGATTGCTCATAGTTATAACTAAGACCGCGTTGATTCGTGACTACTGATCTGCCCACGCACACATTTCTTGGCGTTCGGCTCAGATGAACTGTGATCTAATGTGTAACCTCCCACTGATAACATTTCATCATATCATTTGTCTCACTTGAGCCTGATTTCCTTTGTTTTTCTTCAGGCACACATGACACACATGAGAAATATGATGAAAGTCCAAGTTTTTTTTTTTATGACTAAAGCCACTTGTAGAAGTCACACCACCATGACTACTGCTGATAAGACATACTAAAACCAGTGCTGTGGAAGTGACTCCATTTCTAAACTTATCGCGGTTTGATTTCTGCACTCATCACACTAAAAGGAAAGTTAGTCATGGCTTAATCTTTGATTTCTCCTTGTGTTACTTGCTTCACTCCTTTGCCATTGTGGGCCGATGTTCCCATCTGTTCAGTGTGGGCATGTTTTCTGATCTGGTGCTTTAACAGATTGCTTGCGGAGTAAGAAATCACGGACGGGTGATTCTGACATTGAGATAACTTATAATTGAAGGGATATTCTAAAAATATTGGGAGAATCTTTGCTCCAGCTTTTCAATATTCAGCAACCTTTTTCTCTCCTGCATCATGATTTGATTTACCTCGATCAGGGTCCAGTGGCAATGAAAAGTCTGACCCTGAGCATAGCATAGCTATGCCTGAACTATGTATTTTCAAAGTTAGAATAGATTTGGTTATTTCACATTTCTGTATTTATTTTTTTCCTCTGCCCTCTTCTGTTGTGCCTCCTTGTGTCTCCTTTCTACAACCACGTGTTCACAAAGTGTTGAACCTCTCTCCATCCTCACTTGTGATCGACTGAGTCTTTCCAGGATGAACCTTTCATACCCAATCATGATACTATCACCTGTTACCAATGAACCTGTTTACCTGTGGAATGATCCAAACAGGTGTTTTCAATCAGTCCACAACTTTCACAGTCTTTTGTTGCTCCTGTCCCAACTTGTTTGAAACATGTTGCTGCCATCAAATTCAGAATAAGCAGATATTTAAGAAAATCAATGAAGTTGATGAGGTCAAACATTAAATATATTGTCAAAAAGGACGAGCAAATGATCACATTCTGCTTTATTTATGTTTTGTACAGTGTCCCATCATCCCAATCAAGGTTGTGCAGGAATAAGAAGAATAAACAAAATTGGCATTAAAAGGTCTCGATAAATTCACTCTACACAATTCTAACCTGATTTATCTGCCTGTAGCTGGTGCTCAATTACAAAATCAATCAATCAGTCAATGAATGAATGAGCTAGTGAGTCATCAAACACTCAGTCAGTTCGGTAACCAGTCAGCCTGTCAGTCTTACAGTCAGTGAGTGAGTCATCCAGTCAGTGAACATTTCTCTCCACTGATTCTCTGCCCCATCTCTCTGCTGATCTCTGTCACAGCTTGTTAGCACAGTCACATGGGGTCTCTCACTCCCCTCCCCACCAATCTGCTTCCTCTGCTGCTGAATTATAGATACACCTTAATTACCTCTCTCTGATGCAGGCAGAAATGATGGAAATCCTTGTGTGACCCACCACCGCCCACCATCGCTCTCCGTCGTGCACAGACACAAATACACCAACTCAAATATTAATCTCTACAGCAAATCTTCAGCCCTTTCATAATCTTTCTCAACTTTTTCTCATCCCCTGCAGCACAGATGCTCGCAGCGTGTGTCAGCCTCCCTCTCGAGTGCAGGAGCAGATTAAAAATGGGTTTTCTCTCTGCAACGCATTGCTTCATCGCTGCGAGCTCTCCAGTCAACCAGTTCTAACACATCCTCCATATCTGCTCTGTAATTTCACTGTTGATCAGTCCTACACCTCGAGCTGCTTCGCCCTCAAAACCTGTCTTCCATCATCCAAACTGTTTTCCTTGGTTTTCCTCCCCGTGTGCAGCAGCCTTTTCTGCTTTTGTTCACCGCTCTGCCTCATCTCATATTTACCACAAAATGTTTACAGAATATTTTCCCATCGTGATGAATACTCTCCTCAAGGTCTTTAAACCCCCACCTCCTCCTCCTCTCTTTTATCCACCTCTCGTCACCAGTTGGCATCTTTTCACTGCACCTTCTGTCAAAAACACCTCCATCTCCTTTTCTCCGTCCTTCTGCTTTGTTTTGACGTTCTCATTTCAGCTTACCTTCCAGCCCTCTGGCACTTCTTTTCGCCGAGTCTCTCACCCGGGTATTTAATGCTCCTTCTCTCTCTGCGTATTTTAAGATGTTTCACACTTGATCCGAGAGTGAGTGCAAACACCCACGTAGACGAGTTGTTCTAATCATTGTCATTTCTCTTGTTCTAATCAAAACAACGCGATGTGAAATAGATTAAGACACTGACACACAAAAATCAAACAAATAACATCCTCATGTTGAGAATAGAGGCATTTTTTGTACGTGATGATGAAAAAGCATTTCACTTTTTCATTCTTTCATTATTCGTCATTCAATATTACAATTCTCATATCTCTTTCAGCTCTCTCCCTTTTTTATTCTGCCTGTTTCAAATGGTCTTTATCTTCCACTGTTTTGCAGAGTGGTGTCCTTCATGTCACATGAACATAACACACACGTCCAACTATCCTCAAAACAAGACAAAAAAAATACATGAAAAATTTAAAGCACAAACACACAAGAAAGAGATTCAGTCCAGCATTGGACATAAACAGGGTACATATGTGCACAAATGCATTTGTCTGATAAGAATAATGGTTTATGTTTCGACCTTGGAAACAGTAGTTTGACAAAGCAATTCTAACTCAAGGTCCACGATGAAGATGAGTACAATGAAGAAGTGGATGTGTGATACAGTTATTAGTTTTTCAAGAGGTGGGAGGATTGGTTTGTCAGACTATTATTTCCAAGGTCAAAATGAACATGAGGGGTTTCCTGGTAGCCTCATGATTAAGGTGTATATCACATAACTGCAACATCCATGGTTCCTTTCTGGCTGCAGCCCTTGTTTCCTGTCTCTCTCTGCTCTATTGACTCTAAAATAAAGGCAAAAAAGTTAAATATAAAATAATATGAAACACAAGAAAGAGCTTTAATGCCTTACTTTAAGCCAACACATCATGAAAGCACTCTGGATTAAATCATCAACAGCTACTGAGTTTCCATTTTACAGACGCATATGGCAACTGAGCAAACTCCCTCTGCTGATGAAGACGTGATATTATTGAAAGCTCTGAAAAAAGTCAGTTGACCTTGAGTCAGGATCGTTGTGCAAAACAGTATTTATTTAGCTCTCCAACCAAAGTTATCAAACCAAACTGGGCCAAAATATTTCATAACGTAAACTTGCTGTGCAGTCGCTCCATGGCTCACCGATCCTGCTGTTTGAGGAGGCAGCAGAGGTGAGGTGAGGGATGGGGCTTTAAATTTAGTTGCATCCTTTTTCTGGTTGCATAAAGAGGGCCAGAGACGAGAAGAGAACAGCGAGAGAGAGAAAGAAGAAGGAGAGAAAGATTATGATGCGATCTGTCTGCCTTTCCAGGGTTAGATAATCCAGTCTAATCCAGAGGAGAGTCATTGTTTCAAATGAATCCAGATGCTTGTTGTGGTGTTTGAGAGCAGCAGGCCTGAGAGGCTAAATGCACAACCCAGGGAAACAGACGCAGCTCGCACACAGAGAATCTGGGACTGAGGGTGATTTTGGGTGTGTGAGTGTGTGTGTGTGTGTGTGTGTGTGTGTGCGCGCGCAGGGCAGACTGACAATTCTGGGTCAAAACTCTCCACCTGGGGATTCCACCCAGATGTTTCCAGCTGAATGTGGGTCAGATTCAGTAAGAGAGCTGAACGGGGAAGTTTTGCTCACATGTAGCCTGATAGACAGCGGTGACAGACAGAGATGGAAAGTAACTAAGTACATTTACTCAAGTACAGTACATAGATACAAATATGAGGTATTTCCCTTCATTTGACTTCAGTTTTATTCTGCTGTATGTTTTACTTCTACTCCAGCACATTTATATAATATAATGATATTTACTAAGACAAAACATGTATAAAATATGCTGCCTTGTTTAGACTGAAATAACATATAAAGCAACATATAAAATAAGCTACATCTAAATCAACAGCAAGTTTAAAGTGCCGCTTATGTTAATGCATCATGATCCAATGACATAATAACAGAACATTGGCAGGGGAAATTCTGTATAATGAGAACTTTTGTTGCCAAAATCAGAATCAGGTTTATGGCCAAGTATTCACATACAAGGAATTTGTGTTGGTGTCATTTTAGTAGACAGACAGATAGACAGTGGTGAAAGTAACTAAGCACATATACTCAAGTAGAGTACATAGATACAGTAATGAGGTATTTTCACTTCACTTGTGTTTTACTTCTACTCCATCACATTTCTGAGGGAAGTATTGTTCTTTTTATTTTACAGACTTTACGTAAAACATCATCTATAAAATATCCTGCATCGTTATAAAACAAAAAATAGTATCTAAAGCAGTTAAAGTGAGCTCCACCTCAATCAGCAACAAGTTTAAAGTACTGCTTATGTTAATGCATCAAATATAATCATCTAATGATAATATATATAGATGATAATGATATAATAACACTGGTAGGGAACATTCTGCATAATGAACATTAGTACTTTTGTTGCCACAATCAGATTAACGCAAAGTAGGTTTTTACAAACAAGGAATTTGCTTTGGTATTTTGGTGCATAAGAATAAATAGTGAGAGGAAGGGAAAAAAAACGGAAAAAAAATCACTACAAATGTCAATAATCATAAATATAAAGTTGAAAAAAATACTGTAAAAGTACGAAAAAATGTAAAATATATCTGTTATTAAAATAAAAAGTTGTGTACTCTCATGCGCTTGCACTTCAGTTGATTGATAGACTCTGAGCCAATAGGGACGGGGTTCGGCTATAGTGGGCGGGGCCTCCCTGTGCAGACCTCAGTTGTTTAAAATGTCTCCTTAACAACCGAACTGAGAGTCAAACAGCAGAAGTTTTCTGTGGACAAAGGCCTCGTAAGTAACTCACATCTACATATTCTCCTCTGTCAGTCTGCGTTTATTAACTATCGACAACACATTGTGAATCTTGATATCACCACGGTTGATTTAAATAAGTCAATTTGAGGTAGAAAACATCAACCGGTAGCATCAGCTGTTTGTAGCTAAGCTAATTAGCATGCTAGTGAAAACCTGGTTCGCTTGTTTTTACTACAAACCCGATGAAGCATGATGTCGTTTACGATCTGAATATACTGTGTGATATCTGTCGATGTTGTCTGAAGGAGAAACAGTTTATCTCGGTGTGAACCTCGATGAGATACTTGCTGTAGCTAGCTAGCATTGGCTAAGTGATTGCTAGCTAGTGGAGCTCAGTCGGGTCATGTTACAGAGTTGTTAGCTTCAGATGGGAGCTAACAGCACTCTCTCTGCTCCTCATGAAATGCACACTCAGTGGACTTTCTAACGAGGTGTGTTCGGTTTTTAACATGTAGATATTGTCTTTTCCTGCAGGAGTCGGAATGGCTGCGACTGGCGAGGGAAAGAAAGAGGAGGCCGACTACAAGAGACTGCACAGCTTCCCTCTGATCAGGGTAGGAGAGCAGTGGCTGTGGACACAGGACCACAACATCCTGCCTGTGTTTGGGAGCAGCAAACTCTGACATGACAACATCACAATGACACTTTGATTGTATTCTTCTGCTTTGTAGGCTGCAAATTTAGGCTGCTGTGGTTTAGTAGGTAGAGTTGTGATGTATTAGTCTTATTAAGGACATAAAATGTGGCTGTAGAAATCTGTCAGTTTTACATAACTGTTAGGCTTTTTGGAAATTTGAGACAACTTCCCAATGACAAGAAAGCTACACTGTGAGCTGACTCTGTCAACAAAACACATACGAGATTACAAGCAAATGTAATCATGGCTGATCTGGAGCCTCAATTCATGAGATTATGTCTTCTTAACAGCTGTCTCATCATAAGTCATCTGTTATGAACCACACATAAGATTCTTTTAAGGCATCCTCACACATAAGATTGAAGTTCCTTAGAAGTTTATTTAAACTTTCTCTAGAAGAATAGGACACGTACTGTGGACCTCACTGACAAGACCTAGTGTGGTATTAAACGTGTGCATACTATGAAGACAACAGATAACAAAGAACACACAAACTGTCAGGAGAGAAATCTCCATCTCCAGCAGATTAGCAAACTGAGAAATGCGTGACTGCATCATGAATATTACTGCAAACACATTTGTTTTCCGCTGTTATGTCTGCAGTCGCACATTTGGTCAGTCAAGTCATAAAGACATGGTCTGTAAATCACATTATTTATAATCTCACACTGTTTTTGTTTGACTTAGTCATTATTGTTGTGTTATGCTTGAACAAATCTATTTTGTACGATGTGTTTTCTGGACATGTTGGGAAGCAAATGTGTTGCACATGACCATAGTGAAAGGTGGGCTGAAATGCAGACTGTCAGAGAGAGGAGAGCAGATGTGATATTGGTTTAATATGGGGATAACTACACATTTTCAGACAGTCTGTCCAGGAAGACATTCACAGTGTTTCAATTGGTTGTTCATATGAAGAGTGAAAGAGAAAGTTGGGTCAAGAATGGAAAAAGTGCGAGAGAAGTTCAAAGCCAATCACCTTTCTCACCTCAGCACAGCTGGCCAACCACCGCGTGAAGCGAGTGTGAATGTCAGCTCTGCGGTTTTGGAAATTTACAGAAATGGTCAGACGCAGACCCCCAATCTGGTGTTGGAGAGCTGTGGGAGGAGGAGGGGGTTCTCCAAGCTATTCAACCATCAGACGAGCATTTTTGTAGGAGCATGTTTGCAGCTTTGCAGCTAAGATGGGAGACTGTTACGACTGTCCTGACTGAGTCTTGGAGAAGACACGTGCCTGTGTAACCTTGACGTGCATCATTACGTGGTGACACACGCAAACTTGCCTGGACACATCGCTGTCCTATTTCCAGTGTCACTATGAGTCAGAAAAGCAGCAACTGTATCACTTGATTCCTGAATGAGTACATCCCAGCTACTGTGTGATGTGTTTAGTGTGAACTACAGGCGTCGAGTGATGCAACACAGCCTCTGTTTGTTACACTTTACACTTGTGATTGCAGCACACAGCGAACTGTTGGTTTTTGCTCTGTTTTTGAAGTTAACCTTGTGAAACTGTCAGAATGTTTAATTCTTGTTTGTCTGTAGCTTGCTTATATACTTGTATGTAATAGAACAGAAAATGTAGACCCTTAACATTTGTGTTTGTCTTCAGCACACAGACATGCCAGAGGAAATGAGGGTTGAGACCATGGAGCTTTGTGTTACAGCCTGTGAAAAGTTTGCCACCAACAATGAGGTAAGTGCACATTGTGCAGTCAGTCTTTGATGTTTATTTGGTAGCTTGGGCAGAAATTATTTTCCTGCCATGCTGTGTCTATAGTTAATGGCTTTTGCAAGTGAATTAAACCACACTCTTGACAGTGGTATTGCATCAGGATTTTGTTATATTACCACTGTACGGCTTTATTCTTTATATAGTAAGATCATAGTCTTTGTTGGCTGATCTTTTTTGTCCTCGCTGTCTTTCCCAGAGTGCAGCGAAGATGATCAAGGAGTCCATGGACAAGAAATTCGGCAGCTCGTGGCACGTGGTGATCGGTGAAGGCTTCGGCTTCGAGGTCACGCACGAAGTGAAGAACCTGCTCTACATGTTCTTCGGAGGGAGTCTGGCCGTGTGTGTGTGGAAGTGCTCATAGCACCTCCTCGCCATCCCTCCTCCCCTCTGACGTGGTCACTGGGCTGGGAATGAACACCAGCTACCAGCCAGATGCTGGCTCCACTTTTGTCCACACTACCAGCCACTGTGGCAGAGAATAAACCGTCCTTTGGAGATCTTGTCCAGTTTAAAATGTAGTCGGCAGGAAAAATAGTTGAAAGGAAATTTTGAGCAGTCACTTTGGCTGGTAGGCATAAAAATAGCTTTCTGCCTTGTCTGTCACTTTCCTTTTTCTCTTTGTTTTCTACTCTCCGTCTGTCTCTGAAGCCGTACCCATGGTCCTATAAACATTTGTGAGCGTGCATGTGCAAGTACGTAAGCTCAACTTTTACAAACAATACAGCCAGCCAGAGTCTCCAAAGTCCTTTATCCTCATTCCTCTTCAGGGAGCGCGTGTGTGTGTGTGTGAGTTTATATGTTTGTGTGTGCTGGACACACACTGTTTTTTGAAATAACATTTCATTGTCGCCTTCCTCAGCAGTTTGTGCAACAGTAAACTGTCCACGCCATCTGTAACTTTTCACACGTGTCTTTCTCTCTCTGTCTCTTTCTCTCCAACCGCACTAGTCTTTCAATAAAATTTTTAATATTTTTTATGTGTACATATTTTGATGCAACTTGAAAAACTTCTTTTTAAAGACCAGTGTCATCTTCTTACAACTGAAGGCTCAGAATCTCCTGAGCCAAACAAACACTAAACCCGATCCACCTTTTCTCCCTGTAAAGGTGTTTGTAATAATCCCTAATATCTCCCCGCTGGGCGATATTAGCAATGTGATTGTTTTCATGTTGATGCCAGTTTTAATGATCCAGTGCAATGGATCATTTTGTGTGACTTGATTGTACAATAAACTCTGAAATGTGGTCAAATAGGAACTTAAATTGCAGTCTTTGTTTTTCATGGTATTTCTTAGTGGTTGAAGGGGTTCATTTACATTAATTAAATTTTAGGCAAAGCACTTAAAGTCAAATTTATCAGAAGCAAATGCAATTTTTGTAACCCCAGCAGAGCAATAAGAATTGAAAAGAAGGTAGACTGTATTTCTGGTAATTGAGAGCAAAATTGAATGGCTGAAAGTGTGTCCTTCACACAGAGGAATAACATGCCAGCTACTGTTTAAAAAGGCCTTTTGAAAATAAATACACAAGGGAGAAGATTAAGAAAGATGCTTCCAAATATACCCGACAAGAGTTTATGTTCATAAGAAAAAAAGAAAAAAGGTAAATGACGGCGTGTTTGGGACTTGTCACAGAGCATGATGAAGATTGGACGAGGCAGGTTTTCCCTGAAAAACTGGAGAAAGTTGTGTTGAAAAGATGTCGCCTTAAAATTTCAATGTTTTTCACTAAAGGCAATTGATATATTTTGGGACAAAGTTTCTCAAACTGCCACTTTAGCTTAAATGTCTGTATGTAGAGTTCTTTATTGAAACCAACAGGCAGAGTTACACTCAGCTAGTTGTGCTCTCTGGTTCCAGTGAGGGATACTTCTGTTCATTTAGTCCATTTTAAATGCATCCAAACAGCAGTTTAACATCTGAAATGTGATCTTGGCACATTTGACAGAAATTATAATCTGACAATAAAACCAAAGAACCTAATGATCAGATAACCCCTGGCGGACTGGTGCATTTAGGGGCTGACTGGTGCAGTGGTAGTTAAAAGCAGAAATCCCTGGTTCGCGTCCCGGTTTACGCTTGGGATTAGTTTGCATGTTCTCCTGTGCAGCGTGGGTTTTCACCGGGTAATCCGGCTTCCTCCCAAGTTAATTGAATACCAAATTGTCAGAAGGTGTGAATGTGAGTGTGTGTGTTTGTTGTTTGTCCTGTGTGTGCCCTGTGATGGACTGGCGACCTGTCCAGGGTGTTTCGCCCTGAGTTGGCTGGGATGGGCTCCAGCCCCCCTGTGACCCTGCAGAGGATTAGCGGCGTGCATCGTATAGATGTACAGATAATGGTTTGGTGCATATTACAATTCAAGGGACTATTGAGCAGGTTGTGTGAATGTGTACAGTTAACTAACTGCTACTACTTTGAGTCTTTGAGGTAACAAAAGGACAAGTGTATAAGTATCACTTGACTCTTTGCTGCATTTATACATTGAGAAACATATATGCGTGTGTGTTTATATATCTACTATATTTGTGTATCTATGTATCCCTGACATCAAATCAGCCTCAATTCTAATCCTAATGCCATTTCAATCCTTAACTCAGACTAATTTTATTTCCTGTGTAGGGCCTAAAATGAACCACAGTGAGGACATTAAATATCTATAAAGTCACAAAAAATGTGCGACTGCTTTATCTTTTGTTTACAATATTAATGTGTGGCCTCTGATGAACCTGTGAAAACAGCTGAAATGCAACAAATAAACAGAAAAAGCAAACTCACTTTCAGAGCCCATGTGCAGAAGTATAGTATATATACAGCAGAAGTATGAAATAGTCCACAGCAGATCATAAGAACTGCACAGTTCTTAATCTTGGCACTGATGTGACACTTGTCTCCTCATGACAAAGAACTATTATGTGATGTAATGAAGTGTCGCTTTTGCACCGGGACAGCGACGAGGGCAGTTTGACCTGGCAGTGGAGGGAGGGAGGACGCCATTATTGACTGATTAGCAGAATCTGGCAACTTCCACCTCAGCATGTGTGTACCCAAACACCATGACCCTGAATCGGGTCAGCCTGCTCTCTGGCCTCACAAATGAGACGAGTCTCCTCAGGCCTCTTTCTCACCATTTCCCTTCTGTTCACACTCCGGCCGCCAACACCTCTAATTTGACACAGAAAAAGTCCTGTGCAGGAAATGTTCTGTCACAAAGCCACAAACTGAACTATTCTGCTTATTAGTTATATTCTATCTGTGAATCTTCGACACTAACAGGCAGCGTCTCCTTTTACCTCCAGTAAAGTCTCTGTAGAGTCTTTGTCCTGAAACTGCCTGACAAGTGAGTTTGCTCTATTAAACTGTGGCTTTCTGCATCTAAGACTGAATATGGTTTGAAAGAGGAACCATTAAATTGAATTCAAATTCAAATTTGGGCCCTAACAAAGTATGTTAACAAATGACTAATGGTCTCAGAAATTGAGGGAGACTGTGGCTGCAAAAAGGTTCACATCACCACACTTCCTAAAGCACCTTAGTCTCTTATATCTTTTCAGTTTAATCTTATTAAATTACAAATCACCAACTATAATGTAATATAAATGAGCTACCACTGCCTTAACTGGACACTGAAAATGTTCAACATCTGGATGGCAACATCTGGATAGGTCTATTAAAAACATCATTGGTGAACCACTGTGTTGTCTCAAAACTTCAACAGCGGACAGGGCAATGTTTCCATTCCCAAATTTGAAGAATGCAAACAACCACGGGGATTTTAATTTCCTGGTGTGGTCCTCCAAGAAATGTGATTGCGTCAACGAGACTAAATCAGATTTTCGAGAAGTCACTCAAAAATTACAGGAGAGACAATGATTGTCAGTTTTTTGGCATCTTCATTTCACTGCATCCTGTTTCAGTGTGAATGACATTCATTACAATAATGACTCATTTGAAAGCTTCCTCTGAATTTCAGTAAGTAGACAGCAGTTTTGTGGGGCCACTAACACAGCACACAGCTAATTTGGCTGCAGCTCCGACAGGTGCTGTGTCCGTCCTTGTGATGCTGCCAGACAGTTCTCAGAGGGCATTCAGGCAGGAAAGTCTCTCACAACAACACAAATCCATTAATGCCGTTTTTGATTTTGAGAAGCAGCCCAGGTTTGAACTACTGGCTTACAAATCATTTCTCTGTCCTGTAAACATCCACCCTTTATGATAGAAATGGATTTGACAGGGACACATCTGGATTTGTGTGGATTTAATACACTGATAACTTTCACCTGAATTCACCCGGTTGGCCTATTTCAAATGAAGGAACCAGCTCATTCTGCAATTATCATAACAGCCCTCTGATTAAGCCGACGGATCTGGATCTTGTGTGGGTCTTGTGTCAGAAAACATGGTTCCACCCTGTGTTGTGTCTCATTCATTATTCACCTCAGACACTCTTTATATATCTCCTCCCTCTCCCTGTCTCTTCGATGTTGTTAAATATTCATACAAAGAGCCACAGAGTCACACTAAAGGCTCTGCTAGTTTGCTCACTCTCAACACTGAAATGCCTTTCCCAGTGTGCGGAGAGAAGGCTCACTGGCTCATTATGCTGCAAAAGGCTCACATGAACTTCCAGTGAAGTTAGGGACTCATTACCAAGCAAGGAATATTTAAACACTGTGCAAACATCAGCCTAATACCAGACAGGCAATGTGCATGTTACTGGTTGGTACTGGTAGCGTCCAGAGGTTGTTGCAGCTGTGTCCTTTCTAGAAATCTATGAATCCAACACAACAACCAGGACGGATCCTCATTGGATATTCTGTGGAGTGGTGCTGCATTCGCTCAACTACCTGTCATCTCATAAAACTTGAAAATTCAAGACGTGTACAGCAGGTATTGGTTCAGATGTTCACTGTAAGTCGTAAAGAATGGAAGACAAACGCAGATGGTTACAATCATTTCCACACATGCTGATGAAGAATTGGAAGTTGTAGTGATGAGTTTTCCTGTAACCTGCTTCTGAAAACAACAAATTGCACCATTGGTTTTTAATACTGTGTTGCTTGATTGAGTTCAATGTCACCATAAGCTGACACCTGACAAATGTAATTCCAGTCTTCTCTCTCTTTTAGCTCCTGAGAGAAATATCTGGCTCTTTAGCTGCTAAAAGCTTCACTATTCACCAGGTAGTTGCTAACTCGTCCGTCTGCAGCTGGAAACATGGTTGATGAGAGCGATGAGCATCAACTATTACATCGTGGTTGAGGGAATAAAAACCGAAACAAAGAGCTGAAA
Source organism: Holacanthus passer (assembly GCA_025331565.1). Taxonomy (NCBI): domain Eukaryota; kingdom Metazoa; phylum Chordata; class Actinopteri; family Pomacanthidae; genus Holacanthus; species Holacanthus passer. The sequence goes on from JAFREQ010000027.1 coordinate 3,511,804, forward strand.
GACACCTTTCACATCACACATCATTTGATCCAATGTGGATATCAAAACATTGATTACAGTAATTTTTAAATTATTCTCTTCTTCTACTTGTATTTACTGTAAAAGAAAAGTCACAGTTGCTGTTGCTGGTGAGGTTTTAGTTGTTATTGAGGTTGCAGAAGTCGTGACCTCTGCCGTCTTTTCAGGGAATTTTGGGACCTAAAATGAAGTTTGCATTTTATAATTTAAATTCGGTTTTGGTTTAGTACACATGATGAAATTCCAAGAGCAAAAGCCACATTTTCTACACCCAGTGCCATTAAAATGGACTATTTTCAGACTATTTTTTGAGTCTAACCTGCAGTAATATTGGTGTCTGCTTTCACGTTGTGTGTTACAGCAACAGGCAAAAGAGAAATGGGCTTTTATTAATGTGGAAATAAAATTGATCAGAACTTTAAGCGTTGATGTTGAACTTCAAACACAGTTTCATGCCGTCACACCGTGTCCTCATTCGAAGCATCTCTTTGTTGGAAAAGCTCAGTGCTGTAGCTTAGCAACCTTCTTACCACCTGCAATGATGTGTGGGAAGGTTGGAGCCTCCGTGAGGGTGTGTGTGTGTGTGTGTGTGTGTGTGACAGACACAGGAAGTTAAAGAGAGAAGGATGTCTGTAGGGGGTTGAAGCTGCAGTGACTGACAACTCACAGAATTCAATAGCTGGTGCTGAAAAAAGAGACTTCGTGATGGAGAGAAAGTGGGTTTTTAAGAGTTTAGCGACTGAAAATTCACAGATTTCAACAGACGCTCAAGGATAGAGAGTTAGAGAGGAGTGGAGCGAGAGGAGAGTGTGTCTGGTAGCCGGTAGTTAGAGACGGAGGGCGACAGAGGACACTAAAAGAGGAGGGATAAATTTTTCATCTGAACATCGCTAGTGGGCTTTTTTTCTTTATTGAGAGACGAGAAAAACAGTCCAGTTTTAATATGAGTGTGTTCGTGAGGAAACTCCCATTCTGACCATCATCTGCTGTATCTGTGTGTTTCATTAGCTCGTTTCCAGACTGACATAAAAAGGGACCATAAGTTTCGGGGAAGTGGAGGAGGCCGGTGAAACGAGGCGAGAGCAAAGAGGCGGAGGGGGATAAAAGACGGGCGGTGTGGGCGGATGAGTGGATGAAGCTTGAAACAGCTTGTTTCTAATACAGAGGACAGAGACGGTGCATTAGTCAAAAACAGAGACACTCATTGAGAAACAAAAATGTCCAGAGGGATGGTAGCTGAGCTGAAGGAAGAGAAACAAATCAAAAGAGTTAAGGGAAAGACTTGGAGATGACAGTTGTGGTGCTGTTTGCATCCTGTCTTTTGATTGATTTCTCTCATCACCTTGCTGGAGGCTGAAGATATCCTTGAGAACTTTTTGCATCATATTTGTCAACCAAAGTTGGAAAATGAAAAAAAAAAAAAAAAACGAAACCCATACAAATTACATCTTGATAGTGGCTCCCAAAATATGATGCGCACATTAATTCCAGTGACAACCTTGAAAGCCACTTAAAATATAAACCAGTTCCACGATCCATTAGGCTGAACAAGGATGCGAACCACAATTAAATGAGCAGGAGGGTCAAAGAGTTCAAGCGCACGCTAATTTTAATTTAAACAACTCACAGTTCCATGATCAGCATAATGCAGATGCTGCAAAATTAATTATCGTGTCAAAGTTGAGTCTTTCCTTCACCAAGAAAAGATAAGTGGGTGGGCTTTTTCTTTATTTATTTAAAGTGTCCTTGAGTTTCCTGAAATCTGATTTATTATCACCATCATTACAGATTCCTGGTTCACAGTCATAATTCATAGTCAGTGGTAGCTGTGGAGGTAAGAGACAGGCAACAGGTTGAAAAAAACATGAATAAATAAGTGGGAAAACATAATGAATTCAGATTTTTCTCTTCAAGGCAAAAGGGTTCCTGAATAGTTTGGCAAGTATGAAAATGACAAACGGCAAGATACATAATTTGTTCGGAACAACACAAAATATTTTGTGTCGTCAACATCATTTTTCGTTGCCTTCCAAAACCGTTAAATATCGTTGTTGGAAAAGTGAATAAATGTTATAGCTTGAGGGAACGATGTGAGCTAACACCTGTACTTGGTTAAGGTTAGGGAACCTTTGTCATCATGGTTATCAACAAAGCTGAAGATTCTCTGTCTTATTGGTTTCATATGTCACCCATCTGTTTATCATGTCGCTCTCCCTACATGTCAACATACATCCCATTTAATTACAGAAATGTTCTTTAAAACCAGCGTCATCTTTTCATTTTGTGTTTTTCTCTGTCAACATGTCACTTTTTCTGTTTGGGCCTTGAACATAACTTTTTTGTTCAAAATCAATTGAGATGCGTCCGAATCTTGTAATGAATGTAAATCCTCTGGATCCTGACGGCTAAAATAAAAAGCCTGATTATCTTTGTGTGTTCTCTCATCACACAAAAAGAGACTCATCCTTGTAGATAATAAAAAATACACACATGCAAAACTATAATCTCCTTCTCCTGTTTTCAGTCCCGCTGCGGTTTTCATGATGATCATTTCATTTGCTTCATTTGCATGTAGCTCATGTTATAATCCAAGTCATCCATATTTATGAGCGCTGATAAATAATAAATGGATATGACCACCTACATGAATACAGAGGAAAGATTGCCCTAAATCTGTTCTCTGCACTGTGTTAAGCTGATAGTTGATGAGTTGAGCCATTTTTAAGGTAGGCGATCACCATACAGATAGTCACAGGGGTATGACACATGTGTTTCATTAAACTCTCTCAGATCTTTCAGCTGGGTTTCTCTGCATGAACACACACACACACACACACACATACAACATGTAGATACATGCACACACACAGACTTTAAAGAGCCATACTTCACAGAAACAGCGTATCCTGCGGGACGCTCCGTGAAGTCTGAGGTGCCTGAATCAAAGTCTCAGCGCCAACATACGCACAGAATATCAAACATCTGTCTTCATACCGCCTGGTTATGAAGTCTGCAGAAGCCTCGAACAGGCTGCAGATAATTTACTGTTTACGCACATACGGTATATTTAGACATACATTTTTAAATAACACACTGACTAATGCTTCCTCTCTATTTTTATTTCTCGCATAGGAGTGTTAGATTTATGGAACCAACTTTGTCAAAGCCAAAATATGGTAGAACATTTCCTTAACCAAACCAAAACTTTAAATCAACCTGTTTGAGAGTAAATTCATCTCCCCACACTTCCTACTTACTTATCTCAGTGATTCAAATGAGGCGACACAAAATCTAACTGTCCAACTGTCTAACTCTACTTTTTAATAAAAAAGGCTAAACTCTTTAATCAGTCATCAAGACCCACAGGAAAACAAACCAAATAATGTTATTACAATGTTTTATATGGTGAAATTCTGAGTGGGGGCAGTATGTTCTGGGCCAGTATTCAATGTGACTAGAGATGATGCCATCATGTGATGTGGATAACAACTATCGGAGGTACAGTATCTCATATAAGCTGCAGATTGATGCCAATAAAGGTCGGAAATTACAGTTTCATGAATTTCCATTGTAAGTCAGTTTTGATGGAGGTTAACATTGTGAGTTTGATTGTAAGGATGTGTGTCTGCTATACCTGAACATAGAGACAAGTGCAGAACTTATTCTGAAATTGTTGAATTTAAGGACAGGAGGAATACTATTTTTCCTATTATGAATAGTTGTATATATTGCCCTGATTTGCTCTTTGTGATCCTTTTAAAGGATCATGTTTGAGATGTCAAACTGTCAACATTAATGCAGTACAGATCATCCTGCTATCTGCATCAAATGCATGTTCAATTTGTGGGTGTGTGCATAATAAAGTAGGTCCTGAGTGGATGGTTTTTAACGCAGTCCTATCTGTCATAAATGATCTGGCAGTTTGCCTATAAACTTTGCATCAAATACACATTTGCATTTAGAGTTTAGTGTTTTGTAAGTCACACTCTTCTAAAGTGACTTTAATCTGAACCTTAGACTTTTGTGCAAATGAAGTGCGAGTTGCACCCTGAAGTTTGAAAGGCCTAACTGATGAATGCACCAACAAAAGGACAGACAAGACAAATAAACTGGCAGACTGACTTTAAAAGAGAGAGAGAGTAAACACATTGATCTGTATCCAGATCACTTTAACCTGGCAGCCGCTCCTGAGCCTGCTCGCACAAGTGGAGAAAAGTACAAACAACTGGGTAAAGGCTGCCCGGATCCTGGATAGAGTCCTGTCTTATTCCACTGGGACACAGCAGCAGCAGCTGGGTGACAGGAGGCATTTTTGAAGGAAAGAAAGTGTAAGTCACCTTTTGCTTCTCTCTATGTGTCAGATGGTTTGTGATTTCAGAAAGGTCATATGAGAGTGGGAGCAGGTAGGAGTAGGCTGACATTGAATTTTTTAATCACAGTGGAAAAAGTATTTTATCAAGGCTAGTTCTTTATTATGTTGCCATGGTTTGCTTCATGCCGTTATTTGAATTTGTTTTCCACTCTCTGATCCATATAGCTTTCCTCATACTCGCTTTACATGTTTTTTGAAATACTTGACACAACATTTTTTTCCCTCTCTTCTTCCCTTCATGCATTCACCTCTCCTGACCCTCTCTCGCCCTCCTCTCAGCAGGATGATGTGGCGTATGCGCAGTCGCTCCAGGACAATCTGTCTGTCCTTGGCCTTCATCACCGTTTTCCTCTACCTCCTCCTGGCTCTTGTGCCTCTTCCCATTTACCACCGGCCCTGTGACTCCCCGCTGCCGCCCAGGACACACATCCTGCGAGACCTGGCACGTACAAACTACACCTCTGTGGGGATGAGCGGTCCAACTGATACCGCACATGGAGATTCTTCCAGTGAAGATGCCAATAAGGATGCCAGAGTGAAAGAGGGCAAAAATGCCTCAATGAACATGTCGGTCAAGGCGGGTGGCCCCAACAGAGCTGAATCTGTGGAGGCTGGGCTCTCAAAGCTGGAGGCGCTGTTTGACCATCCTCTTTACAATCTGCCCAGCCCTCCCATCCCCGAGGAGGACTGGCTGTTGAAAGTGAAATCAAAGGTCAAGGCGAGCGAGAAGAGCTCCCAGATGTGGTCAGTATGTTATACAGTTAATGTGCAAAAGACTCTGAGTGTGTGTGCCTGTGTGTGTAAGACTTCTCCTTTCACATAATCTCACACCATTCTCTCTATTCAAACCCACTTTCCTGAGCCAACCTCTATTTACTTTATTTAACGTCTTTCAGCGTCTTTCAGTTGCCACAGTCCATTCAATGCAACTTTATCCTTGCAAGGGCCATTATATTCAATGCCTGGCTACCCAGGACAATACATACATACCCACAGTATGGGAAAAACAGTTAAACAAAATCTAAAGCAAGTGAGAGCTTTAAGCTAAACTCTGTATGGACAACTGTGTTGATTCTGGTAATGTTTGACTTACTTTTTCTTCTGAAATACAAAAACATGTAATGTGAGATTTTCAGCAGATGGGTCAGTCTGCAGGGAGCAAACATAATCTCCTGTTATCAAAGCTGCTTTATATTTGTCACAATGCGCTGATGAGCATGAGCTACTATATGCTGTCGATTAATGGATGTGGTGAATAGTCTTAATAAAATTAAATAGGTTGCAGAGCCTTTGCAAGGGACACAACC
>JAFREQ010000280.1:0-39015 GCA_025331565.1 Holacanthus passer
GCCCTTCACACTGCATACCGATGCATCAGACCAGGGCCTAGGAGCTGTTCTATATCAGCAAGGGAGGGAAATTGAGAGTTGTTGGATATGGTTCCAGGATGTTGACACCAGCTGAGTGCAACTACCACCTGCACAGTGGAAAACTGGAGTTCCTCGCATTGAAATGGGCAGTGTGTGAGAAATTCCGTGACTACCTGTACTATGCTTCACACTTCACAGTCTACACGGACAACAACCCATTGACCTATGGGAAGCACTCAACCCACTTGGTGAATGAGCATGTCATGGTGAGGAGGTATTTGTTACCTCAGGAGGACTTATGAATGGGTCCGATCCAGTCAACCTGAAGGTATGAGGACCCCCCTTTCCTGAAGTGACCTTCGATTCAGTGTTTGGGCTGGCTGGAATTGACAGCAGATCAGGCATCCTTGGACGTACAGCCTGGTGTCTTGGGCCATCGTCGGCCAGTATGCGATTTTGTTGGATTGGAGTGTGGCCCCGTAGCCCCGATGACCGCTGGTAGGGGAGTCATGGCCATAATGATGGAGTGTTCGGGGGCCCATCTGGAGGGGGTGTCCCACCAGCTCACGAATGGTTTGGAGAGGGCACACACACCGGTCTCTTTAAGGAGAGTCTGTGGTGACCCTCCAGGTAAGATGCAGTGACGCTGTCCATAAGCTACGGAAGGATTGTGTTTGCGCAAGTTGTTGAACAAGTCTTGGTTGACTGCAGATTTCTCAGACCAGAGTGCGAGGAGTGCTTCTGGTACCCATGTACGTCAAGATGTACGCCTCCAATGATATGGGGGCTGTACAATGATGACAACGCATTTTTCAGCGAACACAGGAATGACGTATGTTCTCGTAGGGGATGTTGATCACTATTTTGAGATGGCATAGAATCAGTGGGTAGTGCAGGTGAGCTGAACTGAACTGAGGCTGGGCTCAGGAAGAGGAATGAGCATTGGCAGGTGTGCTCAGACGCAATGACAGCATCATTGCTGTCAGAGGCTGGTGGACTAGCCTCGGGACTGAGTGACTGTGTGGTGTTTTGACCTGAGCCCAGATAAGTACCTGACAGCAGTCGATGAGTGGAGCCAGCTTGTCCAGTAGATCCTGTCCGATGAGCAGTGGTTCTGTGTCGTGGATACAGATGCAGATGAGATGCACCAGCATCATCTCTTGGAAAGTTATGTAAACCCAGGCACGTTTCATGATGGGTGATCTGTCCTGCGTATAGCTGGCGATGCTCACATTGCAGGCTTCAATTTGGAGGGGCTTGCCAAAGGAGAGCATTGCTCTAGCAGCCTCTGCGAATGTGTCTGAGTTCATCAGGCTGATCCTGCAGAGTCCAGCAGAGCGAGGGTGCTTACACACCCTCCTAGTTGTATGGAGTTGTATATGCGCAAGGTCAAGGTCACCAAGAAAGATCAGGAAAGGGAGATTTGGTGAACAAGAAGAGTCTATCCTGGGAAGCCCCTCTGACCTCCCAGGCTCACTTCCCCAACCTACAAAGTTTACTTGTGCTTTGGCAGAGGAGGGGAAGGGTAACTGGCCTAGTCATGCTGGTGGGTGCTTGTCGTCAGAGTGCTCAGGCTTGTTTGTCATCAGAGTGCTCAGCCTGTACCAGGAGTTGTGCTGCATGTTCAGACAGGAAGGGTCTGATCTTCCTGATGTTGTACAGAGTGACTCAACATGATTGAGCAACAAAGGCCACATAAGCCTTGAAGGTTAGTTGGTCATCAATCATGACACCCAAGTTTCTGGTGGACTTTGTGGGTTTGAGTTGGGTTGATTCAAGCCAGATGTTGGTTTCTTGTTGTAAATAGGGACTGGCTGGGATGACAAGGAGCTCAGTCGAGATATCTGCAAGGCATGATGAGATTCGGGCAGAGGCCATGTGGTCGTCTGGGGGGAACAACAGGAAGAGCTAGGTATCATCGGCATAGCAATGGTATGAGAAACCATGGGAGTGGATTATTGCACCAAGTGAGGTTCTGTATATTGAGAGGAGGAGTGGACCAAGCACTGACCCTTGAGGAACCCCTGTGGATAGGCTGTATGGTTCGGACACTTCTCCCTTCAAAGACACTCTGAAGTACCTCCCTGAGAGGTAGGACACAAACCAGTGGAGGGCAGAGAGGCCTGAGATGCCAAGCTCAGTGAGTGTGGAGAAGAGGATTTGGTGGTTAACTGTGTCAAAGGCAGCTGACAGATATAACAGCAAAAGAGTTGAAGACTGTCCAGGAGCTCTAGCAGAACACAGTGATTCTGTTACAGATAGGAGGGCGGTCTCGGTAGAGTGACCCTGTTTAAAACCAGACTGATTCAGGTCATACAGTTTGTTGTCAGAGAGGAAAGTAGAGACTTGTTTGAAGACATTTCATTCAAGTACCTTAGACAGGAAGGGCAGGAGCAAAACTGGTCTTGAGTTTTCGACCTGGGCTGGGTCGAGTGTAGGTTTTTTGAGCAGTGGTGTGACTAAAGCTTGCTTAAATGCAGCAGGGAACACACCCGTAGCAAGTGAGGAGTTCATGATATGCATTACTGCAGGGTTAAATGATGGGGAAATGGTTTGTAAGAAGTTGGATGGTATCGAGTCGAGTGGAGAGGTAGTGGGAGCAATAGTTTGGAGACTTCCTCCTCAGTCAGAGCGGAGAATGAGAATGTGACCCTGTTAGCTGGTGGGTGTACAGTGAGTTGGTCAGGCTCAGAGAGCTGGTTACTGATTGCAGAGACTTTGTCCATGAAAAATGTGGCGAACATGTCTGCAGTGAGCAGAGTGGAGGGTGGAATAGGAGGTGGGTGGAGGAGTGAGTTAAAAGCACAGAATATTTTCTGAGCATCTGATGTGCCACAGATCTTGTTCTGATAGTACTTGGTCTTTCCAGTTTTTAAACTGAAGGAGAATAATGTTAGAAGGCTTTGATAGTCACTGAGGTCAGCAGGCTCTCTGGATTTATGCCATTTTTATGCCATGACTTCAGTGAACCATGGACTGGGGGGGAGACATGAGCAGGTTTGGATGTTAGAGAGCAGAGATTGTTCAGAGAGGAGGCAAGTGAGGAGCAGAGAGTGTATGTAGCCTCATCAACTGGGAGTGAAGAGAATTTGTTATGAGGAGGCAGGGAAGCCAAGACCTCATTAGAGAGCTGGGTCAGTGTGAGGGACCATAGATTGCGGCAAAAGGAGACCATTTGTGGATGAACAGGAGAATCTTCCGGTAGGGAGACAGCAAATTGAATAAAATAGTAGTCTGACAACCCATACCGAAAAGATTAATTTCTCATGTTTATGCCAGCCTGGTGGTGTGAGACTCTTGTCTTGTTTAGGTTTTATCATTTTCTGTCTCTGTTTGTCCTTTATTCTTTTTCTTTTTTGTATTATGTCTGTTTAGTGTGCTCTGCTGCGTTTTGTTCATTTGTTAAATATGTTCAGATTAAAAAGTGGTTCTATAATTGTACTGAACTGAAATATACACTGTCAGAACCTCAAAGAGAAAGTTAAAAAACAAAAGATGAAGCGGAGTGACACTCAGATTTGTTGTGGAGCACTTGGGGGTGGAGACCTGCTTGAGGTCAAATGATGCCTTAAGTGACAGAAAGTCAGTTACTTGGGCTTTGTCTGTGTGGATGTTCATATCTCCCATGACAACAAGCGGAGTGTCATAGTCCTGAATGGCAGAGAGTAACATGTCCAGTTCAACTACAAAGTCACCCAGTTGATACCCTGGAGGGCGGTATATGACAACAACAATTAGCTTAAACAGTGCAGTGACACTGATTGCAAGGTACTCAAATGAGGAGTTGTTGTTTGGCAGAGAGAGCTTAGTGAACTTCCATTTTTTAGAAGTGAGGACACCTGTACCACCTCCCCGTCCAACAGTATGGGGTGTGTGGGAGAAAATGGAGTCAGCAGAGAGTACAGCTGGCAGTGTTTTCTGGACGGATACAGATTTCAGTCAGGGCCAGGACTTGAATATCTGAAGAATTAACCAGTATTTGGATTAATTCTGTTTTGTTTACAGCCGACTGGCAGTTCCATTGACCAAGGTCGAAGGAGGGACCAGTAATGGAGGCTTTTGTGAGGCAGTGGAGGTTTACTGGGTTGCATTTTCTGTAGCATATGCATTTTTTTCGAAAGCCTTGGACAACAGGGATGGTATTGTAGCACATGGTGGATGAGGCAGGCTATGTATATAGATAGTAGGAAAAGAGTAGTCAGTCTATTTCCTTGCTCGGTGAACTCACACAGGTAGACTCGTAGGTCTTTACCCAATTCGGTCTTAACACAATGAGTGCTGACACAAGAGGCTGACGCTTCCGCTGGAACTGTGTGTTTAAATACCAGGAAGTATTACGTCTGAATCTACCCCTTTCAGATTTTCAACCAGATAACAATAGAGAGAATGACCCACCCACTGAAACTCAGAGAGTGAAACCAGCAAGTGCTCTGTACCGACAGTCTGAAAACTTACCTGACAACAAGTCCTAATCAAACTCAAAACCAAAGTTTCAAAAACACTTACCACCTAACTGCTATCTCCTGTGTTCTAGATCTCAGCTTGGAGCTAGTTTCAATCTCTCTTTTCAATGAAAATCCCGAAAACCTAATAAGGACATGGCACTACGTTGAGTATGCAAAAATCACAACTTCTTAGCATGTCACAGTCCCCCCCCCTCAAAATTAGACTTGAGAGTCAATAGTAATGTTTTTAAGCTCAGTGTATGATGTTACCATGGGGACAAGGGTGGGGCTGGACGGTCGAGTGGTGATTTTGATGTGTTTGTTACTCAAAGTACGGCTGACCTCTGTCTTAATACTTCTAAGGAAGCACTTTGAGTATCCCCAGGGTCTCAGTGCACTAAAGAGGGTGCCAGTTGCCTCCTCCACATGCTCTGGGAAGGTGCAGATCCTGTGGAAGCATATCAGCTGGGACTTAATCAGACCTCTGTACATGTGCCCTGGATGGTAACTGGTTTTATGGAGGAGTGCATATTGGTCAGTGTCTTTGAAGTAACCTTTGGTTGCCTGTGTTTTTTTGTGGTCGCTGGAGTTGTGGAAGAAGACATGTGTGTCTAAAAATTCCACTGTGGATGTTTGTAAATTGTGCTTGAGTTTAGTTTTTGGGTGGTGTGAGTTGAGAATGTCCATGAATGTCAGAAATGCATTGTCCCAGAGGCTGAAAATGTCACCTGGATACCGGAAATATAGGAGGGGTTGGATGGGTGTTTTGGTGAACACCATTTCCTCCCAGTGGGCCAGATAGATATCAGCATAGGCTGGTGCATATTTTCAGCCCATTGCATAGCCATACAGCTGGAGATAGTGTTGATTAATAAACCTGAAATAATTTCTGGTGAGTGTGATAGAGAGCAACTGTAGAATATGGTTGTCTGGTCTGGATGGGTGTGGGTGTTTTATTAAATATGTGTTTAATGGCAGCATGGCCAAGTGGGGTTTCTATGTCTGCCTACAAATAATCTATGTCTATGGAAAAAAGAAGAGTGTGGCTGGGTACCTGAAAGTTTTTTACTTTATTTACAAAATCATATGTGTCTTTGTTGTAGCTGGGGTGAAGTTTATAAAGTGGGTTGATAAAGTTGTCTATGTGTAATCCTATATGTCTCTGAACCGCAGCCGCTGATAATAGGGCAGCTGATCAGGACAACAGAGAGAACCGTCCACGCCTCCAGAGGTTTGTGAATCTTGGGGAACAAGTAAAAGAGGTGGGGCCTGGACTCATCCAGGCCGTCCAGATACTGCTTTTGTTTTGCGTTGATAAACTTCTGTGTGTAGAGTGTACCTGTAATTTCCCTAACTAATGTTTGTGTCTCTAATTGTAATGAATGTGGTAATGGTTTATAGTGTGTGTCGTTGTTTAACTGTTTAAATGCCTCGAATATGTAATAGTCCCTATCCTGTAGAACTATTTGCCCCCCCTTATCTGCTGGTTTAATAACTATGTGTTTGTTGTTCTCTAGTGTTCTGATAATGCGTTTGTGTTCCTGACTAATGTTGGGTGTTCTGTGTGGAAGGGGGCACAAATGTGTGAGTGCTTGATAATTTTTATGGATAAGTTGTTGTATATGGGGTGACAGGGTGTCAGTGTATGGTTTCCAAGAGGATGGCCCAGTAAACGGCACAGGCTCCCGCCTCTGCCCCCCCTGGAAGTGATCTAATAATTTGAGCCTCCTGTGGAAGGCGTGGAGGTCCGCCCTGAGTCCTGGCTGGTTTAGGAGGTTGAGTGTGGGGATGAATGTAGTTCCTTTTTCCAGAAAGGGAAGTGTGTGAGGGAGGAAACTGTGCAGAGATTAATAATGTTAGACTGTTGGGGAGTTGTGGATTGACAGTTACAAGTTTAATTGTTGTTTCCAGTATCTGAACAACATCTCAGCCTTCTGTTTGGTCCAGTGAATGTTGTCCTTATCAGTCTGAAAGAGAAGTGGATTAATTTCTGGAATAAAATTGGAGGTTATGATTATTGAGTTTTGTGAGCAGTGTTTTTTTTTTTTTTACGTGAGTCCAATGAGGTTGAGAAGTTTATTATGGGTATGTAAATGGTGGCATTAGGGAAGGTGGTTCGGGAGTAGAATAAAAAGAGAGGATTAAAAACACAGAAGAAAAATCATAAAGGGAAAAAAAACACAAACAAGACACGAAGGGGGGTAATCAACAGGCAGGGTTAGGGTTGGGGTTAGTGGTTAGGGATTTCAATTTTGGTGCACTGGCCTACTGATCTGGTTGAGGGGTTGATGGGCTCCAGGGTGGACAGGGGTTGAGAGGTGGTCATAGCCATTAATTGTCATTTAGTCCTTTGGTGTTGTGGTGCCAAGTTTGGTGATCCAGATTTTTCCCGTTCTCTTTCTCTGTCCACAGGTCCAGATGGGATGGGGATGTTGTTGGAAGTGAGTGGCTAAGGGGGTCTGCTTTCTACCTTCCCCAGTATTATAAAGATGTTTAAGTCAAGTCTGTATGCTGAACTGTGTTTCACATATGTAATGTTTATTGCACTGGCTGCGTGTAATAATAAATGATGTTGCTGCTGTTAAGAGAATTACTACAATTTCATTTAGCGGATGCTTTTATCCAAAGCATCACATGCAAATGTCAACAGTCATCGGGGGCAATTTGGGGTTCAGTATTTTGCCCAAGGACACTTTGACACATAGACTTCAGGGGTCAGGGATCGACAACTGCTCTACCTCCTGAGCTACAGCTGCCACCAAGAGAAAATGAACCAAGGGTTGAGAAGGCTTTTCCAGTGTGTGGATTATGAATGCATTTCCTGTTTCTACAATATGGAGCAAATTGTGTGTATGGTGGGGGTCTGTAGTCTGAAAAATCTGAAATCTTGTAAGGATATTTTCTGGGTTTTTATTTTTTTTCTATACGCAGAGATGGTCCGGTGGTTCTGTAGGGCTGGGTGTTGTTATTGTATGTTAGAGAGGTTGTTTTTAAGAGTCTGCTGAAGTCCTGTTATCTTGTGTGAGAAGGCGGAGACCATAGGTATGAGGTGTGGAGGGTCAGTGGGGGTGTGTTGTGGTTGGGGTGTATGGTGCAGTCCCAACTGGTTGTGGCAGATGGCTGTCCATCACTGAACTTGGTTCTGTCTGAGGTTTCTGCCTGTTAATGCAAGGAAGTTTTTCCTTGCCACTGTCACCAAGTGCTTGCTCATGATGGGTACTGTTCTGGAGGAGTTCTTGGTCTGGTCTGGTTTTGTCCGGGAATCTATTGAATATTAATGAAATTGTCTGTAGGCCTAATCTGGTGTTGATATTGGTGTAGAGGTTGTCTATGTCAATCGTGAAGAGGTAAGAGTTGTTGGGGACCATGGGGACAGCCATGGGTCTGATGGTACCCAGGAAGTGGTATGTGTCTTTTTATGTAACTTGGGTGTCTGGTGGAGAGGACTGCTTTACAAACACAAAATGGTCTGTCTTTGATCACCTGGAGCTGGTGAATATACAGAGACCGTGCTCTTTTACATAAAGACCTGCACTGACAATGTCACAATGGAAAAGCAAATCAGAACATGCAAGGTGCAGTCACTGCTGAGGGCCCACAACTCTGCTTTCAAGGCTGGCAACCAAGAACAGTACAGTGCGGCCAGGGCAAACCTGAGGAGAGGAGTTAAAGCAGTCAAATTGGACTACAAAAGGAATGGTGGAGAACCACTTGGCTGACAGCAATTCAAGGCAGGTGTGGCATGGTTTATAGCACCTTACCAACTGTAAGGGCAACACGTCGGAGGTAGTCACTGCAGATGCCTCGCTGGTGGAGGAACTGAACCGTTTCTTCGCCGTCCTTGTAGGCATGGTATGCAGCAACAACTGCAGACAGTGAGCAGGGCTATTGCAACTGCAAAAGAGACTAGAAAAAAAGAAATTAGACCACTCCACCATCCAAATCAATTTTCCATCAATTTAGTGAATGGGTTGTCTACACCTGAATTCTCAGCGAGCTTGTTCGAGAGTGTTGTTAGGAATAAAGGTACAACACATGTCTCCAAACATTTTGCAGACCCCTATGCCTCTAAACCTATCTCATGTATAGTTTATAAACCTCTGTTGATTGTAATAGATATAGTTTATTCAATCCACATTCTTATTAGTTGTGGCCAACCAGAAAAGTAATGATTGAATCTTGCGATTTGGGTCCGGGCTTTATATTCATCGGGCACTCCACTCTCATCAATATATACTCGTGGGTCAAATGAGCCAAGGTGTGTGGGAATACTATGTTTAGTTTTAATGTACAATCTTGACATTTCTCCTGGTGCAGCTGAACCATTTAGTGGCAGTACATAAAAAACATGACCAATTGGACTAGAGCACATTTCCCCCTCCAATCATAAGGCAATATGGATCTGAGTGTCTTGCCTCCACAAAACCACCGCAGATTGGCACGAGGAGTGGACTGATTTTTAAACCAGTCGTCCTGAATGCTTGCGTTGTCAGCTGACAGTGTAACATTGCACCACGACAGCTCTCCCACATCCTGCCCCTGTCCCTTTCGCTCAATACAGGTGTAGTTTTCTGCATAGAGGCTGTGGCGACTGAGAATAGCTGTAGCACATAGAACAAAGAAATCCCCACAACCAAGAGTTTTGAGACAAACAATTTGACAAGATTTATTCAATTAGTAAGGGACAACGTAATATTTCTCAGACTCAGCATTAACCAACAGAAACTCATAACAAATTTTAACTAAGGATTGTGATGAGGCTGCCAAAATAAAACAAAGGAGGATGACAGACGAGACTGGCTGTCCCATAGGACCTCACCTGTCAACCCTATCCCTGCCTAACAAAGCCTATCCCTAACAAAAAAAAAGAATAGACCGAAAACAGGACTACCACTCATCACTCAAGAACTAAACTAAGGCATGAAATAAGCACAAAGTGTTATGAACAAACTGTGGTCTGGACCAACTGAGACAGAGACGGAGACAGAATAGCGGTTTAGGAAAAAAGTCTTTAATTTAACAAAAAACACCGAAAGAAAAACTCAGGAGATGGTGACAAGCGGCGGGCTGGGTGGTGGTGGAGGAAGAGGATGTGGCTGGAGATCGGGGAAACGGAGACACAGAGACACAGGAGGACAGCTGGCAGTGAGCCACGCTCAACGGGACACTGGAGTTGGATCTGGAGAAAAAGCATGAGGTGAGTACAAGGAGACAAAACACATGGCAAAAACTTTCTTACAAAGAGTAGCATGAGCTTGCAGTTGCTGGAGGTAACACCTGGAGTTAGAGTATACCATGCATGATGGAATAATCTGGTGCCAGAGTGAAGTCCGGACCAGCCTTAAATGGGAGAGTTGATTGTGGAGATTGCGATCAGGTGTGCCTCATGTGCCAGGTCTCAGGGAGGGGAAAGGAAAACCAGCCACACCTCCTGTCACACACTGAAAGAAAAAAGCAGGACAGCACAGAAAAAAAAACACAGAAACCCAGACCACAACAACGAAGCTCAGATTGTACATATAGCATGGCATGCTATGGAGCAGCAGTGGGATGTTGTGGAAGCCAGCCAGTGGAGCCAAGTGGTGGGAGAGAGAGAGCGAGAGCAGCATCAATCAGAGCCTTTTATACTTTCCAGCCAATCAGCACTGACCCGGAGCCACTCCCACATATCTGCACTGACAAAAGCAAAAACACAGACAGGTTACCAGGACAACGTAACACAGGCTGAAACAGGGTGGTTGGGTTTCTGCAGTCGGGGGAAACAGATAGTGCAAGGTAGTACAATTGGCAGGAGGATTTGGAGAATAGAACAATTTGAGGACATATAGGAATCCAATTAGATCAATATTTTGGTCAAGAGGAAATGGAACTGTGCCTAGTCCTGGCAATCAGTGTTATTACATCTATGTCCTGTGCTGTATAATTTTCTATAATACTTCTATAATATTTTCTCAGCATAACCAGTTTCAATTGCAAATGAGTCTTTGTGTGAGGAGACATTTAACAATGTCACTATGTGTTGGTCTTGTAGTGCATTTGTGGACTGAGGGTTAATTGTCATTTGTATCTGCCCTATCCTGTCCACACCACTGATATACACTCCCAGGGCATATAATCCTGAATCACCTGGCTGTGGATTTGTCAGCAATATCATTAGAGGGTTACAGTTTGACCATCCTGGGTGTGGTGGAAATTTTAGAAACCTTGCATTTCATTTTGCTGTGTTTCAATTTAGCTCACTGAAAGCAGGGAGCAGAGCAAGGTTGACGTTGTTTGGTGTATTTCTGTATTTAGTTTATGGCTGTACAAATTCCTTTGGTCAGTTGGAGGTCAAGGTGGGACCTCAAAAGGAGACTATTTTTGCATGCCAATCAGAAAGGGACTTCATGACAGACAACTTGATGTATTGTGTACCAGGTGTTGCAGATGTATGTATAAAAGATGCCTTGAAGAAGAATTTGACACACATCCATAAGCTGCATGTTTTTGGTTGCTTGGTTGGTGTGTCCTCTTGCAAGAGAAATAAAAGCCACAATTACGTCCATCTCCTGTATCAGTCTCCTGATTTCAAGTGTCTTGTCAGAAATTACCACAACACTGGGGAAGCAGTCAATCTGGTTATTTTAAGTCTTTCTTTTAATGTATTAGATGCCCCATTTGTAGCTTTTGCTTTTTCTGGAAGATATCCCCAATCAGTAGCTTCTGTAGTCCATGCTGCATATTCCAGTGTTCTCTGTCTGAGTTCTAAAAAGAAAAGTGCTACCTTACCTGTTAACCTCTAATGCCTCTGGGTGATGTTGATTCCTTCACTGAATCTTGCAACTGGGTGCACCTATTGTCTAACATCCCCTGTGTCAGGAAGTATTCCTGTTGATGTCACTTCCTCTTACATCAGACTTTCACCACAGGGACTATAGGTCTCCCAGGTTCAGGTTACTTAGCTGTGTACTAAGTCTGTGACAGTTGATGTGCTTTCTTGCAGTGTGAGAGGTGGATCCCGGAGCTCCTTTCTGTGATTTTTACTGCTGTTGGCATGGTCAGGAGGACCTGGAATTGACCCTCCCACCTTGGGCTGGACCAGGTTTTCTTTTGATGACTTTGACGAACAACCAGTCTCCTGGAACAATGGCAGATGTCGGTTGTTCAAGCTCCTGTGTTGGAACAGAGTTAGCAGATTGAACACTTTTATTAGTCAACATTTTAAGAAGAAGGCCTTTAAGTCAGGAGACAAGGAGGAGCTGAAGGCTGTGCAGAGGGAGCTGAGAAGGAAGATCAGGGAGAGGAAGAACAGCTACAGAAGGAAGATGGAGGATCAGCTGCAGCAAAACAATGTCAGCGGAGTCTGGAGAGGCCTGAAAACCATCTCTGGCCATGAGCTGAACTTATTCTTCAATAGATTTGATCAGTCATCTGCCCTTCCCCCGGTCCAGCCCTCCCTGCTGCAACCCTCCTCATCGACACCTCAAGTGGATTGCTGCAGACCAGCTGTGCGGGGTTGTGGAGTACATCTTCAACCTGATCCTGAAGCTGGGGAAGGTGCCACAGCTGTGGAAGACACCCTGCATGGTACCTGTCCCCAAGACGCCGCACCCCAAGGACCTCAGCAGCTACAGGCTGGTGGCATTAACGTCCCACCTGATGAAGACCCTGGAGCGGCTGGTACTTGCCCATCTCCGCCCCCTGGTGGGTCCATCGATGGACCCACTTCAGTTCGCCTATCAACCTGGCATTGGGGTGGGCGACACCGCACAGAGCCCTCTCTCACTTAGAGAAATCTGGGAGCACTATGAGAATCATGTTCTTTAATTTCTCCAGTGCATTCAACACCATCTAGCCAGCACGTCTGAGGGACAAGCTGGAGAACACAGGGTTGGACCTGCACCTCACATCCTGGGTACTGGACTACCTCACCAACCGTCCACAGTATGTGAGGACACGGGACTGTGTGTCCGACACGGTTGTCTGCAGTACGGGGGCCCCACAGGGAACGGTCCTGGCTCCTTTCCTTTGCACCCTCTACACTGCAGACTTTTCATACAACTCACCAACCTGTCACCTGCAGGAGTTCTCTGATGACTCTGCCATCGTCGGCCTCATCACAGATGGGGATGACAGGGAATACAGAGAACTGACACAGGATTTTATGGACTGGTGCCAGCGGAACTGCCTCCAGATCAACATGGGGAAAACCAAGGAACTGGTGGTGGATTTCCGCAGGCGCATTCACTCCCCTCCGATACCAGTGAACATCCAGGGAATGGACATTGAGATGGTGACATCTTATAAGTACCTGGGTGTTCACCTCAACAACAGACTGGACTGGACTGACAACACTGCTGCACTTTACAGGAAAGGTCAGAGCAGACTCTATCTGCTCAGGAGACTGATGTCTTTTGGAGTGCAAGGGGTGCTCCTGAAGACCTTCTACAACTCTGTTGCGGCATCAGCCATTTTCCACGGAATAACTTGCTGGAGCAGCAGCATTTCAGCTGCGGACAGGAATAGACTGGACAAACTCCCCTTTGCTGCCGTAATTTGTGAATTTCCCCACTGTGGGACGAATAAAGGTTTATCTTATCTTATCTTTCTCATGTAGTCAGCTAAGGTTTCTTCTGCTGCTTCATCAGTTTGAGTGGTTTCAACTGTGGGATGGGATAGGGTCTCCCACACATCATTTCAAATGGTGTAAGACCTGTGCTTGTTGGTGTCACATGCATATTCAACATTACTAGTGGTAAACAATAAATCAAATTTTTTCCTGTTTCTTCCATAGTTTTCCTCAGTTTGGACTTAATAGTTCCATTAACTCTTTCTACCAACTCTGCTGATTGGGGTTGTTGATTGTTAGTTCTATATTTAAGTTCTTGGCTATCAGAGTGACAATATTATTGATAAGATTGTTACCTTATCACTATAAATTCTTTCTGGAATTCCAAACCACAGTGTTATTTCTTTAACCAAGGCTTTTGCAACTGTTAGTGCGTCTGGGTGTGTACAGGGAAATATTTCTACCCATTTTGTGTACATATCGATTTCTTACCAGGCAGTATTTCTTTCCTTCACATTTGTTAAGATCAATGAAATCCATACAAATATGTTGGAATGGATACTCAGGCTTTTTACATGTTGAACAAAAATATTTTATAGAACAATTAGTGAATCCATATGTTGTAAATGTTTGCTCTATGGCATGTGCCATCCCTCCTGTTGAGACATGACATTGTTCATGGCTCAATAATGCTGCATATCTGAACAAATTATGTGGAAGGATTGGTTTGCCTTGTGGTCATTCATAGATGCTATTGTCATTTTGTTTTGCTCCTTGCCATATGTGTCGCTCTATTTTGTGTAACGGGAGGTCTGGTAGGACTCAATTACAACGTATGGGAGAGCTGTGATAGTCGGTAATGACTTTTATTTAGACACAAAAGCTGCAGCAACAGGTGAGGCAACACAAGAAAGTCTGAGCTTCAGGGAACACAGGAAAATAGACAGGGAGTAGTTTCTTATGGAGAGATTGTACAAGGGAAATGCCCACAGCCACGTAGAACAGGCAACAAAACTAGGAACTCAAAAACAGGACAGGAACAGAGGGCTGTGTTATGGTTTGGGTCTGTTTATTTTTGTGTTTTTTTGTAGTTTATCTTCTGTGCATTTTTAGTTTTATCTCCAGTGTTTTTGATTTAAGATTGTTTCTTTATGTTTTTGTTTAGGCATTGCTTCAGTCGCTGGGGGCATGGTCTCAGGTGCTGGGGCCCTTCTCTCTCACACCTGCATCCAGTACCACCTCGTCACTTCTGCTTAAAAACTCCTCTCATTCTGCTCTCAAGCTGCCAAATCGTTCCCAGTCTTCGACCCTTTACCAGTGTTTCCCTGTCCTCTAGTGCTTCATGTTTTTTCTATATTCCTCGTGTTTCCAGTGTGTGTTCCCTGAGTCTCTAGTCTTTCCTTTAGTGATGTGTCGGTTGCGAACGAAATGGCTCTTAGCTCCTGATTGGGAGCCGCTTTGTTTTGTTTTGGGTTTTTTTCTCTTCAAGTCGCATGTAATGGTCAATATGTGTGGTGTCCCTGTGTCTGCGCTGAGCAGGAGGAGCGGCACTTACACATGAGGCAATTTACAGTGATTCTGTGTTGTTTCACTTTTAGTAGAAAAAAGCTAAAAGTTTAAACTTGTTAAAAGTTCAATTGTAAATAGTTACATTTGTTTTTGTATTTTATAATTTATTTTTTGTAACACTATGTAAAGTGAATAAATAAAGGCATATTTATATAATAAACATATATAAATAAAAAAATAATGCATTTTTTTTACATTAGTAATTCATTTTGCGCATAATTTTACATTATTGTTGGTAATAAATTAATTTAAGCAACAAAAAATCTGAAGAGCCACTTGGGAGCCAAAAGAGCCAGCTCTTTTTAGTGAGCCAAGCCAAAAGAGCTGGTTCTCTAAAAAGAGCCGGAGTTCCCATCACTACTTTCCTTGGCTTTTTCTCTTCTGTGTGCATCCCAACCTGCTCCACCTGCACCTGCACCTACCACACACTGCCCACCCTCCAACCACTGAAGCTTCTCCACCCTGTGTCTCATCTTTTGGTTTTTCTGTAAGTCCTGGAGTTTTGTTGATTAATAAATCCCTTTTACACTTCCCTCTCATCTCTGTGTCTCACTCCTGGGTCCAGTAACCTTAACCTTCAACAGAACGATCTGGCTATCATGGACCCAGCAGACACAGACGTAACTCACCTTGTGCTCTCCACTCGGGAAGCCCAGCAGAGAAAGCATGACCAGATGCTCCTCGAGATAATGGACTGTATTGAAGGACTTAACTCCAAAGTGGTAAGCCTCAATACTGGGCTCAATAGACTCTGCTCCCTGATACCTGCCCCTGTGACTTGCAGCCCAGTTTTCATTCCTGAGCCTCGAGCTTTGTCTTTTGTTCCCACTCATTGTTCCAGTGACTGTACTACAGACCTCTTCCCTGGTGCTACCTGGCCTGCTAGCCTCCTGCCTCCTCCTGCTCCTGTATCGGCTGGGCCACAGCCACCTCCAGTTCATCCCAGTCCTTCAGTGTCCCAGCTGCAGCCTCCAGAGCCTCCAGAGCCTCCAGATTCTCCAGTGCCCCAGCTGGAGCATTCAGATCCTCCAGTGCCCTAGCTGGAGCATTCAGATCCTCCTGTGCCCCAGCTGGAGCATTCAGATCCTCCTGTGCCCCAGCTGCAGCCTTCAGATTCTCCAGTGCCCCAGCTGGAACCTCCAGATCCCCCAGTGCCCCAGCTGGAACCTCCAGATCCCCCAGTGATCGTGCTGCAGCAGTCTTCAGAGCCCAAGCTGCAGCAGCCTCCTGGCCTTCCAGTCCCGCAGCACCAGCAGTCCTCAGAGCACCAGCCCTTAGTTCCTCCAGTGCACCAGCTGCAGCAGCCCATTCCTCCAGAGCCACCAGAGTCTCCTGTTCCTCCAGTGTACCAGCCTCCAGCCCGTCCCTTGGAGGGGTCTCATCTCCCCTGGCCTCCAGGGAAATCCTTTGTCCTCTTCTGTGTTCATCCCAACCTGCTCTACCGCAACCTGCTCCACCTGCACATCTCCTGCCGTCCTGCCTCAGCACCTGCCACCCACTGCCCAGCCTCCAACCACTGAAGCTTCTCTGTTCACCCTGTGCCTCATCTTAAACCGTGAAGAAAGTGCTGGAGAGTCTTGGGAAAACATCAGGAACAGGCTGGCCAAGGCTGAGTGAAATGGAGTGGCTTATATAGAGTCCTGATGGTGATTAGCTGCAGCTGGGAACACAGGTGACTAGATGAGGTGGGAGTGGCCGGCAGGCGGGGTGAGTGGATAAGTACTGTGGTGAAAACTATGGCAGGTGAGGAGTGACAGACTGAAGTTAGAAAGACTAACAGAACTAAGAACTGAGATGCAGAGACAGAACACAGAACTGAGACACAGAGACTGAACACAGAACTGAGATGCAGAGACTGAACTGAGACAGAGACTGAAACTATGACAGGGCAGAACAAGTGGCTGGCAGGAACTGGGACTGGGGCTGAACAAAAACTAAGGCTGAACACAGACACATAGAACTGTAACAATTTTGGGCGATGTTTTCTGCATGTCTTCCAGGATATCATGGTCTATATATGTGACTTTCTCTGTGCTCACAATGAGCACATCTATGTGAGTCTGTGCTGCTTTTTTTTTAGCTTCCTCATCTGCTTTTTGATTTCCTTTGGACACTGAGTCAGTTATGTTTTATGTTGTATATCTTTTCCAGTAGAAGTCACCATAAATCTATTTTTCCATTGTTGTGCAAACACATGAACTGTTGAGAAAGCATATTGGCTGTCTGTATGTATGATAGCAGATTTTCCTTTTACTAATTTGCATGCTTCATTTAATGCTACTAATTCTGCAGTTTGTGCTGAGTAATGCCTAGGTAATGCTTTAGCCATTAACACTGAGTCACAACAGCAAACCCTGTGGCATTTGTACCATCTGGGTTTTTCTTGCACAGTCATTCAGGAGCTAAACTAATGCTTAGTACATATTTCATGGTGTGGCAGCTGGAACCTTTGAGTGTAATGCTGTTGAATAACAGAGCCACCTTGGCATTAAAAGTGTGAGTAAAAACCCAACATCTGTCTGTCTGTCCCTTAAATTAAAAATCTCATGATTTGTCTCCAGGTGCAGAGTTCCTCAGTAGAGAACAATGAGAAGAATGCATCGATTGAGGAAGGTCTGACAGCCTCACCTGAAGCTAAGGTGAGGCGTATTAAGCCTGGTTTAGTCATGTGTACAGACATTATAGTTGTTTTTGAAAAGGATTTCTGTCCATGACCCTTAAACCTCCTTTTCCGGATTTGGTGTCCTCATAGATAGAAAAGTCAGAGGACAAAGGGTCCATGGTAAATGGGTCCATTGGGCTAATGCTGAAGGACAGGTGAGAGGAATTCAACTGGTTGTAATGTCATGCATATGAAAAAAGTTATACTTAACCCTCCTATTATCCTTGGGGTCAATATGACCCCATTCAATATTTATCATTCAAAAAATAATAGTTGACTTTTTTTGGCTCCATATTTCATGCATTTTCCTAATTGATTAAGCATAAAATTATCGTGATGATATTTTTTCAATGTGCTGAACACATATTGCATGCATTGGTGTTCCTATGGGGCCAATTTGACCCCAAGCTATTTTAGCTGTGTAAAACTTGTCTGTCTGTGTGTGGGGTTAGGGTTAGATTTTTCGAGTCTAAACATGACATGGGGGAAGAGAAACAATGCACCATGGGCATGAATGTGTGTGTGTGCGTGTGTGTGTGTATGACCTACTACTCACACCTGCCAAAGTAGAAGTAATATTTCCTGCACTGTGGAGGGCCGGGTATTCCTGCAAGGACATTGGTAGTTCATGGAAAATAAGGGAGGAACAAACATATAAAAGCTTGCATGGCAGCCTTCTATCCAAATCATTCCTCATTGTGCTCTCTCTCTCTCTCTCTCTCTCTCGAAAATGTCCTCTGGGAAAAGGTTTACGGTCAATGATGTTTTGGAACAGCTCTTTGACAGTGAAAGTGACATAGAGGAGAATGTGTCTGAGACAGAGGATTGTGTTGAGGAGGACCCTGACTTTGAGACATTCTCATCTGATGAGAATAAGAGTGTTGACCCTCCTGTTGTCACTCAACCACCAGCAGACACGATCCCTTCCAAAAATGGAAAGATAATATGGACTGTTGATGAGTGCTTGGTTGCATTTCGTGGGCACTGTCCATTCCAACAATATATGCCAAGCAACCTTGCCAAATATGGCATCAAAATATGGGCAGCATGTGATGCACAGTCCAGCTTTGCCTGGTATATGCAGGTTTACACGAGCAAATTTCCTGGCAAAGCACTGGAAAAAAATCAGGACACAAGAGTTGTGCTTGATATGGCTGAAGGACTGCATGGGCATAATTTTCCATGTGATTTTTTTCTTACGCCATGGATGAGGAACTGCTCAAAAGGAAGGTTACAATGTTGGGGACAGTGAGAAAGAATAAACCAGAGCTTCCCTCTGAACTTCATGCTGTCAAGAACAGGAAGGTATTATCTTCAGTATTTGCCTTCACTGATAAAGCAACTGTGGTTTCCTATTGCACCAAGAAAGGGAAAAACATCCTGCTGCTCAGCACCATGCACAAAGATGCTGCCCTGAGCAGCAAAGAAGACAAAAAAACACAAATGGTGCTGGACAACAATATGACAAAGGGAGGGGTGGACAACCTGGACAAGGTCACAGCTACATAGAGCTGTCAACGCATGACTGCCTGTTGGCCCCTTGTCATCTTCTTCCACATCATTGATGTGAGTGCATACAATGCGTTTGTGATATGGTGTGAAATAAACAAGGACTGGAACAGGGGAAAACTGAGCCAAAGGAGGATTTTCCTGGAGCAGCTTGGTAATGCACTGGTGAAACCTCAGATTGAGAGAAGATGGTGCCTTCCAAGAGCATCAACAGCTGTTGCAGCTACTGTGAAGGATATACACCCCAACTCCTCCAATGGTACAAACCGGCAAGAAACGTGGCAAGACCTTGTATAGGGTCTACTACAGACATGTAAGATCTATACTGCGACCCCTCGAGATAAAGGAAGTAATATGGAGTTGTTGGGTCTGAGCCAACATTGCAGTATAGACCTTTTAACTCTGTATTAGTCCCTTTTTCAGAAAAAACCCTCTGGGAAATAAGGTCTAATGAAGACATGTTGGGTCTGTAATGAGATACTGGGTCTGGTCAATATCTCAGAGGATGTCTATGTAAAGTCTATGATTCCTGGAAGAAAACAGCAAAAGAGATTAGAACAAGACTCAAGACTTTCTGCTCAGCCAAGAACCTTGAGGTAAGTCAAAAGAACATAAAATCTAAACACGATATAGTATACCAACATTATGAGGCAATTCGGCACAACTATACTTCCAATCCAGATATTGTCAAGAGAATGGATGTATGTGACACTCTGACATCTGAGATTTGTGACCTACTAGTAGATGACTAGAGAATGTGGCTGAAGCCTTCAATGACCATCTTGAGAAGGAAAGGGTGAGGATGGTATTAAATAAGAATGAGTATGGGTCTGTCTTTGGAAACACAAAAACAGAAACTGTGATCTCACAAGAATCAGACAATCACTCAAATGCCACCTCCAAGTCCTCTAGCAAATGTGCAGTTGCAGAAGCAGACCTTGCTGCCAAACAAGAACACGCAATGGCTGTGTAAAGACTACATGCACAACAAGCAAAAGTAAATAAACTGGAGAGTGAATGGAAACTCAAGGAAGCACAAATGCTACCAGAAATTAAACAAAAGGAGGCTGAAATTAAATTAAAGCTAGAAGAGGAAAAAACAGATACAAGCAGACAACAAAGTAAAGGTAGCAGCAGCTCGTGTGAGAGTGTACAACAACTTTGATGGCCTTGAAGGTCATGAGAAAGAGAGCAACCTTGAAATCCCACTTGGCTGTCAAAACACTGAACCCCAAAAACCCACTTAATCCACAAACCACACCATTCCAGCCTCATCCTGCACCACCTGAAGTACCAACAGCTCAGGAGCAGGTCAGCCTGGTGCAGGCCATTGCAAGCTCATTTACACTGAGTCGCCTACCTGTCCCAGAACCAACATCATTTACTGGCGACCCTTTAAAGTTCATTGATTGGAAGATATCCCCTCCCAGTTAGTAAAAAAAAATGCTTTATCTAAAGAGCTATCTTGCAGGTGAGGCTGTGGAAGGATTTTTCTACTGCAACTCAGATGATGCATATTGAGGTGCTTGGCCAGTCCTACAAGATAGATATGGAAGTCCATTTGTCATCCAAAGAGCCTTCAGGGACAAGCTCATGAAGTGGCCTAAGATATCTGCAAATGACCCAACGGTACTCAGAGAGTTTGCCGATTTTCTTCAAGGGTGTGCTGAGACTATTCCCCATGTTAAAGGACTGTCCATCCTGAATGACTGTGAGGAAAATCACAAGCTTCTTAAAAAACTGCCTGAGTGGATGCGCAGATGGAGCCGTATTGTTGTGCAAGAGTTAGACAAATCTGGAGACTATCCAGTTTTGTACAATTCACAGAGTTTATGCAAAAGGAAACTCAAATAGTTTGTAACCCCATGGCCTCCCCACTCCTGATGGACATTAAAACCATAGATGAGAGGTTTCCAAAGAGAGCTAAAGCACTCAACATAAGCATTCAACTGAAAAAACCTCCCTCAGAAACACTTGAGGACTCAAAGCCAAGGCCACCTTGCTTGTTTCGTAAAGATGAAAATCATGGTGTTGCTAAGTGTCCAACCTTTGCAGCAAAGAGTGCAGAGGAGAAGAAAGCCTTCATTCATGAAAATCACCTTTGCTTCAGGGCACACTACCAAAAAGTGTAAAAGGCGACACACCTGCAGCACATGTGGTCGACATCATCCAACCTCCTTGCACATGGAGTAAAACAGAAGACCTGTGGAAACAGCAAGTAAAGGTTCTGTAACTGCAGGAGACCATGCAAGCAAAGAAATTCACAAGGTCATGACCCACGCATTGACACAACATGTTTCTGCCACCTCCAGCATTGTTCCAGTTCTTGTGTCATCAGCAACAGAGCCACAGAGGGAAATTCTAACTTACGCTCTCTTTGATACACAGAGTGACTCCACCTTTATCTTGGAGGATTTAGTGGCAGATCTAAATGTGACCACTCAATCAGTGCAACTGAAACTCAGCACCATGACAGCTGTCAACACAGTAATAGCAAGTAAAACTGCCAGTGGTCTGCAAGTTTTGGGACTCAGTTCTGTAATCTATGTCAAAGTGCCATATCTATGTCAAAGTCTCATATTCCAACTAAAAGTACCTCACTCAAGTGGCCTCATCTACAACACCTGGTGAGCAAGCTGCCACCCCTCCAAGACTGCGAGGTGGGATTGTTGATTGGTTACAACTGCTCACCAGGCAAAACTAAGAGTTGTCTTTGATTGCTCATCTCCCTAAACAACACTCTACTGACAGGCCCTGGCTTGATCAACTCTCTGGTGGGAGTTCCTTGTCGCTTTAGAGAGGAAGCAGTTGCTGTGATCTGCAACATTGAAAGGATGTTCCACCAGTTCTATGTCTCACCCAAAGTTCGCAACTATCTGAGGGAGAACGGACAGTTAGAAACAGAGCCAAAGGAGTATAGAATGATGGTACACCTTTTCGTTGCTGCCTCTTCTCCTGGTTGTGCTAACTGTGGCCTTAAGTATCTAGCACAGCAACACAAGGCTAACCACCCTTCAGCATCAGCCTTTGTGGAGAAGAACTTTTACGTGGATGACAGGTTAACCAGTGTTCCAACAGTTGAAGAGGCAAAGGAACTGATTGTCGAGGTGTAACAGCTGTGCAAAGATGCAGGTTTGCTGCCCTTCTGAAAGGGCAGTAACCACCGACCCTCTCAACCTTAATCCTGATACAACACCAGAAGGTCACATACTTGGCATTCAGTGGTTCATAGAGAACGACACCTTCACCTTCAGCACTGATGCAAAGGACCACCTCCCAACATGCCGTGGTCTCCTGTCGGTCGTTGCTTCTCTATATGACCCGCTTGGGTTTGTAGCTCCATTCACCCTGAGTGGATAAAGGCATCCTACAGGAGCTGTGTTGGAGAGGTATCGGATGGGATGATCCAATTCCTGAAAACTTGCGTTCACGGTGGGAGGAGTGGAAGAAGGGTCTCCAAAGGTTAAAGAAAGTCACAATACCCAGATGTTAGCTGAGGAACAAAGAATGTCTGAACTCCCCAGAGAACGTTGGGAAGCCTCAGATCCCTTTATGCTCTGTGGTATGGTTTGCTTTGGCCCATTTGTCATCAAGCCACGTCGCAAAGAATGCAAGAGATATGGACTTATTTTCACATGCCTGTATTCTCAAGCAGTCCATATCGAAATGCTGGAAGAAATGTCCACAGACACTTTCATCAATGCGTTAAGGTGCTTCATCAGTCTTCAGGGAGCTGTTCTATGAAGCAATGGCCATTGTAAACAACCATCTACTAAATGTTGATGGAATCAAAGATCCAAAGTTGCTGGAACCCTTGACTCCACACCACCTCATCTTGATGAAATGGCTGCCTTACCACCTCCTGGAAAATTTGTGAAAGAAGAAATGTATGCTGCCAAAAGGTGGCACAAAGTACAATATCTGGTAGAGCAGTTCTGCAGCCGGTGGAAGAAAGAATGCCTCCTTAAGGCAGAAGTAGCATTTACCCTGGCACAACCTGAAAGTGAATGATATAGTCATCATCAAAGAAGACACACTTCCAAGAAATGAGTGGCACCTAGGATGTGTGGTGGAAACCATAAAAGGGACTGATGGCTTAGTTTGTCGAGTCAAGGTACAAGTAGGGGAACAGAAGCCAACAGGGAAAAGAGACCATTCCTCTAAACCCTCAGTCATTGAATGACCCGTCCAGAAACTTGTACTCCTCCTTGAAAGTTAATAATTGGTTATCAATTTGAAAGATACACTTACATCAGACATGTTAACCTGTTTCATTATGGCGGTCTAGAGCCTATTTGTATATGTGACCGACCTATGGCTTTATGTGTAATCATTTATTAAAGTTTGGAAATCATGTATGATTCACTGTTGTTTACCTAGCTGAGTTCATTCATTGTTACGACCCACGGTGGTAGATCTAGGGGTAAGAGGGAAGTAACACAAAGCCAAGGTGGTACGTCTGGCAAAAGCCGTTTATTGGTAAAATGAAGTAAGTTAACACAAAGGAAACACAAAGCGAGCGGGGGGTGGCAGCGGATAATAAACACAAATGAAAATAACACATGCAATCACACCCCACTGTTTTCTACCAAAAACGAAGTATTAAATAAGAATGTTATGTTGTGTTACAACCCAGCTGTCTAGGGGATAGGGAAGTAACACAAACCCAATGGTGGTAACAGGGTAAAGTAGTTTATTAGTAACTTAAAAGTGGTGGGTAGCAGTATTGAACAAACTAAGGAAGAGGGCTGGAGGGTGCTGTTTAAAATCAAAAACAAAATATAACCAAAAGAGGACTCTCAATGAGCTAGCACATTCCTATATCAAAAATAAAAGTAAACAAGTACTAAGTTCCTAAGAGCTAAATACCAAACAAGAGAAACAGCACCCCTGCACCTAGTGAAACTAGTACAGAATCCACAGTCTGGTGAGAAACAAAGGTTGACAATTACTAAACAAAGTGTTGAAGCCTGGCCACACTTCAGGGTTTAATCAAAGCAGTCCTAGCTAGGAAAACAAAGAGGTCCACAAAAATACAACCAGCTGCCATTCGGCTTTCAAACAGTCACAAAATTTGTCGTTCCAAAGGCGAGCTGCCACCAACAGTCAGCCGCATGGACTGACTGGCCAGCAGAGCTTATATCAAGTCAGGCTTGATTGGTCGGTTTGGATTGGTCCGCTGCTCCGGGGCCGCACCAATCAAGAAGCAGAAGGTGGAGCACTGGATCCTGAGATTTTGCAGGCAGCTTTGCAGAAAGGCGTCATTGGTAGAGCACACATACATACACACACACAACAAAAGACAGGGAAGCGTAGTGGCCGTAACACTCCCCCCCTTAAGATTAAACCCTCAGGTTTAAAATTAAAACTTTTAGACTCCATTGCGTCTATACTTAACAATTTGACACTGTTTACCTTATCATCTACGAATTATGGTTACACTATACTCACAGCCTGGACAGAGCATCCGCCAACACATTTTCTGACCCCCTTTTGTGCTGAATTTTCAAGTTGTAGTCTTGCACGATCAATGCCCAACGCATGAGTCGCTGGTTGTGGTTATACATGCGGGAGAGAAAAGTGAGAGGGTTATGGTCAGTAAAAACTGTCACTGGCAAAGAACTTGATCCGAGGTAAACTTCGAAATGCTGGAGTGCCCACAGCAAAGCAAGGGTTTCTTGTTCGATGGTGGAATAATTGGCCTGATGCTTATTGAACTTACGGGAGAAGTAGGATACCGGATGGTCTACCCCATCAGTATCTTCTTGTAATAGCACCGCGCCAGCCCCAACGGTACTGGCATCAACCTCTAATTTAAAGGGACGAGAGAGGTCGGGCACGGCGAGCACAGGAGAATGGCAGAGGAGTGATTTTACACTTTCAAATGTATCCTGGCACTCAGGAGACCACACAAAGGGGACTTTTGGGCTGAGCAGGTTTGTTAGTGGGCGGACCACCGTGGAAAAGTTGCGACAAAAACTTCTATAATAACCAATCATGCCTAGAAAGCGGCGCAGGGCTCTCCTTGTGGAGGGCACAGGGAACTCTGTTATGGCTGAAACTTTGGCTTCCACAGGGCGCACCTGACCCTGTCCTACCCGCCTCCCCAAGTACGTGACGGTAGCTTTTCCAAACTCACATTTAGCCAAATTGATAGTGAGGGAAGCGGTTGCGAGGCGAGCGAACACCTGTTCCAAGATCTGCATGTGTTCCTCCCAAGTGGTGGTATACACAATCAGATCATCCAAGTATGCGTTGCAGTTTGGCACGCCAGCTAAAACGGAATTGACAAGACGCTGAAAGGTGGCCGGAGCGTTACACATACCGAATGCCATGACAGTATACTGTAAAAAGTAATCTGGAGTTACGAAAGCAGAAATTTGGGATGCACGCTCGGTTAATGGCACTTGCCAATAGGGGGCTGGAGCTGTGAATGGCTAACCCATGTTGAAGAAGATACTCAGCCTCTTTTTTCATTAACTCCCGCTTAGCAGGGTTTATGCGATATGGAGGTTGTTTGATGGGCCGAGCGTCACTGACGTCAATATCGTGCTGAGTAACTGTGGTGCGGGAAGGAACATCACTGAAAAGACAAGAGAAACGGTTTATTAATGCAACTGTGTCAGACTGCTGCTCAGGTGACAGGTGGGATAACTGAGTTGGCAACACTTTCAACATTTAGTTAGACAGCCGAGCACTTTGATGTGCGGAGGAAGGCACTGTCACATCATCAGACTCATTGGGGGACTCTGACACGATTACCGCGCAGCTACTGGCGATCACGGATAGCGGAGCGGGGTCGGATTCTTTTGGACTGGTTTCGGGAGTCTCTCTGGAGTAATATCGCTTTAACATATTTATATGGCAAACACGGGTTTTGCGTCTTCTCTCGGGAGTACAAATAACATAATCGGTGTCACTGAGACGCTCACGGATGTCGTACGGACCGGAGAGCTTGGCCGAGAGAGCGGAGCCGGGAATAGGCAATAACGCCAAAACTTTGACACCGACCTGAAACTGTCGGGGAACGGTGGAGCAGTCAAGGCATCGCTTCATCACAGTTTGTGAGGAGAGCAAGGACTTCATGGCAAAGGCATGGGCATGGTGTAAACGCTCACGGAACTGACTAACATAATGTAACACATTTTTCTGGGGAGACGAGGCGGAGGACAGAAACTTTTCCTGCAAGGACTTCAACGGACCGTGAGGCGTGTGACCGAAAACAAGTGCAGCAGGACTGAAGCCGAGGGATTCCTGCACGGCTTCACGGGACGCAAACACGACAAACGGAATTCCCTCATCCCAGCACTTAGCAGTCTCCAGACAGTATTTTCGGAGCATTGACTTTAACGTCTGGTGCCAGCACTCTAACGCGCCCTGGGACTCAGGATGATAGGGACTGGAGACTGTGTGCTGCACGTTCAAAGTTTTTAAAACCTGTTTAAACAAATTGGATTTAAAATTTGTGCCCTGATCCGTCTGGATTACACGCGGGAGTCCGAAGGTGGAGAAGAATCTGGTTAGGGCTTTAACAACAGAACTGGCAGTGATTTTCCGCAACGGGATGGCTTCTGCAAAACGAGTGGCGGTGCACATGATGGTGAGTAAATACTGGTTTCCACTTTTTGTTCTGGGTAAGGGTCCGACACAGTCTATGATTATACGTTCAAATGGTTCTCCCATTGCAGGTATAGGATGCAAGGGAGCGGGAGGAATGGTTTGATTAGGTTTTCCGGCGATTTGACAGGTGTGGCAGGAGCGGCAGTGCTTTGCTACGTCAGCCTTTAACCCGGGCCAGAAGAAGTGTTTGAGGATGAGCTGATAGGTTTTTGTAATACCGAGATGCCCAGACCACTGACTTTCATGTGCTACAGATAAAACATGCGTGCGGTATACGGAGGGCACAACTATCTGAAACACAGTACTCCACTCAGAGTCCGAGCGGGGAGGGGACCATTTGCGCACCAAAATGTCATTGTCTAGCAAATAAGCCACCGTTTCATTCCTTGCTTTGCCGGCACTCACCACATTTGCGAAGCATTTCTGTAATGTCGGATCAGCCCTTTGCGCAGCGCACAGGCGATCGCGGGATACCGGGAGAGACGATCCGTCAGGGACGCTCGTTTTGAGCGTGAGCGCTTTCTGCCTCGTCCTTGGGCTCAGCCTCTCCTGAAAAGGCAGACATCAGCACACTGTCAGAGAGAGAAATATCATTAAATTTTCGAGCTTGTGCACGAGTGATCACACAAGAGGGAAACAGGTCAAGGGGTGGCTGAGCTTTGTCTGTCGGTGTGCACTGAGGGATGTCCAACACTTCCAGTGCAGGAGTAACTTTGCCACCGGCTATGTCATTACCCATTAAAAATGCTACACCTCTAATCGGTAACGCTGGACAGACAGCAACAGGAAAGAAACCATTAATGAATTTGGACTGTATATGTATGCGGTGTACAGGGCGAGGAACGTAACCCATCTCAATGCCGCGTAAAACAGTACCGTAACCACAAGCAGATTGCTCAGAAAAGGGCAACACCTCAGCGAGGATCACCGACTGGGAACCGCCGCTGTTACTGCAGTGCAAGATACAGGGCAAAGCCCAAGAGGTAGTATCTGCGCTCCCACTGGAGGACAGCCTCGACTATGACACCATGAAAGGTGCCATCCTGCGCACCTATGAATTAGTCCCAGAGGCGTATAGACAAAAGTTCAGAGTTCACGAAAGGGCTCCCACTCAAACTTACGTTGAGTTTGCCAGGGATAAGGGAAATTTATTTGATAAATGGTGCTCAGCCTGCGATGCAGATGATTTTGTTTCACTACGTGAGTTGTTGCTTTTAGAGGATTTTAAGAACTGTCTACCAGAGCACATAGTAGTGTATCTAACTGAACAGAAAGTGAAGACACTATCCGCTGCAGCTGTTCTGGCAGACGAATATGTGCTCACTCACAAAGGTATATTCTCTGCTGCAGTTCCTGACAAACCTTGTGCGTCGCCCATTGCTCCGGACCGCTTCAACAAGTCTCTCTCCCCTCGTAAAGAGGAAAGAGAATGCTTTTATTGTCACAAACCGGGTCATGTTATCGCTAATTGTTTGACATTAAAACGCAAAGAGCGACAAACATTGTCCTCAGGTGCGCTTCAACCAAAAGGTGTTGGGTTAATTCAAGCCAGTCCTTGTGGGGTCCCTCTACCACAGTGCACGGAAACAGGTGTTCCCGATCCTTGTTTTCAGCCCTTTGTTTTTGAAGGCTTTGTGTCTCTCACTGGTGATGTGCGCGATCAGCGCCCGATTAAAATTTTGCGCGACACTGCCTGTTCCCAGTCTACTGTTCTTGTTGACGCACTGCCATTTTGCACGCAGTCTGCATGTGGTACTGGCAGTATCCTTAGAGGAGTAGAAATGGGTGGTGTATTACGTCCATTGCACCGAGTGTATGTGAAGTCTGATTTGATATCAGGAACTTTCCCAGTAGCGGTCTGTCCAGCATTGCCAATCGGTGGCATTGGCATGCTAATGGGAAATGATCTAGCAGGAGATAAAGTAACTCCGACAATTGAAATGTTTGATTCGGCACCGGTAGTTCCTCCTCCCAAACCCTCCGCTGGTTGTTCTGTGTCTGGTTTGTGTCCTTCATGCGTAATTACGCGTGCGCAAGCTCAAAGATTTAGCTCTGCAAGTGACTCCTCAGTATCAGGAAATGTCGATTTGCCTGATAGTGTATT
Organism: Holacanthus passer; assembly: GCA_025331565.1. Lineage (NCBI taxonomy): Eukaryota > Metazoa > Chordata > Actinopteri > Pomacanthidae > Holacanthus > Holacanthus passer. The sequence goes on from JAFREQ010000280.1 coordinate 28,479, forward strand.
AACGAATGTTTGTAATGATGAGATTAAGACGGTTGAACTTAGATCTGAAAAGAAAGTGGTTACACCTGACTCGCAGATTCGGGCAGATCCAAGCCTCCGATCAGCCGCTACGACCTGGACACATCAAAACACCAGGATGAAGGTGTTCCGTTTGCTTTTGTTGCTGTCGGTGAGTCTGTTTTTCTGTACTATCATTTCATTGTCCCTCACGAGTCAGAGCGTAGGCTACGTCCGGACACCCAGCTGCCAGCATGCCGCTCCAGACTTTTCCCGTCCGTTCGCAGTCAAAGTTGACTCCAGTGAGTTGTCACAAATACCTTGTTTAGGGCTGAGTGGTTCGTTTTTTTAATCAAACCTAGAGGTTTGAATTTAAGTGGGGGGGTGTTACGGCCCTGGGTAGTAGTTGTATTTATTTCGGCTAACCCATTCTGCTTAACAGTGCCAGCTGGTGATGACATCATCGGGGGGCTCCCTACGCTGGGCGTGCCTCCCGATCGGGGTTTTCCTCCCGACACAATTGCTCGTCAGCCAACCGGGTGACACCTGCTGGCCCGCTCCTCCCCTTTCGACCGGGCCCCTGCTCCAGCCCAATCAGCCCCGGAAATTACTAAAAGACTGTGTGTGATTGCCGGTGGCGGCTGTGGTTTAGTGTGACCAGACCGCCTCGGTGTTACGTGCCTCTCGTTACTTGTATTGCTTGTCTTTGTACTTGTCCTTAACAGGTGAGTGCAACCACGAGGCACTCGTGTGTGTAGTCTTGGGGCTGAGTGGCCTAGTGTGTTCGGTAAGGTGTTTGGTCGTTGTTTAATACAACACTTTCGGTTTTCTTATTTAATACTTCGTTTTTGGTAGAAAACAGCGGGGTGTGATTGCATGTGTTATTTTCATTTGTGTTTATTATCCGCTGCCACCCCCCGCTCGCTTTGTGTTTCCTTTGTGTTAACTTACTTCATTTTACCAATAAACGGCTTTTGCCAGACGTACCACCTTGGCTTTGTGTTACTTCCCTCTTACCCCTAGATCTACCACCGTGGGTCGTAACATTTATCATAACATGATTTGGTGGGAGGGTAACTGGCAGCTGGACTGTCATTCATTTGTGTCACTCCCGTGAAAGGGTTAAAGTTGCATGCCCCGGAAGTAACATCCTCTGCAGGGCTTTTTTCTTTTTTTTTTCTTTTCACGCACCTCGCTTACATCCCCACATGGATTAGCATGTACAGCACAGTCAAGGTTGGTTTTAAATGAAGAGTGTCCATTAAAGACTAATGCTGAAGTTGAGAAGAAGCTAGCCATGTTTTTGAGGTGTTTTGCACCCTTGGCAAGCAGAGCGAGGTACGTACGTTCACACTATGAATTGTAAATACGCATCCGCTGCAGAATTGCTAGACTGAGGAACAGTTTCTTCCCCCTGGCTATCAGACTGCTGAATGCCACATAACCACACCGCTCAACTTTGCCGGTCCAGGATTCGAACCGGCATCAGTGTTTTGTGGGAGCATTGCTCAAACCACTACCCTACCTGTTGAGGTGTTTCATGGAGTTTCTCTGCAGGGGTTCTAAGGGATGATTTTTTTTTTTAAAATTACTTAAGCAGTTAAATAAATAAATAAATAAAAGATAAATACTAAAAGCATTTCAAGAAAGTAAGAGTCCTCCTCATGTGGATAAAAGTGCTGTGTATGTATGTAAAATATTAAATATATAAAATGTTATTAAAAAAGAAAAAATATTCATTAAAATTTAATAATTAGAATTTATTAAAAATGGCTTAAAAGGGGGGGGGGGGGCAGTTTGACCTCTGCCTTAATACTTCTAAGCTATCATTAGCGACTACAGTCACTAATGATAGGGCGGCCGACCGGGACAACAGAGGGTACGTCCATGCCTCCAGAGGCTTGTGGATCTTAGGGAGCAGGTAGACGAGGCAGGGCCTGGGCTCGTCTGGGCCGTCCAGATATTGTTCCTGTTTTGCATTAATGACCTTCTGTGTGTAAAGTGTGCCTATAATGTCCCTAACTAATGTCTGTGTCTCTAATTGTAATGAATATGGTAATGGTTTGTAATAGGTGCTGTTTTTTAACTGTATGTGTGCCTCTAATATGTAATTGTCCCTATTCTGTGATACAATTTGGCCCCCCTTACCTGCTGGCTTAATAACTATGTGTTTGCTTTTACCTAGTGTTCTGATAATGCGTTTGTGTTCCTGACTAATGTTGGGTCTTCTATGTGGAAGGGTGCGCCAATGTGCTTGATGATTTCTATGGATGAGTTGTTGTATTTGAGGTGAGAGTGTGTCAGTATGTGGTTCCCAAGAGGATGGCCCAGTAAATGGCACAGGCTGCTGCCTCTGCCCCCCGATCTAATAGTTTGAGCCTCCTGTGGCCTGGTTGGGAGATTGGGTATGGGGATGAATGTGAGTCCTTTTTCCAGTATCTCCAGCTGTGCAGCTGTGAGGGAGAAAACGGTACAGAGATGAGTGATGTTTGACCGTTGGGGAGTTGTGGATTAACAATTCTCCCCCCTTACAAGTTTAATTGCTGTTTCCAGTATCTGAACAGCATCCCGGCCGTCTGTTTAGTCCAGTGTATGTTGTCCCTGTCCATCTGAAAAAGAAGTGGATTCATTTCTGGAATGAAAGCGTACTTAGAGGTTATGGCGTTATTAAGTTTTGTGAGTAGTGTTTTCTTGCATGAGTACAATGAGGGTGAAAAGTTTATTACTGGTGTGTAGATGGTGGCATTAGGGAAGGTGTACTGGGCCTTTTTCCACATCGGCTGTAGCTGTTTGAGAAATGTGGAGGGTGCATGTTCTGAAAGGCAGTTGTTGAGTCCTGTTGAAAGAATAACCTGTGTTGTGTTCTGACATGGAGTTTCATTATTGCAGTCATATGGTGGAAGTTAGCTCCGGGGAAACTGTCTATCTGTATGTGTGGGTCTGTGAAAGGAGGAATGCAGGAGAGGTTGGAATCACCAATGATAAGTGTCTTCTTATGCATCTCCAGCGACCATTCCTGCAGTTTCCTGAATGTGTGGGTGTGTATGTGGTTCCGGGCGGTCTGGGGAGCCAGGTGCTGCCACAGGGGACCCTGCAAGGCAGAGGATGGACATCTCAGATGTGTGGGTTAGATTCAGCTTAGCTTTCATTTTACCCTTCATCATTGAGTTTTTGTCCATCTCAGTGCTTGTGGTGGCTTCACAGGGTTCTGCAGCAAACAGCTCTGGCTCCCTCTGTTGGTGGTGTGATGGATCTGAAAGTGGACAAGATGAAATTGTATTACTACATGGAAGAGCAACATTACTGTATGTCTGTGTGTGCTCTGTGGAATTATTAACTGTCTGTAATGGCGATGAGGGGGGGGAGGAGGAGGGGAGGAGGCGGAGAAGGAAGGGCAGGCAAGGGGCCCGGTCTGACTCGGCCCCAGATAGTTGAGCACATCCTTAGGAAGAGGATGGAGTTCAATTCTGACTCGCTGTCTAGGGTCACGCCTAGGCATGGGAGGCTGGGCCTCCCCGCCAAGTCCAAGCGCCGCTGCTGTCCCCCCGATGTACAGAGGTCTGTGGGGAGAGTTTGTGAAATAAAGGTTGGGGGAGGAGGGGAGGTGGGTAGGTTAGGGTTAGGGTTAGGGAAGAGGTGGGGTGAGGCAGTGGGAGGGGGGAAGGATGGAATAGGAGGAGTAAGGTTCAGTTTAGGCAAGGGGAAAGGAGAATGGTGGGGGAGGAGGGGAAATGGGAAGGTTGGTGTCAGGGTTAGGGCAGGGGAGAGGTATGGTGGTAGGGAAAGAGGAGGAAGGATGGTTGCAGTAAGGAGAGGGAGAAGGCATGGTGGTTGAAAGGATGGAGGGGGAATGGTTAAGGTTGGGGTAAGTAGGGGGAGGAGGTATCGTGGCAAAATGGGTGGAGGGGGAATGGTTAGGGTTAGGGAAGGGGGGAGGAGGTGGCATAGTAAGATTAGGGGAGAGGGAGAGAGAAGGGGGCGAGAATGGTGGAAGGGGGAGGGAGAGCGGGAAGGAAGGGAAATAGGAAGAGTATGGGGATGAGAAAGGTTGCTGGGAATAGGAGATGGACCTGTTGGTTGGGGTAATGGATGGAAGTCCATGGGAGAGAGCTGGGCTGAGGGAGCACCCTCCTCAGTTGGGGGCCCCTTAATCAGGAGGTCCCTCAAGGTGGAAATGGAGGAGGGTGTCAATTTGCGGTTATATCTCTCTCTCCCCCACTGGACTGCTTTATCAAAAGCATCCTGATTATATGGGGGGATGTTCTCCAGCTCCACCATGAGAACCTGGTCATAATGCTCCCTGAGAATGATCATGTTATTGTGCAATTAACTGTTCATTAGCTAGCTGGCTAGCCAGTTAATAAAATGCCAGACACACATTAAAATAATGATTTGACTTTGGAATTGTAGTTTAGCATCTTCCCGAATGCAACATTAAATTGGTTTCGTGGTTTATGGCATTTTTTGGGTTACATTTCATCTGCGGGCAGCTGAGCTCCCAGTAGCAAGGTAAGGTGGCCTTAAAATTGTTAGTGGTTTAAATGTTTTGTACACAAAGTTTTTTTGAACAGCTGGGTTGAAAAGCAGTAACATTATCTTGTATTTTAGCTGCAGGCCAACAGCTAGTGGTAAGCTAGCAGAGTTTTTTTCGTGGTTTTTTGCTACCGGAGTGAGTGAGTGGACGATCGAGCATGAGGGAGCACGTCAGTTCTAGGCAGTGTGCGCTTCCACCGCGCGTCCGCTGCGTTCCGACTCCGTCACAGCTCCAGAGCAGATATGCAGGGCTTCTATTTATCCGGACACCAAAGCACAATGCAGGAACTCAGCGCTGTAGAGGGAGTCAGATACAGCAACAAAATAAAGCATCTGGTTAATTTCCAAAATACACAAAAAACTTGGTGTTTTCGGGTGGCATGTTCGTGGTCATGGAAAACCGTCTGCCAGGACAACAACAAAAACAATAGTTAACTTGTTTACATGGTCGACCACCTTCCAAACACATCAACGAACATTTGATTCATTATCAATTGGAGATATAATTATCAGAGAGCGTTTCCGCATGATAGAGGCACAAAACTCACACTTTCATGTTTCAATGATATCCCAACTGTAGAACTTAACATGTGCTTGCTCTCAATATGTTCAAGTTGTAACTATTTTCTAATCACAAGACTGATGATTGATATTAAATGGACTGTACTTATATATTACAGCTCTTCCCTGCATTTGTTCTGCTTCTCCATTTCTTGAGGACTGGACGGTCCTTATTTATTTGTGGCTCTTCAGTAGTGATAAGTACAATGACTATCTTTGACCATTAATACATCCAAACAAACCCTTTTAATTATTCACAGAGACATTTCAGTTTACTTTCAGATGAGTAAATCATAATATTAACATTTAAGGAGGGAAATTGGACAATGTTGTCATTTGTCTATAAAAAAACTTTTTTAATATAAAAAAACTATTTGCTGCACTAATGTTACCCCAAAGGTGAAAATTATAATTATGAATTTATTAAATGCAAGATGAACTGTCTTTATTCATGTGATGTAATTTTCCAGAAAAAAACATTGTCAAATTTGTTGCACTGCAAGCATGTGGTGGTCATTGGAACTGAGCTACAGAATCAAACCTGTGAAAATGATAACTTTGGGAAAAATAACTAAGGGGTCTCCATGTTGTAGATCAATATTGCATTAATTTAGAATGATCCACACGCTACCTGATTATGGGACAAACATAATTTTCATCTTGGGATGTCACAAAAACATTTCATCGGTCCAGTTTTTTGGTTTTTGTTTTAATTGACCTGTATCCTGTTGCTATTTTTATATTTACTGTTAAATGTCTGTAGGCGGAAGCAGAGTTTACTTGCATCACCACTGTCCCACTGAGATCAAAATTCATGCAACAGCTGGATCATTACTCTACACGGCTGATGACAATCTTCAGAAAGAAAGGAGGAGCCGCAGGACATAAAATAAGGAATATCATGAAAGACTTGGATAAGGTATTTTTTATTTAATTTATTATACACAAATCTGCTCTTCATTAATATTTTTGTTAATAAAAATAGCTGGTCACTAGTTGGGGCCTTAGCGCTGCAAAACAGCTGCCGGTATATTGTTGCGTGCCAATCAGAAAAAAATGTTTTGTTTATTATATAACAGTGATGGTCTGTAGTGATAATTGCTACACAGTGCAATAACAATATAACCTCTCTTATACATTTCCCTTGTTCTCTGCTGTAGACTGATGCTGTTGAAACAAGAAGAGCCTGCGTACTCAAAGCACTCATGGTTTACCTCAATGAAGACCCTGACCATCTCATAAGAGAGTATATGGTAAGTATTCTGGCTTCTGGTTTCTCCATAGTAAAAATCCCTACATCGAAATCACTTTAATAGCAGTTTGTTGACTATTATTTTAAGGTAGGTACTTCATGGATGGTGCTTTCCTGATGTGTATGTTGTAACTGATGGTTTATTTTTTCTGTTTTTGGGGATATTGAAGACAACCAGGAGGCTATGGACCAGACAGTCCTGGGAATTTTTGCCATAAAGGTAGAAGGTGCAGAGCCCACAGATAGCCTGGCAGATGTTGGAATAATCCTCGAAGGGGTGGATGTGCTCAATGACCTTGGTAACATTACAAATGCACTCACCATTTTGTTTGGCCTCATGTACTCACTGGACTTGAGCTATCCAACCAACCTGAAGTACACATTTGAGGTTCTGCAAAAACTTGTAATGAAACTAGATGGCAACAAACTCTCAACAAAGGCCCAAGTGCTAAAGAACAAACTGTTTGAAGGAACATTTTAGACAAGTGATCACAAGATTTGTCAATGTTTGTTGAAAATGCCTGTTCCTCACTGACTGTGGTGGAATAGTTTTTGGGGGTTTTTTCCCTTCATGTGTTAATTCTAGAGACCTCTGTACACTTAACTGTTTGTTTGTTTTTTTACTCCTACAATGATGAAGTGGCAGGAAGGAAAAGATTATTTTGAGTATTTTTACTTAACAAAACTTTTTTCAACCTATTCATAGATGATTCATATTGAAAAACTTCCGTATCTAAGGTTTCATACAGTCTTCAGTAATATAAGTGTTCAGCCATTTTCATTCTGCCTGCTTTTTGGAGCTTCTTAAAGACTAAAACTTTATTGTTTGGTTTTGCAGGTCCTCTAAGACATTTTTGTTTTCATTGGGCACTTTATAAAAACAAAATTAAGAATTTTAAAAAATAAAGGGAAATATTTTATAAAAATATAAATCATACATGTTGAAAAATGGAAATTGCTGATTTAAATTAGTTGGATAATGGATGCACTAAACAATAAAAACATTAACCATAAAGTTGGCTTTTTCAAAGTTAGCAGTAGTTTTGTTTTGGTTACAAAAGATGAATAACTATCAGTAATAAATTGTAATTGTAATAAATTTAAATAACTGAATTGGCTGCTTCAACATCATGAATGACCTCATGCATATTAAGGAAATTTAAAGAAATTTGTGTGTAATATATTGACTCCTGAGCACTGAATCACATGTTTTTGACAGGATGTAGACGAAGAAGACTCAGCTCATCATGTCCTCGTAAGGAGTGGAAATGCAGCACAGGAAGACCACACTTCTGCCCATGTGTCGGTCATCATCGAGGGGAAAGAGGTTCTGGATGACTGCAAAACCGTGGCAAAGGCTTGCCTTCTGCTTATGGGCTTAATATATGCTATGAACTTGAGCTACCCACCAAAACTGAAATACACATTTGAGGTGTTTCAGAAGCTCTTTCTTGAGCTGGATGGACTGAGGTCTGCTAATTGAAAAACAAACTTTTAGTGTGAATGTTCTCCAGTATGTATGTGCTGTTCCATCATCTGTTCTCTGGTGTGTGGAAACAGTGCATGATACCTTGTGTCACAACATTTGTTGTTGAAGGATGTTCGCTGCACTTAAAGGATAACTTTGGGATTTTTGAACCTGGGCTGTATTTAGGGTTATCCGGTGGCCAGTAAAAGTTCCTAAAATTCCTACCTCCTTATTTGCATGACAGCAACATATTCCTCCATATATACAACTTTATTTCAAAGGCTGTCCTGTTCAGTGCCCATGTGAAAATGTAGCTCCCCTGTGTTTTGTATGATCCAATACACACATGGTCCCTATCAACCTATTGCACCACCAGATAACCCTAAATACAGCCCAGGTTCAAAAATCCTTTTTTAAATTATCCTTCAAAAGTTATACTTCAGGGTATTTTATTGGACCTTTTAATTGTAATTTTTCGCATTGTGATAAATGTAAATACTCTACTTCTTGAGATGTTTCTTGTGAGGCTGTTGCACTTAGTAGTTTTAGTACTGTACTTTTGTAAAAGTTGCACTTAGTAGTTTTAGTACTGTACTTTTGTAAAAGTTGCACTTTTTTATGACATTTTACTAGAAATTTTGAATCTGTAAAGAGTAAATGTTCCAATTGAGTAAATTTTGTCTGGTAATGTTTCACTACATGTATGTTTTTGACTGCAGTAAGCAACAGAGTAATGCTGGAAAATATAATAAAGGTGCTCTTGTTTGAAAGCATTGTATTATGTCATATTTGTAGAGGACGTGTTAAGATAATTGAATTTAATTAAAAGTAGGTGTAGTTGGTGGATTAAATATTATTTATATATACATAAATATTGTAAATATTACTTAAATATTACTTGAAATTAAGTAAAGAAAAACTAGTTAAATAATCCTGAAAATCAAGCATTTTATATGGGTTTTGTAAGTAGATGCTCAGGTAGTCTTGAGTAAAATTTATTAGCAAAGTGTGAGTAAATTTTGTATTCAAGAAAGAAAATTTCCAGTAATGTTTACTTGAGTATTTTTGATTAAAAAAAAAAAATTCTTGCTGGCAAGTAAACTTTACTTGACAATATCCCAAGTAAAAATTACAAAGAATTTCTGTGTGGAAATTGTTACCTAGCTTTTTTTAAGTAAATGGCACTCCAAATTTTTTTCAAACAGTAAGTGCCCTTAAAAATCCACAGTTAAAGGGATTGCATAGATAAGGGAAGTATAGATAAAAAAATAAATAATAAAAGCGGTCCTCAATGTTTCGCTGTACACTGGCTTCTTCAGGAGGAAAATCACAAACCTTTGGTTTTGAGTCCCTTTGAATAAAATGTTTGGGGCTGGGCCTGTGTCAGAATGTCTCTGATTTGTCCAGGCCATCATGTGATGTCTTTCCTGAAGGGAGTCCAGTTAAAGGGGCATGCTAATGGCCCATGAAAACACAGAAAAAAGTAAAAGAGGAAGAATAAGAGAAATAAAATTGTATGAAGGAACACAAAGGGGGGAGGTAAGAAAGTGAACTAAGTTGTTTACCCATCACCCTTTGCAACTCAAGATAATTGTACAAGATATGTATATTCAAAAAGTTATAATGTGTGGTACACAGGACAAGGAAGACTAGGGGTTTCCACTGTAGATTGAAAGCACATTAATATGTAGAGCTTTTGTGTTTGTTTGGCATTAGTCATTGTATTGGTGGATCAAGTACAATTGAAGGAGAGATCTGGGATAAAATCAAATGGTAGAAATAAAACTAGTGACTGAGATGGGGGGATGGGTTCAGGCACGGGCGCCCGGAATGCACATGGTTAAAAAACATTTGATGGTATAAAATTAGTGGTAAAAATTGATTTTAAAAGCCAAGGTATGTTATGAAAGTGGGTTTAAGGAACTGGTCCCCGAGGCACTGGCAGGGTTAGGTTAAGGTAAAAGCATATCAGAGTGCTGCGAGGGGCACGGGCTCACGGGGACTGTGAGATTCTTTAAAAACAGTGTTGTTTTCGTCAACGATGACGATGACAAAATTATTATGTTGACGCCCCTTTTTTTCATGACGATAACGAGACGGTGATGAGCTAAACATGGCTCTTTGATGACTAAAACATGACGAGTCGTGTGTGAGTTTTCGTTGACGAGAGAGACTGAACGAAAATGTTAGTGGGTGGTCTGTCAGACGTTTAAAATGCATGACATTTCTGCCTATTGTGCATGTAATGCACACATTCACACACATATATAAAACAACATAGGAAACCAAGATGGCAGCCAAGTCAGTCCTCTGTGTGGATCTCAGTGCCTGAGATCTGAGATTTCATGTGTGATATTTTATGTCTTTTGGGCCCGAATGAGTGGTGCTTCTCAGAAACAGCATATCTTCTGCAGTCTGGGATCTCTGGATGCTATATTTTAAGTAGATGTCATTGGATTTCATTGGATTGCCACAGAACTCTAAATCTGGACTGCTTGAGGCCTAAGCCTACCTGGAATCCACCTGCTAGAGCACAGCACCAAAGGGGACTGAACTACAATATACTAGCGTCTAGCCTACACCATGCTTGCTAGCCACCAGTTATTCACTCTGCTTGCTGACTTCCAACCCTCAGCTAGGTATACTAGCTTCCACCTTTCTTCTGTCTGCTGCCTCCAGCTGTTAGCTCTGCCTGCAGGCTTCCAGCTGCTAGCATTGATTGCTAG